>CAUOFW020009490.1:0-27246 GCA_963454935.2 Ilex paraguariensis
CATGAAAATTTTATAATTCGACCTCTAAATAGGCCAAAATTTCACTGGAAGTTTCAGCAAAAATAGGAAGTACATTCGAACACGAAATGATGTTCAAACGACGTACATTCTAACGTGAAAGTCCGTTTGAACGACAATGTATTCCAGTACTTCTTGTCTGATGAAAAAATAAAAGTATTGGGAGCAAAGGACGTTCGAACGCCAATGATGTTTGAATGTGAGTTACGAATTCAGACTTTCTGAATCGCGCACAAGAGGTCATTTCTCACCCTATAAATACATAAGGACACCCCCATTAGCCTCATTTCAACATTTTTAAACCCTAGGGAGGCTTGTAGACAAAGAAAGAAAGGAAAAAACAAAGAGATTAAAGTATTGAATCAAGTTGAAAAAAGATCAAATCTTCTAGTTCTTCACTCAAAACTAAGGAAGAAAGGTAGGAGTTTTCTTCCACTCTTGTTCATTGATGCTATGGATTATATATATACATGTTTTGACTCTAAATCTTATATATATGTATTGAAATCCGTGATTTTTGATATTCTTGCAACTATTACCATGTTTTGAGTAAAGTTATGGTTGATAGCCATAAAACCCTCGTTCTTGATGTCAAAACCTAGTTTTTGAGAAACATGAAATCTTCTTCTTGATATTCTTGTGCTCTTGATTCAAAAATCTTAGTGCTTTATTTTAAACAATAAAAATATGTCTTTTGATGATCTCTTGCTTATTTTCTTAAATTGCTCTATGGTAATACTAATACTACATGTGAAATTTGTGAATTTTGGATTTGCTCGTTATTTGAGAAATTGTTGAGAATTGTATCTCTTGTGGATATTTAGATGACTATGGGTGGCCGTTGACTGGGTATCGTAGAGTGAATAGATGTGTTTTTTACTCCGTACGGGTTTGAATTTTTTTTACCACTCGTAATGGGATTAGTGCCTTGTGAGGACCAAATTACTATTCACTCACGGGTACCAAGGATGAGGNAGACCAAACTACTATTCACTCACGGGTACCAAGGATGAGGGTTAGTATACTATTCTTGCGTTGGATTCGTTACTACTAATGTATTGGTATACGCCCTTCCTAAAATTGTATATCCTTGCGAAGATTGGGTGTGTGTGTGTGAGCCAGGATATTTTCAATGTGTTTATTTATGTGATGTCATACATCATACCTGAGATACAAATATACATAATGTTGTGAAAGATACAAGTTGTGATTTGTTATACATTGTTGGTAATGGTACACATTGTGGATTGTGTTGTTGTTGTAAAAACGGTTTATGGTTAAAAATAGCTTATTGTTGGGAATTGATTTTATNAATTGTGGGTTGTGTTGTTGTTGTAAAAACGGTTTATGGTTAAAAATAGCTTATTGTTGGGAATTGATTTTATTTCTTTATTTAATTTATTAATACTACTGAAACTTGGGATCAGATAAACTGTCACTGTTTTATTTCAAAAGTTATATATGATATTTGTGAAATGAAATCAACTTATTTTATATATTTTTAAAATCTTGTCCAAGTTTGTGAGGATTTTTCTATAGAGTTTAGTGCTCAGCCCCTATAAATAATACTTATTTTCAGATTTTGGTTTAGAGGAAGAGCCCCGAGTTGAAGAGCAGGTGATTTGGGAAGCTTAAGTTGATGGACATGTGGATCTAGAAGGGAATGTTTAGAATTGTTATTTTTATGTTCTAGACTAAGAAATTTATTTTGAGACAATGTAAAATCTAATATTTTTGTTATTCCGCTGCAAGTTAATAGTTAATTTTTGGGATGTAATTACCATGGTTTGACATATTCTTTTGGATGATGTTGTAAATATTATAAATGATGAATGAAATTTTCTTTACTTATGGATTATATTAGTTGCTCTCGTGAAGTGAATGATGTTTAGATAGTAATGCTGTCCAAGGTGGATTTTGGAGCATTTCAATTTTTGGGATCAGAGCCTAGACTTTAGGTCTTACATGAGAGCTGTAGGTTATGGATTACCACTAGAGATGTGGGACTAGATTGAATAAAATTGTTGACTTAAATCTTATGCAAGCCTTTTGTTTTGGATTAAAGTGATAGTTAGGGTGTCTTGTACATCAATGAAAATGTGCAGGATGGAGGATGAACGTGGACGTGAACGTGGATGTGGGCGGGGACATGGTGGCCAAGCAAACCCACCACCACCACCACCACCACCTCCATATGCCATGAGTGGCATTTACCAATGCCTAAGGGAACTAACCACCTTGGTGCAACACCAAAATGAGAACAACAACCATAACGATGGGGTTCATTCATTAGCTAATGTACCGGGCAACGACAACGAAAATCAAAGAATGATTGTTCTTCGAGAATTTCTGAGGCAACACCCACCTACTTTCCAAGGAAGCCCTTACCCTTTGGATGCAGATAAGTGGATTCGTAGAGTGAAGAAAATGTGTGATGACATGGGAGTTACCGAGGATTTTTAGGTTGGCTTAGCTACATATCTGTTAGAGGGGGAGACAGATCATTGGTGGGATTCGATGAAGAGAAAGAGGAACACGAATGTTCTTTTTTGGGAGGAGTTTGATTAGATCTTCCAACACAAATATTTTCTTGAATCAGTTAGGGATAAGATGAGTGTCGACTTTCTCACTCTACGACAGGGTAGCATGACGGTAGTTGAGTATGAAAGGAAGTTTGACGAGTTATCCCGTTATGCCACGGAGTTCATATCTACTAAGGCCAGGAGGGCCAAACACTTTGAGCAAGGCTTGAGGCCAGCCATCCGGGAGAAGCTTGTGGCTCACAAAATTTGAGACTATGAGGATCTTGTTGATAGAGCTTCACTGGTGGAGAGAGATACGGAGGACAACTAGCGGTGACAAAACTTCGTGAGGGGAGGTCCGATCCGGACGGGTGCTAGCAGCAGTGAAGTGCCGAGGGCGGCACTATACCATCGCCTAGACCAGGTGGTTGGACAGAGACTTCAGACAATTCGAGGAGATGGGATTACTCATAATCGAGCAGGCACTAACCCGCGTCAATGCTTCGCATGTGGAGGTTTCGGGCACTTCAAAAATAAATTGCCCATTGTTTTCAACAAAGACCAACCAAGCAGCGGGACAAGTAAATGCAAACAAGCCACCACTACAAAAGCCACTACAGCAGAGGCCATTAGGAGCTCTAGTCCCANACAGAGACCATTAGGAGCTCTAGTCCTAGGCGGTGCCAATCAAGGAAGAGTGTTTGCTTTGACCCAATCGGAGGAAGACGTTTCCAATACAGTTGTGGAACGTATCGTTCTTCTTTATACTTCTTGGGTCCGAATTTTATTTGATCCCAGTTTGACTCATTCATTCATACGCACTATATATGCTCTTAATTTGAGATTGAAATTTGAGAAGTTAGAACATGCCTTAAGTATTAACATGTCTACGGGAGAACAGTTGGATACTAGAAGAGTGTGTAGAGGTTGTGTGCTTCGTATTGGGGAGCAAGAATTGATTATAGATTTGGTTGCATTAGACATGAAAGGGTATGACATAATCTTTGGGATGAACTTGTTGTCCACTTTTCGTGCGATAATGGATTATTTTTGTAAGCATATTTCATTTCAATTACCGGGAGGGGTAGTTTTCAGTTTCATGAATGATCGAAATTTTTCCCACTCATTTTCCACCATGAGTAGTAGATTCTTGAAAGCTAAGGCGGAGAGTCATTTGAGTTTCTTAGCTAGCTTGATAGGAGATGATCGAGATAGAACCCAACCGGCACGTGGTATTTATAGTGTCGGATTTTTCAGATGTCTTCCCAAATGAACTACTCGGGTTACCCCTACAGAGAGAGATTGAGTTGAAGATTGATCTCTATCCAGGAACTGAACCCATATTCATTGCTCCCTATCGGATGGTATCTTTGGAGTTAAAGGAAGCAGTTGGATCATCTCTTGACTATTGAGTTTATCCATTTAAGCACTTCACCTTAGGAGGGGGGGCTCAGTGCTCTTTGTGAAGAAGCATGATAAAACACTTCGGTTATGCACGGACTACCGAAGGTTGAATCGGGTGACAGTGAAAAATAAATACTCATTGTCACAAATTTATGATTTATTCGATCAACTGAGGGGTTCTAAGTATTACTCAAAGATTGATCTTCGCACAGGGTACCATCAACTACGAATCAAGGAGGAGGATATTTCTAAGACAACTTTTCGTACCCGATATGGTCACTTCGAATATACGATAATGTCGTTTGGACTGACTAATGCTCCTACAGCTTTCATGGATTTGATGCACAGAATATTTCGATCGTATCTAGATCAGTTTGTCATTGTATTTATTAATGACATATTAATCTATTCGCGGACACAAGGTAAACATGAAAACCATCTTTCGGTAGTGCTACAGACATTGAGAGGGCATAAGTTATATACTAAGATGAGTAAATGTGAGTTCTGAATGAAGGAAGTGAAATTTCTTGGCCATGTTGTGTCAGAAAAGGATGTAATTGTTGACCCCACAAAGATTGAAGCCGTGATAAAATGAGAACCACCAAGGAATGTGATCGAAATACGTAGTTTCCTAGGATTAGCAGGCTACTACCAGAGGTTTGTGGAAGGGTTCTCAAAACTAGCGATGCTAATGCCTATACATGTTTTGACTCTAAATCTTATATATATGTATTGAAACCCTTGATTCTTGATATTCTTTCAACTATTACCATGTTTTGAGTGAAGTTATGGTTGATAGCTATAAAACCCTTGTTCTTGATGTCAAAACCTAGTTTTTGAGAAACATGAAATCTTCTTCTTGATATTCTTGTGCTCTTGATTCAAAAATCTTAGTGCTTTATTTTGAACAATAAAAGTATGTATTTTGATGATCTCTTGCTTATTTTCTTAAATTGCTCTATGGTAATACTATATGTGAAATTTGAGGATTTTGGATTTGCTTGTTATTTGAGAAATTGTTGGGAATTGTATCTCTTGTGGATGTTTGGATGACCATGGGTGACCGTTGACTGGGTATCGTAGCGTGGATAGATGCGTTTCTTACTCCATGCGAGTTTGAATTTTTTCTATCACTTGTAGTAGGGTTGGTGTCTTGTGAGGACTAAACTACTATTCGCTCGCGGGTACCGAAGATGAGAGTTAATATACTATTACTGGGTTGGATTCGTCACTGTCAATGTGTTGGTATACGTCCTTCCTAAAGTTGTATATCCTTGCGAGGATTGGGTGTATGTGTGTGGATCAAGATATTTTCAATGTATTTATTCATGCGATATCATACATCATACCTGAGATACACATATACATAATGTTGTGAAAGATACAAGTTGTGGTTTATTATACATTGTTGGTAATGGTACAAATTGTGGATTGTGTTGTTGTTATGGAAACGGTTTATGGTTGGAAATGACTTATTGTTAGGAATCGGTTTTATTTTTTTATTTAATTTATTGATACTGCTGAAACTTGAGATCGGATAAACTATCATTGTTTTCGTTCAAAAGTTATATATGATATTTGTGAAATGATACCAACTTGTTTTATATGTTTTCAAAACCTTGTCCAAGTTTGAGAGAATTTTCCTACAGAGCTTAGTGCTCACCCCTTACAAACAATACTTATTTTCAAATTTTAGTTTAGAGGAAAAGCCCAAAGTTGATGAGCAAGTGATTTGGGAAGCTAAAGTTGATGGACATGTAGATCCGGAGGAGGATGTTTAAAATTGTTCTTTTTATGTTCTAGACTAAGAAATTTATTTTGAGACAATGTGAAGTCTAATATTTTTGTTATTCCGCTACAAGTTAATAGTTAATTTTTGAGATGTAATTGTCATGGTTTGACATATTCTTTTGGATGATGTTGTAAATATTATGAATGATGAATGAAATCTTATTTACTTATAGATTATATTAGTTACTCTCGTGAAGTGAATGATGTTTAGATAGTAATGTCATCTAAGGTGAATTTTGGGGCGTTACATAAAGTGCGCTAGCTGCTATAATACATGAAGTAACTAAGCGATAGCTCTTTGATCACTATATTCTTGCGATAACGAAGGGTCAAAGAGCGAAATTATGGCTTTAGGCAAAAAGCAATAGCGAAAACTTTTAGTCTTATTATTTTGTTCCTAAACAATGATCATTCATTATGGCTGGTTGGTTGATTTCCCTTCCTTTAGCTATTCATATGTTTTAATTCACAAAGTTTGAAAAGTCCAAAGAGTGTAGACTAACCACGAAACTTGGATACGGTTTTCCTAATCGGAGATTCATGGATCACAGATAGTATCTCCCCATGGCCTTTCACCTCTGAAAAATGTCCTTCATTCTCCATGTCGGGACATCCATCAACAGCATTCTCTAAGAGACCTTACCTTCATAAAGATTGAAAATTAATCCATCAATAAATATCTAAGGATGACAAAGAGCTCACTGAAGAAAATAGTCCACTGAAAATAAATTAGAAAACTTTCTACATTCAATTGCTCAAATTCTAGCTTCAAGCCTTGTGCAACTCATAATCAGGAAAATGAGATATAGAAAAATGACAACAATTCTGTCCAATAACACCAAAAACATCATTTCAGTCATTTAGCCTTTTCAAACAAACAGTCTAACAAGCACCCCTGGTCTCTAGGCTTAAGACAATGGGGAGACAAGCTTGAAAGCCACACTCACACATGACACGTGCTTCTTTTTTTTTTTTACTTGGTGCTTTTAGTCTTATTGAATTTTTTTTTTGCCACTTGTTTGGTTTGTGTAAGCCTTCAAGCCAAGTGAAAATGGAGAGCAGTGGAAGAGAGGAGAAGTTAGTGAAACGCAATAATGAAAAGTGATGAGATACAAATCTGTGCATCGTACGTGATCGTCGTTAGTACAATTATAAATAAATCAGATGTGAATAGCTAAAATTTTAACATGACAGAACCGATTGACAATTCGATTCCCACCACTTGGGAAGTTATAGAGAATTAAAATTGGTTTGTCAACAACAAATTAAATGAGTGGTAGCTAGTGAGATTGTGGTATATTGGTTATATGAGCTTAGTATAGATCGTTGGTTGGAGTATACTTCATTGATTTATACTTGATCAAATTAAAATTCAAAAAGTCAAGTACATAGAGAGAGTTTGTCAGTGTCTCTGCCCTGATTCAAAATAGATAGGTTTGTATACTTATCTACTCAAAAGAAATGCAAAATTCGATATTATGAGCTGTATATTAGATTGATATATCTTCAAGTCTAAACAAACTTGATGAAGTGGGATCATGGATGCACTATCTCTCCTCAATAGTTTGTTGAACCAATGAGAGAATATGGCTTCCTTGGAGAATGGCAACATCAGGGAAGAGGGTTGCAAATGGAACAAGTTGGGTTGGACTCATAGTTGGATTTCTGTTATACTAATGTGTAAAGATTAATATTATTTATACTCAATTTATTTTCATCATAATATTACTTGGATTCAGTTTATTGACATCCGTTACCGGTCTAATCCATTATTATTAGTAAATTTTAACATTGGGCCGTCATTGAGATGTATTGTGTGTATGGTACAATCTAAAATTGACTTGTTTAGATTGGATCAACACATTTTATCAATAAATTGGGATCGAGAAACGCTATTGTTATAAAAATATCTCTTTATCCTTGCATTTTATGTTGGGTGGCTAATTAATGTTTAAAAGCTCCATTTGAATCAATTTCTAGTGGGAGTGGCTTCCTCCTTCTACAAGGACGGGACTTACTGAAGTAAAATCGGGGGGTCACGTTGCTTGCTCGATGCATCATTTCTTTCAATCTTATTAGCGCTAGTAGGTAGGATGTGCCGGTTTATTGGACCCGAGTTGTTGATGTAGTTGTTTTTTGTTTTCTTTGATTTTGATTGAGTTAAATTATATTTATATAAAGAGCTTAGGATGGAGAATAAATATATATTAGTAGGCTCAATTCAATAGGTTCTACACTGTAGGGCTCAATCATATTCAAAAGAAAAGCTTATCCAACTGTCAATTTCCTTTCGGAAGTTACCTAAATTAAACGTATGATTTTGATTTTGATTTTGATTGAGTTAAATCATATTTATATAAAGAGCTTAGGATGGAGAATAAATATATATTAGTAGGCTCAATTCAATAGGTTCTGATGGGTTAAGCCCAAATAGTCCAATTTATGTATTAAAGCCCAACCCCGGTTGAGGAGCCCAACCTCATCGTGAACCCACCAAGTCCAAGACAGACCAAGGCCGGTTAGACTTCTTGCTTAGCACGTCACCAAGAGGAGAGCACGGGAAGTTTATCTACACCGCCTTAGGGAGCCCAAGGCCGGTTGGACTTCTTGCTTAGCACGTCACCAAGAGGAGAGCACGGTTGGACTTCTTGCTTAGCACGTCACCAAGAGGAGAGCACGGTTGGACTTCTTGCTTAGCACGTCACCAAGAGGAGAGCACGGTTGGACTTCTTGCTTAGCACGTCACCAAGAGGAGAGCACGGTTGGACTTCTTGCTTAGCACGTCACCAAGAGGAGAGCACGGTTGGACTTCTTGCTTAGCACGTCACCAAGAGGAGAGCACGGTTGGACTTCTTGCTTAGCACGTCACCAAGAGGAGAGCACGGTTGGACTTCTTGCTTAGCACGTCACCAAGAGGAGAGCACGGTTGGACTTCTTGCTTAGCACGTCACCAAGAGGAGAGCACGGTTGGACTTCTTGCTTAGCACGTCACCAAGAGGAGAGCACGGTTGGACTTCTTGCTTAGCACGTCACCAAGAGGAGAGCACGGTTGGACTTCTTGCTTAGCACGTCACCAAGAGGAGAGCACGGTTGGACTTCTTGCTTAGCACGTCACCAAGAGGAGAGCACGGTTGGACTTCTTGCTTAGCACGTCACCAAGAGGAGAGCACGGTTGGACTTCTTGCTTAGCACGTCACCAAGAGGAGAGCACGGTTGGACTTCTTGCTTAGCACGTCACCAAGAGGAGAGCACGGTTGGACTTCTTGCTTAGCACGTCACCAAGAGGAGAGCACGGTTGGACTTCTTGCTTAGCACGTCACCAAGAGGAGAGCACGGTTGGACTTCTTGCTTAGCACGTCACCAAGAGGAGAGCACGGTTGGACTTCTTGCTTAGCACGTCACCAAGAGGAGAGCACGGTTGGACTTCTTGCTTAGCACGTCACCAAGAGGAGAGCACGGTTGGACTTCTTGCTTAGCACGTCACCAAGAGGAGAGCACGGTTGGACTTCTTGCTTAGCACGTCACCAAGAGGAGAGCACGGTTGGACTTCTTGCTTAGCACGTCACCAAGAGGAGAGCACGGTTGGACTTCTTGCTTAGCACGTCACCAAGAGGAGAGCACGGTTGGACTTCTTGCTTAGCACGTCACCAAGAGGAGAGCACGGTTGGACTTCTTGCTTAGCACGTCACCAAGAGGAGAGCACGGTTGGACTTCTTGCTTAGCACGTCACCAAGAGGAGAGCACGGTTGGACTTCTTGCTTAGCACGTCACCAAGAGGAGAGCACGGTTGGACTTCTTGCTTAGCACGTCACCAAGAGGAGAGCACGGTTGGACTTCTTGCTTAGCACGTCACCAAGAGGAGAGCACGGTTGGACTTCTTGCTTAGCACGTCACCAAGAGGAGAGCACGGTTGGACTTCTTGCTTAGCACGTCACCAAGAGGAGAGCACGGTTGGACTTCTTGCTTAGCACGTCACCAAGAGGAGAGCACGGTTGGACTTCTTGCTTAGCACGTCACCAAGAGGAGAGCACGGTTGGACTTCTTGCTTAGCACGTCACCAAGAGGAGAGCACGGTTGGACTTCTTGCTTAGCACGTCACCAAGAGGAGAGCACGGTTGGACTTCTTGCTTAGCACGTCACCAAGAGGAGAGCACGGTTGGACTTCTTGCTTAGCACGTCACCAAGAGGAGAGCACGGTTGGACTTCTTGCTTAGCACGTCACCAAGAGGAGAGCACGGTTGGACTTCTTGCTTAGCACGTCACCAAGAGGAGAGCACGGTTGGACTTCTTGCTTAGCACGTCACCAAGAGGAGAGCACGGTTGGACTTCTTGCTTAGCACGTCACCAAGAGGAGAGCACGGTTGGACTTCTTGCTTAGCACGTCACCAAGAGGAGAGCACGGTTGGACTTCTTGCTTAGCACGTCACCAAGAGGAGAGCACGGTTGGACTTCTTGCTTAGCACGTCACCAAGAGGAGAGCCCGGTTGGACTTCTTGCTTAGCACGTCACCAAGAGGAGAGCACGGTTAGACTTCTTGCTTAGCACGTCACCAAGAGGAGAGCACGGGAAGTTTATCTACACCGCCTTAGGGAGCCCAAGGCCGGTTGGACTTCTTGCTTAGCACGTCACCAAGAGGAGAGCACGGTTGGACTTCTTGCTTAGCACGTCACCAAGAGGAGAGCACGGGAAGTTTATCTACGGTCCAATCTTTGACCACGTTTCCTTCAAGAGTTCCCCAAACTCTTCCTTCCGTTGAGGATAAGTCGTGATCTCCACCGAAGATAATCTCTAAGCTGCGATAAAGCAGCCTTGAGGATATGTTATGATCTCCACAAGAATGATCTCTTATCTACTATAAAATGACTCTAGTCTGAGAGAGAGGGACATGCTCATCAGAGACTTACAGAAGACGAACCGACTACCGGAGATTATTATTTTCTTTGATTCTCCATTCCCCCTCTCAAAGCTTGTATCTTCATTCTCCATACCTTTGAATCAATAAAATACCCGGCGACTGAAGCCATTGAAGAGTGGACGTAGGTCGAATTGACCGAACCACTATAAATTGTGTCTTCTTTAATTCTTTCGTTGATTTTATTGCATTTATTATCTATACTTGACAGGTGGTGTGCAAAACTATTTTTGTGCATCATCAGGTTCTACCACTGTAGGGCTCAATCATATTCAAAAGAAAAGCTTATCCAACTGTCAATTTCCTTTCGGAAGTTACCTGAATTAAACGTATGATAACTATACTATTCCAACACAAATTTGAGACGTGAAAGGCAAAATTCCTAACTGAATTTTGTGGCCAAATTGTCACAAAGATAGGTGTGTCCATAATTGTGCATATTTTAGAAAGTGGGTTTATCAAAACAACAAAATTATTCTATATTAATCGTTAAATTAGCAAATCCTATTGAATGTTACTAATTATCCAATAATTATGATCGTACTAATTATCCAATAGATAACACGCATAAAAGAAGAAAATAAAAGAAACGAAAAGGAAAGAGGAAAAAAATTATAGAAACCCACAGCAAAGGAACTTAGATGTACAAAGGATATCCAGAGCCACAAGATGGAAATGCATTGGCAGAGAGTATGTATTATTTGACTCGGTTACGTTACGGANGGATATCCAGAGCCACAAGATGGAAATGCATTGGCAGAGAGTATGTATTATTTGACTCGGTTACGTTACGGACGACTCAACCAAATCTCATTAGCCTGTTTGGTTTACAGGGANCTCCGTACGGGTTTGAATTTTTTTTACCACTCGTAATGGGATTAGTGCCTTGTGAGGACCAAATTACTATTCACTCACGGGTACCAAGGATGAGGGTTAGTATACTATTCTTGCGTTGGATTCGTTACTACCAATGTATTGGTATATGCCCTTCCTAAAATTGTATATCCTTGCGAAGATTGGGTGTGTGTGTGTGAGCCAGGATATTGTCAATGTGTTTATTTATGTGATGTCATACATCATACCTGAGATNGCCCTTCCTAAAATTGTATATCCTTGCGAAGATTGGGTGTGTGTGTGTGAGCCAGGATATTTTCAATGTGTTTATTTATGTGATGTCATACATCATACCTGAGATACAAATATACATAATGTTGTGAAAGATACAAGTTGTGATTTGTTATACATTGTTGGTAATGGTACACATTGTGGATTGTGTTGTTGTTGTAAAAACGGTTTATGGTTAAAAATAGCTTATTGTTGGGAATTGATTTTATTTCTTTATTTAATTTATTGATACTGCTGAAACTTGGGATCAGATAAACTGTCACTGTTTTATTTCAAAAGTTATATATGATATTTGTGAAATAAAATCAACTTATTTTATATATTTTTAAAATCTTGTCCAAGTTTGTGAGAATTTTTCTATAGAGTTTAGTGCTCAGCCCCTATAAATAATACTTATTTTCAGATTTTGGTTTAGAGGAAGAGCCCCGAGTTGAAGAGCAGGTGATTTGGGAAGCTTAAGTTGATGGACATGTGGATCTAGAAGGGAATGTTTAGAATTGTTATTTTTATGTTCTAGACTAAGAAATTTATTTTGAGACAATGTGAAATCTAATATTTTTGTTATTCCGCTGCAAGTTAATAGTTAATTTTTGGGATGTAATTACCATGGTTTGACATATTCTTTTGGATGATGTTGTAAATATTATGAATGATGAATGAAATTTTCTTTACTTATGGATTATATTAGTTGCTCTCGTGAAGTGGATGGTGTTTAGATAGTAATGCCGTCCAAGGTGGATTTTGGGGCATTTCAATTTTTGGGATCAGAGCCTAGACTTTAGGTCTTACATGAGAGCTGTAGGTTATGGATTACCACTAGAGATGTGGGACTAGATTGAATAAAATTGTTGACTTAAATCTTATGCAAGCCTTTTGTTTTGGATTAAAGTGATAGTTATGGTGTCTTGTACATCAATGAAAATGTGCAGGATGGAGGATGAACGTGGACGTGAACGTGGATGTGGGTGGGGACACGGTGGCCAAGCAAACCCACCACCACCACCTCCATATGCCATGAGTGGCATTTACCAATGCCTAAGGGAACTAACCACCTTGGTGCAACACCAAAATGAGAACAACAACCATAACGATGGAGTTCATTCATTAGCTAATGTACCGGGCAACGACAACGAAAATCAAAGAATGATTGTTCTTCGAGAATTTCTGAGGCAAAACTCACCTACTTTCGAAGGAAGCCCTTACCCTTTGGATGCATATAAGTGGATTCGTAGAGTGAAGAAAATGTGTGATGACATGGGAGTTACCGAGGATTTTTAGGTTGGCTTAGCTATATATCTGTTAGAGGGGGAGACAGATCATTGGTGGGATTCGATGAAGAGAAAGAGGAACACGAATGTTTTTTTTTGGGAGGAGTTTGATTAGATCTTCCAACACAAATATTTTCTTGAATCAGTTAGGGATAAGATGAGTGTCGACTTTCTCACTCTACGACAGGGGTAGCATGACGGTAGTTGAGTATGAAAGGAAGTTTGACGAGTTATCCCGTTATGCCACGGAGTTCATATCTACTAAGGCCAGGAGGGCCAAACACTTTGAGCAAGGCTTGAGGCCGGTCATCCGGGAGAAGCTTGTGGCTCACAAAATTTGAGACTATGAGGATCTTGTTGATAGAGCTTCACTGGTGGAGAGAGATACGGAGGACAACTAGTGGTGACAAAACTTCGTGAGGGGAGGTCCGATCCGGACGGGTGCTAGCAGCAGTGAAGTGCCGAGGGTGGCACTATACCATCGCCTAGACCAGGTGGTTGGACAGAGACTTCAGACAATTCGAGGAGATGGGATTACTCAGAATCGAGCAGGCACTAACCCGCGTCAATGCTTCGCATGTGGAGGTTTCGGGCACTTCAAAAATAAATTGCCCATTGTTTTCAACAAAGACCAACCAAGCAGCGGGACAAGTAAATGCAAACAAGCCACCACTACAAAAGCCACTACAGCAGAGGCCATTAGGAGCTCTAGTCCCAGGCGGTGCCAATCAAGGAAGAGTGTTTGCTTTGACCCAATCGAAGGAAGACGTTTCCAATACAGTTGTGGAACGTATCGTTCTTCTTTATACTTCTTGGGCCCGAATTTTATTTGATCCCAGTTTGACTCATTCATTCATACGCACTATATATGCTCTTAATTTGGGATTGAAATTTGAGAAGTTAGAACATGCCTTAAGTATTAACATGTCTACGGGAGAACAGTTGGATACTAGAAGGGTGTGTAGAGGTTGTGTGCTTCGTATTGGGGAGCAAGAATTGATTATAGATTTGGTTGCATTAGATATGAAAGAGTATGACATAATCTTTGGGATGAACTTGTTGTCCACTTTCCGTGCGATAATGGATTATTTTTGTAAGCATATTTCATTTCAATTACCGGGAGGGGTAGTTTTCAGTTTCATGAATGATCGAAATTTTTCCCACTCATTTTCCACCATGAGTAGTAGATTCTTGAAAGCTAAGGCGGAGAGTCATTTGAGTTTCTTAGCTAGCTTGATAGGAGATGATCGAGATAGAACCCAATCGGCACGTGGTATTTATAGTGTCAGATTTTTCAGATGTCTTCCCAAATGAACTACTCGGGTTACCCCTACAGAGAGAGATTGAGTTTAAGATTGATCTCTATCCAGGAACTGAACCCATATTCATTGCTCCCTATCGGATGGTATCTTTGGAGTTAAAGGAAGCAGTTGGATCATCTCTTGACTATTGAGTTTATCCATTTAAGCACTTCACCTTAGGAGGGGGGGCTCAGTGCTCTTTGTGAAGAAGCATGATAAAACACTTCGGTTATGCACGGACTACCGAAGGTTGAATCGGGTGACAGTGAAAAATAAATACTCATTGTCACAAATTTATGATTTATTCGATCAACTGAGGGGTTCTAAGTATTACTCAAAGATTGATCTTCGCACAGGGTACCATCAACTACGAATCAAGGAGGAGGATATTTCTAAGACAACTTTTCGTACCCGGTATGGTCACTTCGAATATACGATAATGTCGTTTGGACTGACTAATACTCCTACAGCTTTCATGGATTTGATGCACAGAATATTTCGATCGTATCTAGATCAGTTTGTCATTGTATTTATTAATGACATATTAATCTATTCGCGGACACAAGGTAAACATGAAAACCATCTTTCGGTAGTGCTACAGACATTGAGAGGGCATAAGTTATATACTAAGATGAGTAAATGTGAGTTCTGAATGAAGGAAGTGAAATTTATTGGCCATGTTGTGTCAGAAAAGGATGTAGTTGTTGACCCCACAAAGATTGAAGCCGTGATAAAATGAGAACCACCAAGGAATGTGATCGAAATACGTAGTTTCCTAGGATTAGCAGGCTACTACCAGAGGTTTGTGGAAGGGTTCTCAAAACTAGCGATGCTAATGCCTATACATGTTTTGACTCTAAATCTTATATATATGTATTGAAACCCTTGATTCTTGATATTCTTTCAACTATTACCATGTTTTGAGTGAAGTTATGGTTGATAGCTATAAAACCCTTGTTCTTGATGTCAAAACCTAGTTTTTGAGAAACATGAAATCTTCTTCTTGATATTCTTGTGCTCTTGATTCAAAAATCTTAGTGCTTTATTTTGAACAATAAAAGTATGTATTTTGATGATCTCTTGCTTATTTTCTTAAATTGCTCTATGGTAATACTATATGTGAAATTTGAGGATTTTGGATTTGCTTGTTATTTGCGAAATTGTTGGGAATTATATCTCTTGTGGATGTTTGGATGACCATGGGTGACCGTTGACTGGGTATCGTAGCGTGGATAGATGCGTTTCTTACTCCATGCGAGTTTGAATTTTTTCTATCACTCGTAGTAGGGTTGGTGTCTTTTGAGGACTAAACTACTATTCGCTCGCGGGTACCGAAGATGAGGGTTAATATACTATTACTGGGTTGGATTCGTCACTGTCAATGTGTTGGTATACGTCCTTCCTAAAGTTGTATATCCTAGCAAGGATTGGGTGTATGTGTGTGGATCATGATATTTTCAATGTATTTATTCATGCGATGTTATACATCATACCTGAGATACACATATACATAATGTTGTGAAAGATACAAGTTGTGGTTTATTATACATTGTTGGTAATGGTACAAATTGTGGATTGTGTTGTTGTTATGGAAACGGTTTATGGTTGGAAATGACTTATTGTTAGGAATCGGTTTTATTTCTTTATTTAATTTATTGATACTGCTGAAACTTGAGATCGGATAAACTATCATTGTTTTTTTTCAAAAGTTATATATGATATTTGTGAAATGATACCAACTTGTTTTATATGTTTTCAAAACCTTGTCCAAGTTTGAGAGAATTTTCCTACAGAGCTTAGTGCTCACCCCTTACAAACAATACTTATTTTCAGATTTTAGTTTAGAGGAAAAGCCCAAAGTTGATGAGCAAGTGATTTGGGAAGCTAAAGTTGATGGACATGTAGATCCGGAGGAGGATGTTTAAAATTATTCTTTTTATGTTCTAGACTAAGAAATTTATTTTGAGACAATGTGAAGTCTAATATTTTTGTTATTCCGCTACAAGTTAATAGTTAATTTTTGAGATGTAATTGTCATGGTTTGACATATTCTTTTGGATAATGTTATAAATATTATGAATGATGAATGAAATCTTATTTACTTATAGATTATATTAGTTACTCTCGTGAAGTGAATGATGTTTAGATAGTAATGTCATCTAAGGTGAATTTTGGGGCGTTACATAAAGTGCGCTAGCTGCTATAATACATGAAGTAACTAAGCGATAGCTCTTTGATCACTATATTCTTGCGATAACGAAGGGTCAAAGAGCGAAATTATGGCTTTAGGCAAAAAGCAATAGCGAAAACTTTTAGTCTTATTATTTTGTTCCTAAACAATGATCATTCATTATGGCTGGTTGGTTGATTTCCCTTCCTTTAGCTATTCATATGTTTTAATTCACAAAGTTTGAAAAGTCCAAAGAGTGTAGACTAACCACGAAACTTGGATACGGTTTTCCTAATCGGAGATTCATGGATCACAGATAGTATCTCCCCATGGCCTTTCACCTCTGAAAAATTTCCTTCATTCTCCATGTCAGGACATCCATCAACAGCATTCTCTAAGAAACCTTACCTTCATAAAGATTGAAAATTAATCCATCAATAAATATCTAAGGATGACAAAGAGCTCACTGAAGAAAATAGTCCACTGAAAATAAATTAGAAAACTTTCTACATTCAATTGCTCAAATTCTAGCTTCAAGTCTTGTGCAACTCATAATCAGGAAAATGAGATATAGAAAAATGACAACAATTTTGTCCAATAACATCAAAAACATCATTTCAGTCATTTAGCCTTTTCAAACAAACAGTCTAACAAGCACCCCTGGTCTCTAGGCTTAAGACAATGGGGAGACAAGCTTGAAAGCCACACTCACACATGACACGTGCTTCTTTTTTTTTTTTACTTGGTGCTTTTAGTCTTATTGAATTTTTTTTTTGCCACTTGTTTGGTTTGTGTAAGCCTTCAAGCCAAGTGAAAATGGAGAGCAGTGGAAGAGAGGAGAAGTTAGTGAAACGCAATAATGAAAAGTGATGAGATACAAATCTGTGCATCGTACGTGATCGTCGTTAGTACAATTATAAATAAATCAGATGTGAATAGCTAAAATTTTAACATGACAGAACCGATTGACAATTCGATTCCCACCACTTGGGAAGTTATAGAGAATTAAAATTGGTTTGTCAACAACAAATTAAATGAGTGGTAGCTAGTGAGATTGTGGTATATTGGTTATATGAGCTTAGTATAGATCGTTGGTTGGAGTATACTTCATTGATTTATACTTAATCAAATTAAAATTCAAAAAGTCAAGTACATAGAGAGAGTTTGTCAGTGTCTCTGCCCTGATTCAAAATAGATAGGTTTGTATACTTATCTACTCAAAAGAAATGCAAAATTCGATATTATGAGCTGTATATTAGATTGATATATCTTCAAGTCTAAACAAACTTGATGAAGTGGGATCATGGATGCACTATCTCTCCTCAATAGTTTGTTGAACCAATGAGAGAATATGGCTTCCTTGGAGAATGGCAACATCAGGGAAGAGGGTTGCAAATGGAACAAGTTGGGTTGGACTCATAGTTGGACGTCTGTTATACTAATGTGTAAAGATTAATATTATTTGTACTCAATTTATTTTCATCATAATATTACTTGGATTCAGTTTATTGACATCCGTTACCGATNGTCCACTGAAAATAAATTAGAAAACTTTCTACATTCAATTGCTCAAATTCTAGCTTCAAGTCTTGTGCAACTCATAATCAGGAAAATGAGATATAGAAAAATGACAACAATTTTGTCCAATAACATCAAAAACATCATTTCAGTCATTTAGCCTTTTCAAACAAACAGTCTAACAAGCACCCCTGGTCTCTAGGCTTAAGACAATGGGGAGACAAGCTTGAAAGCCACACTCACACATGACACGTGCTTCTTTTTTTTTTTTACTTGGTGCTTTTAGTCTTATTGAATTTTTTTTTTGCCACTTGTTTGGTTTGTGTAAGCCTTCAAGCCAAGTGAAAATGGAGAGCAGTGGAAGAGAGGAGAAGTTAGTGAAACGCAATAATGAAAAGTGATGAGATACAAATCTGTGCATCGTACGTGATCGTCGTTAGTACAATTATAAATAAATCAGATGTGAATAGCTAAAATTTTAACATGACAGAACCGATTGACAATTTGATTCCCACCACTTGGGAAGTTATAGAGAATTAAAATTGGTTTGTCAACAACAAATTAAATGAGTGGTAGCTAGTGAGATTGTGGTATATTGGTTATATGAGCTTAGTATAGATCGTTGGTTGGAGTATACTTCATTGATTTATACTTAATCAAATTAAAATTCAAAAAGTCAAGTACATAGAGAGAGTTTGTCAGTGTCTCTGCCCTGATTCAAAATAGATAGGTTTGTATACTTATCTACTCAAAAGAAATGCAAAATTCGATATTATGAGCTGTATATTAGATTGATATATCTTCAAGTCTAAACAAACTTGATGAAGTGGGATCATGGATGCACTATCTCTCCTCAATAGTTTGTTGAACCAATGAGAGAATATGGCTTCCTTGGAGAATGGCAACATCAGGGAAGAGGGTTGCAAATGGAACAAGTTGGGTTGGACTCATAGTTGGACGTCTGTTATACTAATGTGTAAAGATTAATATTATTTGTACTCAATTTATTTTCATCATAATATTACTTGGATTCAGTTTATTGACATCCGTTACCGGTCTAATCCATTATTATTAGTAAATTTTAACATTGGGCCGTCATTGAGATGTATTGTGTGTATGGTACAATCTAAAATTGACTTGTTTAGATTGGATCAACACATTTTATCAATAAATTGGGATCGAGAAACGCTATTGTTATAAAAATATCTCTTTATCCTTGCATTTTATGTTGGGTGGCTAATTAATGTTTAAAAGCTCCATTTGAATCAATTTCTAGTGGGAGTGACTTCCTCCTTCTACAAGGACGGGACTTACTAAAGTAAAATCGGGGGGGTCACGTTGCTTGCTCGATGCATCATTTCTTTCAATCTTATTAGCGCTAGTAGGTAGGATGTGCCGGTTTATTGGACCCGAGTTGTTGATGTAGTTGTTTTTTGTTTTCTTTGATTTTGATTGAGTTAAATTATATTTATATAAAGAGCTTAGGATGGAGAATAAATATATATTAGTAGGCTCAATTCAATAGGTTCTACCACTGTAGGGCTCAATCATATTCAACAGAAAAGCTTATCCAACTGTCAATTTCCTTTCGGAAGTTACCTGAATTAAACGTACGATAACTATACTATTCCAACACAAATTTGAGACGTGAAAGGCAAAATTCCTAACTGAATTTTGTGGCCAAATTGTCACAAAGATAGGTATGTCCATAATTGTGCATATTTTAGAAAGTGGGTTTATCAAAACAACAAAATTATTCTATATTAATTGTTGAATTAGCAAATCCCATTGAATGTTACTAATTATCCAATAATTATGATCGTACTAATTATCCAATAGATAACACGCATAAAAGAAGAAAATAAAAGAAACGAAAAGGAAAGAGGAAAAAAATTATAGAAACCCACAGCAAAGGAACTTAGATGTACAAAAGATATCCAGAGCCACAAGATGGAAATGCATTGGCAGAGAGTATGTATTATTTGACTCGGTTACGTTACGGACGACTCAACCAAATCTCATTAGCCTGTTTGGTTTACAGGGAACATGAAAATGTATCGTAACAGAAGTGCCAAATCAAATACAAATCAATCGAGCCACATTGATATCGTCTCATACTTTTAACCATCAGTCAAATGAAGAACAGTTAGTTTCATGGTTGTAACAAATTCCTTGTAATCCTCCTCGTTCATCAGTATAAAAGGTCGTGCAATAGATGAAATGTATACAAAACAAAGCAAGTAATATTGAAAACCATATCAACTCCTAAACAGAGTACTTATTATATAGGGTAACCCCAGCATCATACTCCAACACTCTTATTCTAGTCCATCCTCAAACCATAAATTCAATGACAATAGTGATCAAACCAGCATAATCTCCATCTTCCCTCACATCCATCTGTTTCATCACTTCTGCTGTGAATCCACCATAAAAGATTGGTGAGTGAATTTCCATCATCATATCCATTCAAGTTCCTAATCTTCTCCAAAGCACTATCTCTATCATAAAGCCCTTCCAATGCATACACAAACCCCTTCCACCCTTCTCCAACCCCCTCCCTTGCTAAAGCCGGTAACGTCCAGGTCACAAGCTCCCTCACAAAATCCACATCGGATAACAAAACCTCGGTGATTGGCAACAATGGCAGTACCTGAATTCCCAGCCTACACTCTTTCCACTCGGGTGGAGCAAACCAAAGTCCACTGTCTCTTTTGTTAGCCCACAAAACACCCACCACCCTGTTGTTCCTAGTGAAATCTTCAGCATACAAGTTGTCCCCTTCTCTCACATGCCACCACATTTGTGCAGAGTGAATCTCCATAGCTGAAAGGGTTGATCCAGTGGCAACAAGGTGGGTGTCACCATAGGCCAACCCCAGTAAAGCTGCTGAATAGTATGCATTCACAGCCTCACTTGTACTCTCTTGGTTTCGCCCATCGGCGAATTCAGTTAGTCCTCCAGCCCAAGAATGCAATTTCCACAAGTCAAAACACCTCAGACGTGGGTAATTTGAACTCTCTCTCCTTCCCAAGTTCATAAAATCTGCCATGAGAGAATAAGCTTGTGCCCTATACTTCCTCCCCCAAGCAGGATCAATCTTAGCAAGTACAGCAATTGCATAAAGAAAGTAGCCTAAATGATAATGGTGATCATTATAGATTCCAAACCCAAAATCAGCACCAGAATCCAATGATCCTTGCCTAGTCACAATTCCACCCCATCTCCGATCATACAAAAAACCATTCCCACCAAAAGTCCCATCCAACCATGGCTCAATTGTATCCTTCAAGAACTTCCTGATAGCCGGAATCGCCTCAGGATAACTCACCTCTTCGGCTATCAAGGCCAACCTCGCAGCTCTGGCGATCAATTTGGCATAAAAATAAGACGACGTGGTTGATATTGTAGNATTGTATCCTTCAAGAACTTCCTGATAGCCGGAATCGCCTCAGGATAACTCACCTCGTCGGCTATCAAGGCCAGCCTCGCAGCTCTGGCGATCAATTTGGCATAAAAATAAGACGACGTGGTTGATATTGTAGTTGAATTTAGAGCCTCAACATCTTTGCTAAGAGCAAAAACAACTTCAGGATATGATTCTTCTTTAACACCTCTAATTGAATGCCAAGTTACAGAAACAGGGTCAGTTTTCAACACCCATGAATCTCCAACAACACCCACAAGCTCCCCATCAATACTTTGGTACTTAAAATCCTCCAAAACAGTGATTGAGGAATCATTATCCGAAAGAAGCTTAAGATGGAGAGGGTGGGCAAGCATGAGCAAGTCTCCCCAACCCTTCTTCTCCCATTTGTATTCCACAGAAAATGGCTTAGTCAACACAGCATCACCAGAAACAGGATAGCAAGAACTGAATCGATCAAGAGTTGCTTCGAATCGTGGGTCAGAATTCGGCAAGATAGCAATCCGAATTATGCCGAAAAACCCACCAGAAGCAATGGTAGAAATGTCATGACTCAAATCAATCGCTGAAGAAGCATATAAAAGCCAAGTCTGGTCATTGTTGAGCTTAATGGTGTATTTTGTACGAGAGGTGTTACAACCAAACTCAAGAATGGCATGAATTGTTGAAATCGAAAGCGCGGCACTTCTGGTGACTGCACAGGTCAAGAAAGGGCTTCCTCTAACAAGAAAGAACCTGAGCTTGCTAGAGGGAAGATCTAAGGTGACACTGAGATCACTGAACGCAGAGACTAGATGAGTTGCATTTGGGTTGGGGTTATTTTGTGCAGTGATGGTGAGATCAGCATTGAAAATCTGGTAAGTGAATGCAGAATTAGAGAACCGAGAAGGGTAACAGAGAGACAGCGAGGAGAGAGAAGATTTGATGAGATATGGGTGTATGTATTCAGGTTGATCGCCATTTTTCAAGACATAGTTTTGGAAGAATGAGTTCGTGGGCAAAGGGGTTGAGAGGAGGTGGGGAGAGAAGAACAGAGATGGGTCGGGAAGGACTGTGGATTGGATTTGGGGGAAGAGGAAAGGACGGGTTAGTGGTTTCTGGGTTTGCGGTGGCGGTGGCGGTGGTGGCGACATGGTTGGGAATTGCGATGGAGAAGGTGAAGGAGACGGTAATGGCTCTTCTTGTGATGGGAGTTTATAGGGTTTGCTTTGTTTCGTTGAAGTCCTCTTGATTAAGGTTTTGACTTTTCTTCTTAATTTCTTCAACATGCCTGCAAGGCTGTAACCGTGTCAATCAAAGCTAAGTAACTAATAAAAAATGCAAAAAAAAAAAAAAAAAAAAATCTTACTGCAGAGAGAGAGAGAGAGAGAGAGAGAGAGAGAGAGAGTCAATGGGTTAGTTGGGATTTGGTAGCTGGGAATGGGAGAGAAATGGGAGAAAGTATGGAGAGTGTTCACTATTTTTATGGATCTCTTGACTCAAATTCAGGATGGTGGACAAGAAGAAGGTGTTGGAACAGAACTTGGCTTAGAGGATATGTTGCAGAAAAGGGTTGAGAGGAAGAAGGTTGGATTGGAAGTGAAGTTGGTGAATCTAGAGTTTTGTTGTTTTGGGTATGTGAGATTGCAAGCCATCTTGATGCCTAGTAGAATCTCAATGTGTGAAGAAAGGAATGACAAAGTAGGGTGTTTAGGATGTGAGAGAAGAAAGGAACCCGAATGAATTTCCAATTTTTTTTTTCCTTTTCATAATCTACGTTTATGATTTTGGTGTGAATTTTACAAAACTGATATCATTGCCATTGCGGGACTTGAAGAGTGTAGCGGGCATTATTTTGCACTTAAAAAGACTAGTTTTGTGATATAAACTCGTGACGTTTAAATCACAAAAAATTAGCATTATTATTATACTATAATTTATACTAATTTGTACCATCGAGTGGGGTAATTCAGTAAGACGTCGGTGGAATTTCTTCCTCTAAAATTGAAAATTCAAGTCTTAGAGTCCACTTTAAGATTTGGTAGTTGATCGCTAAAAAAAAAAAAAAATAAAAACTTATACCAATCTGTATTCTATCAACCAAAATTGTAAGAACATTGTACTCTATTAACAGAAAAGTATTTAGCTTTCAAGTGGTTTCATCTTGGTCTGAACTCTGTTTCCAATTTGATTACCCTATTGGTAAGTGACATGGATTGGAAATTATGTTGGCAGGGAAGGGATTGGGTGGGACTTTAGGGAGGTGTCACTGGCCATTTTATAAAGGCTTTCTTCCCATAGATTTTGGTGCACTTGGCAACCAATTAAATCGCGTTAATCAATTTCCTTTTATTTCTTCTGAAAAACAAAGTTGTATATATTCTTTCTCTTTTCTTTTATAATGGAAGGTGTTGATTTTGAATTAGATTATGATCTGTCTGAAGATGATTTGCATCAGCTTGATGGAGAAAATCTGTTAAAAACCTGCACGGGCCTACTNATTAGATTATGATCTGTCTGAAGATGATTTGCATCAGCTTGATGGATAAAATCTGTTAAAAACCTGCACGGACCTATTGTGGGCTGTGATTTTCAGTGGCCTTATCTATCCGGCCCATGGATCATCGCTGTTGGCCGGTGAGCCGGAAACTGGAAAAAGGCCCTTCCTGTATTCAACTCGGATGTATGTTTCGCCAAAATGGGGCAAATTGTCGGAGCCCCTATTTAACATCCGGACAGGCAAATTGTCAGAGCCCCTGTTTAACATCCGGACAGGACCCGGACCTGGGGTCGTTTGATTCGGAACTGCGAGTGTCCGAATGGACTGATCAAAACGAGCACATATCAGATAGAGAGAGAGAGAGAGAGAGAGCATCAGAGCAATGGCTGGGTTGCTAGCATGGGCAGCAGACGTAGTAGGAGGAGGAGGGCAAAGCAACGAGGAAGACAACCCCGATTCAATCCCATTGATCTTGACTCCTGACCAACAGAACTACGTTCGAGAGTTGGACCGGAAAGCAGCCTCCCTCAGCCGTTCGATCCAAGATCTACGGCTGAGGCTCCCTCCTCCAGACATCTCCCAACGCCTCCCTCACCTCCACGCCCACTCCCTCGCCTCCAACGCCGCTCTCACCCTCCAATTGAACGCACACTCGGCCACCAAAGAGCAGGTATTTTTCACTTTCAATTTTTTATTCAATCCAGGTCTCGTAATAAGATCCTATTGTGGCAAAGAGCACCTGCTAGCGATCGATTTGCTAGCATCTACAATCACCAAATAAAAACAACTAATTTCCGAGCATCGCACACAAGCTGTTGAAAGTAGAAAGGTGAATATTGTAAAAAAAAAAAAATGAAACAAGAAACTAGGTATATTATATCGCTCAGAGTTCAGATTTCTGAAATATTATATTGGGTGATCGAATTTGATTGCATTTTTTTCGAGACAATACAACTTTCCAAGAAAAGATTTCATCTTCAGTTCTTTTAGGGGTCTTGAATTTTGAATTCTTCATGTATGGTAAATTTAAAAGTTCAAATTACTTGTTTTTTTCCATCGGGGTACTTGAGTATTGTTTGTCAGACTTCTGTATTTTTTTAATTAAGTAGTGCTGGCAATTTTTTGAAGTTAGGGATCTTTCCGTTTTTATATTGAATGTTGATTGATGAAACTAAGAAGGTATAAGCAGAAATNGTTTGTCAGACTTCTGTATTTTTTTAATTAAGTAGTGCTGGCAATTTTTTGAAGTTGGGGATCTTTCCGTTTTTATATTGAATGTTGATTGATGAAACTAAGAAGGTATAAGCAGAAATCTTGTCACCAGCTCTATATAACTAAAACATGTTATTCATTGCTAGTTATATAATGGTGCACTGAGATCGATAATGCACTATGAAATATTGATTGAGTAATGCTTTCCCTGTTGTATATTTTTGGTAATTCTCTTCGTTTTCCTCTCTGCATTGGCAGCTGCTGTTTCAGCAAATGATTGCCATCACTGAAATAATCAATCTTCATCCTCTGCTGCTATTATAGTTCATAATTGTGGTTTGTGCATGTAGTTAGCTAATAATTGGACGAGTTTTGGTCTTTTGACCTTTAAACAATCAACGTTATGATAGGCACAATTGAGAGAAGTTACCTTGCAAGAAGAAAATGCAGAGTATGAAAAGGCTATATCAAGTTGTGAGAATAAACTACGGGAGAAGTTGCAGGAAGCAGATCTTCTACGGAGTAAGTTAGAGGTCAGAGCAAAGTTTCTATATCTTATGTTTACATGCTAATCTTGTAGTTGCGAGTTTTTTTGTTAATGTATCAAACTATATCAACTTGTTCTAATGAACTTATGATCCATTTCACATCAAAATTATTATTTCTTTTTTGTGTGTGTCAGCATTTAACATCGAAAATATATTAGTGTGGCATTTCTTTGTCCTTAACCTTTCTGATTATGTTTGTAAGTTAGTCTATAAGATAAGCCAGACCAGAATCGATGGCTTGTGAATCATAGAATTTATTAGCGATATTTGAGTTGATGAGCTACTCCGGGGTTTGGAGCAGTTCTACACATACCATATCTTGGTTTTTAATTTTCCTTTAATTTTTTTGCTAGAGTAGATCAAATATTAATATGGGATGGCTAGCATTGTTGAAAAAATTGATGATATGTTTTGCCATAAATAGTTTACAACTGTGAGAAGTTTTTGTTGACAATGCTCTAGGATTCTTGACTGACTTAGGTGGTGGTTAGGTTAAGTTTCAGCCTTAAGGTGTTCAACATATGTTTGGATATCTTTTGTTGGCTAATTGATATGTTGATTCTTTTAGCAGAATGGTATAATGTTGATTCTTAACAAATGTTTATCCAAGGGTAAAAACAATTCTACAATATATTCCTATCCTTGAAAGTACACAATCACATGGTATTTGTATGAGACGTTGAGGAAGTACCAGTTTCATAATAGCTTATGAAACTGAAATTAAATGCCAGCATTTAGAGTAAGCTAAGAGAGTCATGCTTTCTGTTAAGCTATGTGAATTGCGAAGCATATCTATTTCTCTCCTTGCAAGAAGCCAAGCGCATGATATTAACATGACACTTTTCAAAAATATCAGCTTCATAGTACTGTATGAAACTAAAGTTATATGTTGGCATTTAGGCTGAGCTGAGTTAAAATTCAAGCTTTCTGGTGGTCAAACAAAAGTAAGCTAACTAATTGATGTGCTAAACCTGTGAATGCCCATTCTTGAGCTTAGGTTTTTCTCTGTGGTTGTTGGCTGGCAACTAATCCTTTGTGTCATATATATAACCATTTGTCATAATTGTCATTGGAGTAATCTTTTGTGATTGACTAATACTGAACAAATCATGATGAAATTTCCATTACAACAACTTGAAATCGTGGTATAGATTTCAACTTAACATCTATCTGTAGCTCCATTTGTTCAAGGATTCACAGCTATATTGATTCAAAATTATCTTAATGACTACGTCTTGCTTTACAGGAATTGAACTTGACGGAGCAAAATCTGACCATTGAATTGGAAAATGCACAAACTGATTTGGCTGCAATTCAATCTGGAAAATCCAGTGAATTGTTGATTGAATCTGAAACCATAGCTGAAGTTCATGAAGATACAGAAGCTTCAGAATTTGCTCTACTGGAGAAGTTAGAGAACAAGAAGAAAGAATTGGTCTGTAGAATTGGGCTTCTTCATCTATATCTTATTTGTTTCCTCCTCATTTCATCTTGAAGAACTGGTCTGTTGCGCATTTAGCTGCTTTGTCTTAATATCCCCCCCCCCCCCCC
>CAUOFW020009490.1:27345-40462 GCA_963454935.2 Ilex paraguariensis
CCCAAAAAAAAAAAAACAAAACAATTTTATCTTATTTTATTCATCTTTTGTCTAAGTATTTTTTTTTTGTCGCTGAAGATATTTTGCCTTCATAGGTCCCAATGGAAGAGATTGTTCAGGATTTGGAGAAGAAATGGGCAGCAGTCCAAGATAACGCGCTGAAGCAGCCTTCTCCAGGTATTTTACAAGATTAATTTATTCTACATTTTGTTTGGATCTGGAGTGTTGAAGTTCCAATGCATAGTCTATGACNTTGCCTTCATAGGTCCCAATGGAAGAGATTGTTCAGGATTTGGAGAAGAAATGGGCGGCAGTCCAAGATAACGCGCTGAAGCAGCCTTCTCCAGGTATTTTACAAGATTAATTTATTCTACATTTTGTTTGGATATGGAGTGTTGAAGTTCCAATGCATAGTCTATGGCTATGAGGTGATATTTTAACCTGGTTTCAACATTTTTTTCTTCTATATTTTCTGTCACAATATGTATTGCATAGAAACAGACTGACATGAAAAAGTAGAGAAAACATGACAATGACATGATGAGAGCATGACAAAGAAGTGTTTCTTGTCCTCCTCTCCCTCTTTCCTCTTTTGACACTGATATTGCTTTTAGTTCTCTGCGTCTCATGTTTTGTTAAAGCATAGGATGAGCTTGCATATTAAAACAGAACATACATGGCCTGGTGTGAACTTGCTTGACCTGTAGCAAGTGCTTGTGGGCCATGTGCCATACATTAACAATTTTATTCCACTCGCGATTTACTTCAGAAGAAATTATCAATTTTCATTGGTATACCTTTTCACTTCAGCATTATTTTTTTCATCTAAACCTTTGTTGCTTTGTGTTCAGATGTGGTGAAATAGATGTGAGAAATCATTTACAATTTAGATGGGTTGTTTTGCTAATATTGGTTTGACTTGATCCACTTCCTGTGCAGCTCAGAGAGAGAAAATATTGGATAGACAGCTTCACAGCCTAATTGAACAACTAGCTGCCAAGCAGGTGTAATTTTTTTTCCCCGGACTCTGTTGTGGCTTTGTATTTATGTCTGTACTTGGTTTCAAGTCATTTTTGTTGTGAAATATTCTCTATGAGCTTTTCGGTGGGAAATCCTTTCTTCTATTCCTGACCTTGCTTGTAGGCCCAAGCGGAAGGCCTTGTTGGTGAAATCCATCTGAATGAGATTGAGTTAGAAAGATTGAATGGGCTTCGGAGGAGGCTTGAAACCAGCCCCGCAGATGGGAATATTGCAAGGAATCGATTTGGCAGAAGCAGCTCTGAGGAAGGATTTGTTTCTTCAGATTACATTGTTGATCCTCGTCAAAAGTCTCCTTACCACATGGGTGGCCGAACTGAGAAACTGCAGAGGTTAATGCTGCTCAGGTCGGCTTTCGTGATCTACATTTTAGTTCTACACATCTTGGTATTCATCAAGATTTCATTCTAAGATGTTCCGCCATATACTACATATATTCTGAAATTCAGTTATCCTGCTGGACCTGATTACTATTTTCCATGATATTGTATTCCAGTTGTACAGAAACATTCATGTATATTAACTGAGATTTGTTTTAACTGTATGGTTCTGCTAAGTGTGGATTCAGTCGCTGCTATGGTTCTCCATCAACCAACGTTTTTTTTGGCTTAGTTTTAGCAGAGGATGTGAAGGTAGGTTAATTACAGGGTCAATGGAAGACAAAAAGTTTGTGGGTTGCGNCTAAGTGTGGATTCAGTCGCTGCTATGGTTCTCCATCAACCAACGTTTTTTTTGGCGTAGTTTTAGCAGAGGATGTGAAGGTAGGTTAATTACAGGGTCAATGGAAGACAAAAAGTTTGTGGGTTGGGGAGTCATACCGTTTTCTGGAATGGAAATCTCTGCATATTATCAAATGGGTAATCCTATTCCAGCATCGTAACTCATATGTTCCCTGGCAAATTATTTGCACTTGTGATAACCTTTTTCTCAGGAGTACGAAATAATACCGACTTCACTCCTAGCTAGTAAACAATACTAACCTTAATTATCCTAAACTCCGTTCATCTACTTCAAAAGCATATGTGCAAATGTCTTTATCTCTTCACTGTTAAAAAACTGTTGTCACTACTCAGCTTTTGCTCACCTTTTACTGCAGTAGGATTAAACACCAGCTATGGAGAGGTCCACCTGAAAATTGTCGGTGAAAATTAGGATTCTAAAATTGTCTTGTCTAATTGTTCTATTCTCGAGACTTAATTACTAATTCTTGTATTTAATAATTATGAACTGAATGATAGGATACCTGGAAAAGGCTCAATGTTGCGCATGATTATTACAAAGATGAGTCTTTATGATAGTCGTCAAATATCTGTTGGGCAAAACTGACTCAATACATTTGACTGAATGTCAGGAACAGGTCAAGTTTTAGGGGGGAAATGTAATTCGTATGCTGTAATTCTTAGTTCATTTGCATAGATGACGGTTTCTTTGTACTCATTCTAAAGATCCTGGAAATGTTTCATGGATTAAGCTGTCTACTCTTTATCAACTCTGTTTTCAGAATTCTCAGTAACTAGGTTGCTGCATCTATTATATTGGTCGTTTTTTTTCTAGGCGATTGTCGTGCTCTTTAAGTTGACTGTATATCACAAATTACTCCCTAAAGTGAACATTAGTTTTGATTATTGGCTCATACACTATCCTTGAAAGTTAAAAATGTTGATACATAACTAAAACCTAGAGCTACAAGCAGATGCTACAATTCTCATTTACTTTAAGAGCAATTTGTTTATTAAACTATCTGCTCTCATATCGTGTAGAGTCAAATTTGTGATATGACATCATGTAGCTTATTATCTTCCCTATTTGTTCTGTTATTTCATAAGAAAACATAGCTACATGAACAAATATGATTGTACAAAATAATAAAAAAAATCACTCATATTTGAAGTATACACAGTAAGCTGTGATATTATCGGTGGATATGCTTGTCCAAAATATATCTGATCTGTCTTAATCATTTTTCTGAAACTTCCTTTCATTTGATCCTTATTCTTCCATCTTCAACATCTGAAGCAAAAACTCATTCCATGTGTCTACTGGCCCAGGCATGCACCAGTGAACGCAGTCGGCTAGAGTGTTATTCTCATGTGGCCAATGCCCATACTGGTTTGGGTGTCCATCTGGTCTCAGAATCATGGCTTCTGTAGTATCTAGCAACCGAAATTTCAAGTTTCTCTCTCTTCCTTCTTTTTCTGCTACCTTGAACTCCTCCACTTGGGTCAAGTAAAACTCGAGATTATACCCATCTAACTTCCTTTCTTGCTTTGTAAATGGTCTTGTTCTTACACAATTCCCACCTTTATTCCAATCCCCATTCTCAAAGTGGTCTGGTGAGAATGTCCTTAGAAAAATCAGTCCCTTGAAGTTTTGAAGGCTCAAAAGGGTCCTAAAAGCTGTACGGAAGGCCATTTTGTATCCATAATAGCAGGTAAGGTCTGTGATGTTCTTCTTGTTACATTTATGACACCCAACAACTTGACCTTTTTCGTAGTATATGAATGGTCGAAAGAACCATTGCCCTGCTGAGATGATCACAATATCAACATTTTCAACTTCACTAGCCCAGGCCTCATCAGCCTCATCTAAGTAAAGGTTCATGAGGCTGTTGGGGGAGAAACCATCAGGGTCGGCGTCGTGGGCTCTAACCAATTGAGGGGACCAGAGCGCTGCTATTGTAAAATTGTAATCTTGGTAGAACCAGCGTCTGAATTTTCCATCTGGTATGTAGGATACATCCACAGGATAAGCAGCCTGTACAAGTACGAAGTCGAGTTAGACTGAGCATATAAATTGTGCAGCATAATCTATAGTTCCTCCTGTATTTACATAGATGGTAATAGTATCCATGTATACACCTTGATATTGAAGTGTTTAAACGTAATATTAAGATCGTTTCATAGGTCCATTTGCTTCATAATTAGGGTTATTAGTCGAACGAGCTCGAGTTGAGTTCGAGCCGAGCTTGAGAAGCTTGTTTCTTAATCAAGCTTAAAAAATTGTTTAAGTTTAGTTTGTTTAGGAAATGAGCCAAGCTTGAACGAGCCCAACAAGTAGAGCCCGAGCCGAGTTCGAGTATTTGCACATAAATAAATTGAGCTTGTCGAGGGGCTTATTATTTAAACGAACTTAAAAATATATTCAAATTCGGACTCGTTTAGAAAACGAACCAAGCCGAACCTGAGCCAAACTCGAATAACTCAGTTTGATTAATAACCGTATTCGGAATCCTCTTAATGAAGTGTGTTTTGTGTCTTTTCCTTTCCGAATTTGTTTAATATTCATGTAACAGGCACACATAAGATGATGGTGGCCATGTGGTTTTAGTTCTGGCTTTTAAGTTTGATTATAACATTCACAGCCTGGATTGAGAACGCTGTTGGTGACGTATAATTTCCATAAGATATCAGAGAATTTTCAGTATGAAATGGTATCCATAACATGAGATGTAGGACCTTCTCTCACACACACACAGAGAGTCTTACTATTTGTAATTTTCGCTGGTAGTTAGATATATTCCTATTGTGGGTGGGATAAAAAGTTACGAAGTTTGTGTAGTACATGGTTGTTGCATTCTTTATTCCTGACGTGATGGGACTTAGCTTTTTTGTTTTTGCTCATTTGGTTCTTTTAAGTAGGACCATACAATGTTTCGCATTGTTCCGTCCATCATAAGGAACTAGTGCTGTGCTGATATAATCATATTCCTGCTCATCTAATGTCTCACCACTTCATTATTGAACTACAACATGCCCTCCAGCTGGACTTGAATCCCCCCTCACTATCTTTCCCTTGGATTTCTCTTACCCGTCAATTCTCGCTTCATGAATTCAAGTGACATACAATACGTATAAAGTGATTTGTCATTAAGAAAAATTAAAAAGTGTACTGTAGAGGATTTGGATCTCCACCATCCACACCAACCTGGCAACTTATATACGTTCATGTATGCTCGTATATTGTGTATGTATGTAATTATATATGTGTGCAAGCATGAATGTATGCACATAAACTACCCATAGAATGCAAACTGGAACTTCGTATGAATTATAACCAAGCAAGTAAATTTCCTATGTATGTTTCTGTTTTCAGGGAGATCGAAATGAATCATTGATTATATATTAGAATTCTTATATTTCGATATTTTTCAACATATTTCGAACCAATATTTTGAAAATAAATTTTTTTTTATNATCATTGATTATATATTAGAATTCTTATATTTCGATATTTTTCAACATATTTCGAACCAATATTTTGAAAATAAATTTTTAATTTTTTTTTTTATTTTCATCTTGTTTCTAAAATGTTACTGAAATGCTTCCGTTTCTAAGCTCACCAAAATTGAAACGAAATTTTAATCCTTGTTTATAATATGATGTAACAAGTAATCCAGGACTTACACTAGCTAAGAGGCACACCAGTGATTGCATCTGGTTTCTTCCCACCGAGTCTCCAACAAAGGCCAAAGTCTTCCCTCTGAGAAGCTCCAAGAACTGGACTGGATCAAAAAGAGGTAACTCGCATTCATCAGGCTTCCACCTCCGTTTCATGAACTCATTGTCTGGTCTTCCAAACTTCATGCAGTTCTGTCGATCATCGATCAAACACTTCGTTTCATTCGTGTAGTAAGGCCCCTTCGAATCTGGAACCCAATTCCCTTGAAATATATTGCATCGATGATGTGTGTTCTTCGCGCTTGCTGAATCGTTGGTAATTGTTTTGGGAGACTGCAATGGCGAGGAAGCCAAGTCGTTTTTTCCGAGCAGGGATATTGAAGTGGCATTGGAACTGATATTTAGAGAGCGGAGAAGGGAAGATGAAGTGTTGCTCAGATAGAGAGGGATTGTGATGAGAAGAACCAATGTTAAGATTGGTAGAAAGGCCTTTTTGAAGCTGTTGAGTAGTGTGTGCTTACCACCGAGAACCTCCATTGCACTAGCTTTCATATTTTGAGTATAGTTTGGAGAAAGGAACTTCGATTCTGGGTTTTTTTTTTTATATGGGTAAAATGATGATATGGGTCTTCGGTTGTATTAGGAATTTGTTACACTTAAGCATTGAAAATGCTCATGTAGATTATTGTTATAGCTGGGGTCGTGCACATATAATAACCGCGCCGAAAGAAAAAGATGTGTATCTAGATAGAAAATTCAAGTTAAATACGAGTATGCTTAAAATTTCAACAAGTTCATCATTATATCTACTTGACATTTAAGTCTGCAAATAAGTTTAAAATTTGATAATTTCTTGGGGTCAGGTCATAAAAGAATAATCTAGTTCCGGCGTAGATGACTTACCTTTAATTGAACTGCGGAGGAGGCCCGAACATTTTTGACTTTTGAACCAAAAAACAGTATGAGTAACGAGAAAATTATAAGTGATTGTTAGTGGTTATTCCGAAAGAAATGGAAGATTATTTATGAGATATAAAGAGTTAATTATAAATTACACCCTGAAAGATCGTTCAAATTTTAATTTATACCCTCAAAGATTAGAAATCTCAATTTACACCTTCAAAGATAGAAATTTGTATCAATGTGTCACCCCTAAGATAAAAAATCTCAATTTGCACCCTTAAAAATAAAATTTTGTATCAATGTGTACCTAAATTAAATTAATAAAATATACCTAGATTACCTTATGCTTGTCACTTAATCATTTGGACCCCTTCACATTTAAAATATTACTCTTACATCTCATGGCGTTTGTGTATGTGTAACACTTAACCCTTNTTATGCTTGTCACTTAATCATTTGGACCCCTTCACATTTAAAATATTACTCTTACATCTCATGGCGTTTGTGTATGTGTAACACTTAACCCTTTTTTTTTTATATCTGTTATTATAACTGTTAAAAAATATGATTTTATTCTAATAAAAAATTATAATTTTATATTACCTTTTATTTTATGGATCTAATATACTCTAAAGTTCAAAATTAAGCTTACCATTTGAATGTCTAATAGAATAAAGGGTTATACATTAAGTAATATATTACATTAGATATAAAAAATATTATATAAATATCTACATTATATTGGACATTCAAATGGTAAGCTTAATTTTGAATTTTAGAGTATATCGAACCCACAAAATAAAGGGTAATATGAAATTATAATTGTTTATTAAGATAAAATCATATTTTTTAACGGTTATATTAACAGATATCAATGAAAAGGGGTTATGTGTTACAGGTGCACAAACGTCATAAGATGTATGAGTAATATTCTAAATGTGAAAATGTCCAAATAATTAAGTGACAAGTATGGGGAATCTAGGTATAATTTATCAATTTAGTTTTAGGTGTACATTGATACAAATTTCTATTTTTGATGATGCAATTTGAGATTTTTTATCTTTGGGGGTGCATATTGATACAAATTTCTATCTTTAAGGGTAGAAATTAAGATTTTTGATCTTTGAGGATAAAAATTAAGATTCGAACTATCTTTAAGGGTGTAACTTGCAATTAACCCTAATATAAAATAGAATATGTTTTATTAAACTCATCCGATGGTTTCAAATAGACTAATTTAATGGTCAACAACATTCTTCTCATAATCATTCACGTTAAATTTTACTTTGCTCTCCTCAATCTTCTTTCTCTAGACAATTCTCACTTTTTCAAATTAATTGGCTGATTTACATTGTACCGTGTCTTTAAATATATCCTTAAAGGTAAATTTTTATGAAATCGTAACGAAAAAGACTTATAATTATATTTTTGCTAGAAGACGGTCACCACTTCTTGACCCCCAAACCAAAAAAAATAATAATAAAAAGTAGGCTGGAGAGGCATTCGTAGCCTACAAGATGTGCCATCCTTCCGGCAACCACCAATCAGTATTGTTGTTACATTATCCAATAAATAAAGATTTAAAAAGTTATTTTGAATCTCCTGCGCAATTTGAAGTTTATTATTCAATTATTTAGATTTGTCTATACTTGTGAGCAAAGCTTCGCTGTTAACAAGTTGATCGAACCTTTCCAAACCTTTTTTAATGAGTGATTTCTCGTCGTTCACTGTTGGAACCTTGCCATATATTGGAGGCCCTACAAAAAAGATGTGCATCTCGTCAGACTGTCAGAGTCTTGCGTGTTTGTGTGTGTGTCTGTAGAGAGAGAGAGAGAGAGAGAGAGAGTATACATACACACACATGTTATGTATAAGCTTGTATAAGCACATATATGTTACATGCAGTATTGTGAGCAGGTGTTACGTCCATTCCAGAAGTATTAATCATGCATTCAAATGGATGTTAACATCTTAACACCTTTAATTGACTAGTGATCAAATGAGATGTTTCCCATCGTAAGGTAAGATGAAGACTCCTCACTTCCCTCCCAAAACCCCCCACTTTCATCTTTTAGTTAACGGAGTTTTGAGTTAATAGAAATGATCAAGAAGTACTCTTCACGATTCTGATTCAGAGTATACCCTTAACCCCAATTAAAGAGATAACTATTAAGAATGAATTAATCGTTTACTTAGTTTAAAAACCCTTTTTTATAAGAAAAGAGGATAGGAATGAAGAATAGAAAGAGTGTAATTGCAATAGAAAAAAGAGAGTTTTTTTTATTCTTTCTTTACTATATAATATAAATATTTAAACCTATATGCATACTTGTAGAGATCCTATCAGGAATGTGGTTTAAAGGGGATAATTATGGTTTTGTGAATGCCACCAAACTTCAACTATAGTGAAATTTTTTTGTTTTCTTCTCATAAATCGAGAATCATGCAGTTAGGGTTAGGATTGATAGNATAATCGATAATTCAACGTTCGAATGACACGGGATTGAAATTGGGATCGATAACTCTCATTTTATGTGTGTTTTATGTATTTTTTTTGTTATTTAACAAGCACACTGCCATCATCCAACCCGAGATTTATACATTTTTTTATATATGTTTCAATTGGAACTCGACATATGATGAGNTGTTTTCTTCTCATAAATCGAGAATCATGCAGTTAGGGTTAGGATTGATAGTCAAACGAGTTTAAGTCGAGCCTAAAAAATTTATTTTTTTAATCGAGTTTAAAAAATTATTTAAGTTCAGTTCCTTTAAAAAATGAGTCGAGTCCGAACTAGCTCAAAATGAGTTGAATCTATCGAATTTGAGCCGAGTCTGTCAAACTTATTTTTCAAACAGACCTAAAAAATTATTCATATTTAGAAAATAAATCGAACTCGAATAATTTGATTTGATTAACAGCTAGGATTCTCTATCATCCCGTATCACCCGAAAAAAAAAACTATTCTTTTCAACCCAATTTTAAAAATTCCATTACCAATAAANATAGTGATGTTAATAAAAGCCTAAATAAGATTTCTTGATATTTATCATTACTTTGTCGATATTATTTTATTTATTTATTTTCATAGTTCTAATATAGAGTAATTAGTAAAGAACAGGTCAACCTACGTCGTTACAAAATCTCAAGAAGCATATCTCTCTACAAAGAGACTATTTACACAATTTGGATCAGTAACATGGGTGTCATGATAAACTAACTTTACTATAGCGCTTTAACCTGTCCTATAAATCAAAATGATTAGCGAGGGGAACTATTGAGCAGTTGATTAATCCACTTGATAATNGGTCAATTATTTTGTGCCACGTCATGACGATCGGCTTTATTGTGGCGTGGGCTAAAGGTTACTAGTGGTTGGAGTGTTAAATGACCGTGACGTAGTTTCGGAGTAAAGTAGGAGTTGATAGCCCACTATGTTTTGCCGCAGTTTTTATTTATTTAATATTATTTTTTTTAACGGACAAGAGTTCGGACGAATGTACGTGTATTTTAATTAATTTTTTTTTATTTAATTAAAAATAAATTATTTATGTCAAAATTAAGATATTCAAGAGGAATAAATTTATCGTGATGTAACTTCAAAAAATTATCAAAATTTAAATTTAAAACGTTTGAATTTATAACTTATATCTATTATTATTTTAATTACTCATTTGAGTTATTTGCTCTTTCTCTTTTCCATAAACTTTTAATTGCTTGAGTTTCATGCGAAATCGATCATAAGTGGTAGACTTTTTCTCTGTTGGAGTTATGTCCATTATTGAAGAAGAAGACATAGTATGCTATGTTAGTATTACACGTGACGTGAGATACACAATACCATTTTTGGTATAAAACTTCTAAGGATAAAAAATATGTACATGTCTTGTATGAGAATTTTTGGACTATGCAATGTGTGTGGTTTATTAGAGATTGACTATGTGCAAAGTTTATGTTATAATCGATAATTCAACGTTCGAATGACACGGGATTGAAATTGGGATCGATAACTCTCATTTTATGTGTGTTTTATGTATTTTTTTTGTTATTTAACAAGCATACTGCCATCATCCAACCCGAGATTTATACATTTTTTTATATATGTTTCAATTGGAACTCGACATATGATGAGTATGAGTAATCATGAGTATGGCTTGAAATTGTTAAGGTTTTGGCTTACAGCGATCGCATGCCTCGGTATTAAGTTTCAAGTCATACTATTAGACATATTGGAAAAAGTTTCGCTGTTACATCACAAAGAAAGTTTTAACAATAATTCCTATAAAAATAATGACAGTGGCAATGACATTTTTACAAACAATTTTGCACTAATGGTCCTCCGATTTTTAATGAAAATTTGTTATTAGACTACATAGTGATGTTAATAAAAGCCTAAATAAGATTTCTTGATATTTATCATTACTTTGTTGATATTATTTTATTTATTTATTTTCATAGTTCTAATATAGAGTAATTAGTAAAGAACATATCAACGTACGTCATTACAAAATCTCAAGAAGCATATCTCTCTACAAAGAGACTATTTACACAATTTGGATCAGTAGCATCGGTGTCATAATAAAATAACTTTACTATAGCGCTTTAACCTGTCCTATAAATCAGAATGATTAGTGAGGGGAACTATTGAGCAGTTGATTAATCCACTTTCTCATTCCCCCAACCTATTAACAAGGAGAGGGTAACAGCCAACTATTCCTAGTGTAGAACTGTTGCTTTCATTTCTTGTCAATTCTCACTAAACCAAGGTCCACATGCAATAGGTATCAAACCCACGTAGACAGTAATATTTTGTAAGAAATCTTAATGTTTATATAATAGTGCCAGTTTTTCAAACTGCAATAATGTTTCCTGTTGAAGCCCTAATCACATTATGTTGACATGGACAGACAAACTTTCGGTCTTTTATTGTGCGTTACATCATCTTGCTGTGTTAGTACAAAAGTTGGTAAGAAGAGTTAATCACTTATGTATCTGATATCTTAACGGGATTGCGAAAACAGTTGTCACGTAGCAATAATAATGTTAATTCTCATTTATCTTTCAATGCATATTATTTTTTTTGGATTATTTAACGGTTGATTTAGTGGATAAGAACTTAAATTTGTTCAAATATCTATAATTACAACAATTCGATGGGAGTAAATTTACTCTTCAATGATTAGAGCAGACAAAGAGACTTTAGTTTCGGTCTCGATATAGGTGCACTAAGATCTTCTACATATAGCTATTTGGTGTTGCAAAAATAAAACTTTCGACGAATATGCGAAGTGGTTTATCTGTATAATTATTTTATGTTAAAAAAAAATAATACTAATATTTTTTTGGTTAAAGAATGTAAATGTTTATGTTATACACTTTTTAACAATTCAAGATTTGGATTAATTGTAAATTACACCATAAAAGATTGTTCGAATCTCAATTAGTATCCCCAAAGATAAAAAATCTTAATTTTCATCCTCAAAGATAGAAATTTGTATCAATATGCACCCCCAAAGATAAAAATCTCAATTTGCATCCTCAAAGATAGAAATTTGTATCAATGTGCATCTAAAACTAACCGTCGTCTTGCTTAAAACTAAATTGATAAATTATACCTAAATCCCCTCATACTTGTCACTTAAATCATTTGGACTCCTTCACATTTAGAATATTTCTCATACATATTATGACGTTTGTACATGTGTAACACGTAACCCCTTTTCGTTGATATCTGTTAATATAATCGTTAAAAAAATATAATTTTATCCTGATAAAAAATTATAATTTCATATTATCCTTTATTTTGTGGGTCCAATATACTCTAAATTTAAAATCAAGATTATTATTTGAATGTCCAATAAAATGTAAATATTTATATAATATTTTTTATATTCAATGCAATATATCACTCAATATGCAACCGTTTATTCTATTAGACATTCAAATGACAATGAAAATGAGTTACGTGTTATAAGTGTACAAATGTCATGAGATTTCAGAGTAATAGAATGGGTCTAAATAATTAAATGACAAGTATGAGGGAATCTAGGTATAATTTATCAATTTAGTTTTAGTCAGCAAATTGACAACGGTTAATTTTAGGTGCATATTGATACAAATTTTTATTTTTTACTGTGAAAATTGAGATTTTTGATCTTTAGAGGTGCATATTGATACAAATTTTTTTTTTTGAGGATGTAAATTTAAATTTTTAATTTTTAAATATACAAATTAAATTTCAAACGATTTTTGGAGGTATGATTTATAATTAACCCTTCAGATTTCACATTGATTTGTAGTACTGGTTACCCCAACATTTGTGCATTTGTTAATTTATTATTACGATTTAACCTGTTGTGGTCTAATCATGGGGCAACTGACAAGTAAGCACTGATCCCGAATTCTAAAGTACCTGCCCGGAGCATAAATGCTTTTGTTATACCTGCAAAATATTTATCCTTAAATTAATTTTTTGGTATCAAATTGAAAAATAACTCTCAATCATAAATAAATCTTGGTTAAAATCAGTAATTATGAAATTTATAAATCATGTATAATAAAATGGTAGAATTATTATACTTTCCACGTTTCTTATTGAATAAAAAACCAATGACGGTACCAAAAAATTATTTGTGAGTACCGTTAACCTAACCCTTGACCTTAAATGTACTATAATCGTCGGCTTGAAGACCAAATACAATGTAGAACATAGCTTATACAATGCTTCATACTACCACAAAGTCCAAGCAACAACAAAGAACCAACCCCCCCCCCCCCC
>CAUOFW020009490.1:42631-54687 GCA_963454935.2 Ilex paraguariensis
AAAAAAAAAAAAAAAAAAAGCTGGAAAGTTTATTAACAATCTAAAATATCCTTAGTCAACAGGTTCCAACTACAACATCAAAAAAACTATTTTTCGTTCAATTAGAGTGGGAGTGTCTAAATATTTTTTTTTCTTGTGTTTATCATTTTTATTTTACCAGTTTCGAAGTTAGTTGTACAAAATCAAGATTTACGATTAAAAATTATATTTCAATTTGGTACCAATTTGTTTTTCGATACCATATCCTTATCTTAATGGGCAATATGTGTGTCTCTAGTTCTGTTACATCTTCTTTTGTTGAGGGTTGGCCAATGGACACATAATTATAAGTCTGGCGATGAATTCCAAAATCACTTTTCCAAAAAGCCATTGAAGAACATGGGGGGCTTTCTGATTATACACTCACTCTCACACACACTCACACACACTTTTCCAAAAAGCCATTGAAGAACATGAGGGGCTTTCTGATTATACACTCACTCTCTCTCTCTCTCTCTCNTTTCTTCCCACAGAATCTCCAACAAAGGCCATGGATTTCCCTCTGACAATGTCAAGGAACTGATAAGGATTGAAGATAGGAAGCTCACACCCATCTGGTTTCCACCTCCATTTCATGAACTCAGAATCTGGTCTTCCATATTTCATACAATTCTGATGCTCGTGGATCGCCCAACATGTCGTGTTGGTGTAGTATGGGGCGCCAGGATTCGGAACCCATTCTCCAGTGAAAATGTCACACTTCTCATTCTCTGTTATCTTTATCGAATTCTCATCCGAATGGTATGGAGGGGATGATTCAGTAGAGTTCTTCAGAAAAGATTTGTACCTCAGAAAAGGGTAGTAAAGAGGGACGACTGTGAGGATGACTAGTGTTAGGGCTAGCAGAAGAACTGTCTTTGGGATTTTCTGAGCTGTGGGGTTTCTCCCAAAGGGAAGCTCAATGGCTTGGAGCTTCATGGAAGAGGTCTATGGAGAGAAATGGAGAGAGAAAGATGGAGGCAACGTCTCTTATACAATCCAGACATGATCTCATACATGTTAAAAAATAATATAATATAATATAGAGTGAATATGACCTAAATCAAGTCACTTCAAGTCACTTAATAATATAGTTTCATTGTAATTATTAAATTAATATCATGTTTTAATGTTTGATGAAATTCAAAATCAATTCAAGGAATATAACTAATTATGTAAATAAATTAAGTTCCAATAAAACATAACGTTAATCCAACGGTTATAATAAAACTACATTATTAAGTGAAATGATTAGGTCATATTCACTATATATTATGTTATATAATTTTTTAACATTACTACCAAAAAAGTGTGGATGTATGCATCTTTTATCGGAAAAAGCCAATGGGATTTTGTGATCTAGTACTGATTCAGATTGATTTGATAACCAAACTTTGATAAACTTTTTGATAAATGTAGGAGTGACATTTTCTATTAATCAAAGTTATATATGATTGTATTTCCTAAATACAGATATGGACACTGAGTTATTTGTCACTATAAAATTTGGAGAGAAGTAGATATTGTTGGTAATAGTGGGTGATTAATTTTAATAAGGTCTTGCTAACTTTGGTGTTAATAATGTTCTTTCGGTTTTACTTTTGAATGGGAATGTGTTCCCTACCAAAAGTCAATGGAATAGTCTAACAATAGTACTATTTGGTTGTTGGGTTAAATAATAGGTTGGGGGAAAGTCATTGGGATAGTCTAACGATAGTAATATTTGGTTGTTAGGTTAAATAATAGGTTGGGGGTGCAGGGAATATCTCACGGCGGTGAATATCTCGCGGCTGAGAATGCCCCTAGACAGGGAATACCTCGTGGTAGAAAAAGAGTATTTTGGGGATTTTCAATATGCCTTTCGTAGAGGAGTTTTACCAGAATTTGGTAAGTTTGGAAATTTAGTAGGATTTGTCAAGTTTGAAAGTTTACCAGGAATTGATGTATCAAATTTACTAAGACCAAGTGTATAGTTATTAACAGGTGCCTATAAATATGTTGTAACCCTTTAGGATTCGAATAATAACAATAAAGAAAAGCCCTTCTTGTGGATGTAGGTAAAATTTCTATCGAATTACGTAAATCTTGTTCTATGGTGTTCTTGACTTTCTCGATTCTTGATTGTTCACCTTTGTTGCACCTTCAAGTAACAAAGCTATTGGTTATTTGATCCAATGACAGGGCATTCTTCATTGGCTAAGTATGAAGCTGTGAAATTTGATGGCACGAAAAACAATGGGTTATGGCAGAGAAGAGTTAAAGATTTGTTGGCGTAACAAGGATTGGTGAAGGCATTGGAAGAAAAAGTAAAGAAATCAAAAAGGATGTTGGCAAATGATTGGGAAGATATCCAGATGAAAGCGGTGAATAGAATTCACCTCTATTTGGCAGATGATATTCTATACCGTACGTGTCATGAATGATGAATCTCCATTAGTTATGTGGAAGAAACTGGAGATTCGATTCATGTCAAAATTTTTATTGAACAAGCTCTATGTTAAGCATAACTNTTAGTTATGTGGAAGAAACTGGAGATTCGATTCATGTCAAAATTTTTATTGAACAAACTCTATCTTAAGCAGAAGTTGTATAGGCTTAAGATGGTGGATGGTTTGGATCTGGCTCAACATATCAATCTATTCAATCAGATTATCAACAATTTGTTGAGAATTGATATCAAGTTCAAGGAGGAAGATTAAACATTAATACTTCTGACTTATCTTCCTACTTCATACGGGAATCCGGTTACAACTCTATTGTATAGGAAGGAGACATTGACTACCGAGGAGATTGTAGGGCCCTGTCGGTGTGTAATCAACGGAGGCAAAGTATTATTGAATGATCCCAAGGTGAAGTGCTCGAAGCAAAGGATAATTAGGATCGTGGGAAAAACAAGGACATGAAGTGTTTCAAGTGCCATGGGAGAAGACACATGAAGAAGGATTGTCCTAAGATAAAAAAGGGCAAAGAAACAAAAAACAAGGAGAGAGCATCGAACACAACAAAAATAGAACAAGACACAAATTATGGTGATATCAATATTATCAGAACTGGACCAATCATCAAATAGGTAGGGAGACCGAGTTAATGGTTCACTGGTTCAATCGTTGAGTCAATTAGTCAGACCAATCATATAATAAAATANATTGTCCTAAGATAAAAAAGGGCAAAGAAACAAAAAACAAGGAGAGAGCATCGAACACAACAAAAATAGAACAAGACACAAATTATGGTGATATCAATATTATCAGAACTGGACCAATCATCAAATAGGTAGGGAGACCGAGTCAATGGTTCACTGATTCAATCGTTGAGTCAATTAGTCGGACCAATCTTATAATAAAAANGCATCGAACACAACAAAAATAGAACAAGACACAAATTATGGTGATATCAATATTATCAGAACTGGACCAATCATCAAATAGGTAGGGAGACCGAGTTAATGGTTCACTGGTTCAATCGTTGAGTCAATTAGTCAGACCAATCATATAATAAAATAATAATAATTTAATTAAAAATATAAAATATGTCTACAATATATTATAATATAATTTGCTATAAAATTAACACCATAAACATATCTATATAATAAAACACATAGCAATTTAAATTTTTATCTCCTACATATTTTTTTTTTTTAAAAATATCACATCACTTTTTTTATCACANTAAAATATGTCTACAATATATTATAATATAATTTGCTATAAAATTAACACCATAAACATATCTATATAATAAAACACATAGCAATTTAAATTTTTATCTCCTACATATTTTTCTTCTTAAAAATATCACATCACTTTTTTTATCATATATTCAATCATTTAATATTTAATTAATTTATAGTTGGACATAATTTTTTTTAAAACATTATCCATATACGATAGTATACACATGTTAAAAAAATTTAATATAGTTGGATCGATTTTTTGGGTGCTTGAATTTTATGTTTCATCGTGCTTGCAAACACAGGTTATGATTAATAGTTTTATAAAATTAAATAAAAATAACTAAAACTTTTGATAATGCTGATATACCAGGCATGCCTTTTTTCNCATATACGATAGTATACACATGTTAAAAAAATTTAATATAGTTGGATCGATTTTTTGGGTGCTTGAATTTTATGTTTCATCGTGCTTGAAGACATAGGTTATGACTAATAGTTTTATAAAATTAAATAAAAATAACTAAAACTTTTGATGATGCTGATATACCAGGCATGCCTTTTTGCCTTCTTAAGGCAATGGCCTTTTCGAGGCATGCAATAATATTCTTTAAATTTAAAATCACTGATAGAAAATAAAATACAAATGAACCGGTGTGTGTGTGTGTGTGTGTGTGTTCAATTATCTCATTTGTGTCGTGTGTGTGTGTATGTGTGTGTGTGTGTGTGAGAGAGAGAGAGAGAGAGAAATAATAGAAGAAAAGACTTACAAGCAGAAGGAAGGCGAAAGGAGAGAGATCAAATAGCTGGCTCAATTGCCAGAGTTGAGTCTTCTGATCTCCTGCTGCTACCTTGTTGTGTTGCGGTTGTGGTGTTGTTGCTATGCATTCGGAGAAGTGAAGACAGAACAGGAAGGGCTCGATTTAAGGCAATTTTGCCCTAAAAAATTGATTTTAATATTTTTAGTCCCTTAAAATTTGAATCGTCTGGTTCAACAATCCATCCAATTCTCCGGTGTTTTATAAAACAGTCCGATTTATAGGTTCAAAGCTGGTTTGATTCCCTATCTAGTCTAATTCAAAAATCGGACCAGCTTAGGGTTCGGTTCATAGTCCAACCAGTTCGACCGGCCGATCTAGTTCGATTTTGATAACATTGGGTGATAGTGATTTACTTTCGATCTNTTTATAGGTTCAAAGCTGGTTTGATTCCCTATCTAGTCTAATTCAAAAATCGGACTAGCTTAGGATTCGGTTCACAGTCCAACCAGTTCGATCGGCCGATCTAGTTCGATTTTGATAACATTGGGTGATAGTGATTTACTTTCGATCTCAAGAAATTATGATGACATGGCAGACTCATGGATTCCGCATGCTATAATAACATGTCGTCTAATCAAGATTGGTTCGACACTTACATGTTAGTTAATTGTGGTATTGTTCTAATGGGTAATGATGCATTATGTAAAATTGGAATTGGCGCAGTTAGGGTTAAGATGTTTGATGGTGTTGTGAAAACTTTGGGTGATGTTAGACATGTTCCAAATTTGAGAAAAAAATCTGATTTTTTTGGAAACCTAACTCCAATGGCTGTGGTTACAAGGCAAAAGGTGGAAGATTGATGGTAACCAAAGATTCCATGGTGATCATGAATGGACATAAGATTTCAAAGAATATCTACAAGTTGGAAGAAAGTTATATTGTAGGTGGAGTTGTTACAGATAAATATTTTGAGACTGAAACTAATGACACTTTGTCATAGCATATGCGATTAGGGCATATGGGAGAACATGACATCATGGAACCAAGGGTGGAGTTATGCATGATCCAGGGTGGGCAAGTGCTCCCCCTCAAAAAAAATTATTAGATATCTGTATAATATATCACTTGTGCTCATCTAAAAACCAAAGACAAAAATACTAGGTCCACCACCGTCCACCTAAAAGAATTAAAAAACCAAGCATGTTTAAAACAAAAAAACTTCNTATATTTGTATAATATATCACTTGTGCTCATCCAAAACCAAAGACAAAAATACTAGGTCCACTACCGTCCACCCAAAAGAATTAAAAAACCAAGCATATTCAAAACAAAAAAACTTCTGGACCCATATTGTTGAAATCTGAGTATTGTACAAAAAATTATAACTTAATCACGTTAAATTGTGACTCAAATAGATCGAGTTGCAACTCAATGGAATTGAGTTAGCATTGATCCTCAAAATTTGGGATGGATCCCAAATTGTTGAAATTTGGGATCACTTTAATTTTTTAACAGATTGAGCTGCCAGTTAATCATGATGTTTCATATCTTCTCAATTTTTATTTGGATATGGTATAAATTTAGAATTTTTTGTAATACATGTAGTCATAGGGATAAAACTGAACAATATTGTAAAGACAAATAGGACAATGAGACAAGTTTTTTATTTTATAAAGACTTTTTCTAGATTACCTTAATTTTATTATTTATAAATTTTTGCAAGTGAAAATTCCTGCAGTTGACCTTCATTTAACTCTTTTTTTTTCTACAAGAAATCGTCTCTATTTTTATTCTAGTATTAATTATAATTTTTACTATGTGTCAATCAATTTTAAAGTTTTTTACTATGTTTATCTCTTAAATTTGAGTTTAGTAGTTGTACTACGCTAATATCTCAGTGTGTTTAGATTATCGTTTATTGAATAAATTTAATGAATTTTTAGTAAATAATTGATATTTTTTAATTGCAAAAATGACAATTAGGCTTTATTTTTTTATCAATGGTGCTAATTAATCATTTTTTATACATATACAATATACATTATTTTTTGACATTTTTTTATGTTAAATGGACTTCATGTATTAAATGTGATATAATAAATACAAATATATTGTATAGCATGATTGTTTAGGAAGAAAAAAATTAGAGTGCATAAAATTTTTTGACTCCACCCCTAAATAGAATTGCATAAAAGAAAGTTATTACAGGGGGTTCAATCATACAATCTAGATTCTTGCAAATTTTTTATTATGGAAAAAACAGGACAATGTAGTCAAGGGGATCTTAAGATACTTAACAAGTATAGCAAACTGTGCTATTAAATAGCGGGATTGTATATCAATTATGGGGTATATAGATGCTAATTATGCTAGGGTTTTAGATGACACAAAGTTTACTACAAGGTATTTGTATACACTTGAAAGGCGACTACTATGTTGGAGATTCATGTTACAATCTCTAATAAGTCTTTCTACAACTGAGGCAGAATATAAAGCATAAGGTATATTGTAATAGTCAAAGTATAAAGCATCTGGGAATGACTAATGTTGCCGAGGAAGCGATGTGGGCAGAAAAAATTGATGAAAGAGTTTGAGTTTAAGCAAGGCGAAGTTCGATTGGATTGCGATAGTTAGTGTAAAAAGTATCAGGTGCATTATGACAGGAAAAATCACATTCACATGAGGTTTCACAATTTGAAAAAGTCAATTGCCACTAGGGAGGTGATAGTTGAAAAGGTGAACACTCTTGATGATAGCTGACGTATTGACAAGACCAATTCCTTTAGACAGGTTGAAACATCCTACAAATATGTTATAACCCTTTTGAATTCAGATAATAGTAATAAAGAAAAACCCTTATCGTAGATGGAGGTTGAATTTCTACAAAACCACATAAATCTTATTTTCTTGCATTCTTGACTTTCTTGATTCTTGGTTGTTCACCATTATTGAACCTTCACAAGAGATATATACAACCTCATAGAATATAGTAATATAGCTTAGATTTTATCATTAAATAGAATAATTCAGATGGTCTTAATTAAACAGTCAAATCTAAATCCATTCTTCTCCATACTCTTTTAAGCCCTGTTTAAATATAGTATAGAAAAGATTAGTTTTCCTTTTCTTTTTTACTTGATGAAAGTCCACTCTTTCCGGTTGTTTGTTCTAGGGTTTTGGGTTAATAATAAAATTATTTCATTGTGATTTATGACAAATCCATTTTNACTCTTTCCGGTTGTTTGTTCTAGGGTTTTGGGTTAATAATAAAATTATTTCATTGTGATTTATGACAAATCCATTTTAACAAAATAATTTGTTTGCACACGAGATTAAAATTGCGTGTGCATCTGAGTTACCTTTCGTTGAATCAATAACCCGATTTCAAATTCAAGAAGAAACCAACAACCCAAAAAGAAAAATGGATGCCAATCCGGACCACTGGTTTGAAAAAGTCCTTGGCTTTAAGGTCATGAGGTTGGTATTGCATAACAATCGTCGTGTCCACATGAAACTGAAGATATCTATAAAATAAAACATCTATCTAATGAGATGGTTTCTCATTCCAAGTACTAGCAGCAGATTGGCATCAGCAAGAATCATAGAGAATTTGGCAAACTACTTGTATTATCTTCCACCAACCAGAATGGAAACTATATTATTAATCGGCCACTATCTTCCTCCACCTTCCCGGTGTATATTTTAATATGCATAGAGATAGGGAGCTTATTATTATTATTAGGGTTAATAATATTTTTGGTTCTTAAAGTATGTATTTTTGTCAATTTAGTCTTTATTGTATCAATTTTATTAATTTGGTACCNCATTAAATAGAATAATTCAGATGGTCTTAATTAAACAGTCAAATCTAAATCCATTTTTCTCCATACTCTTTTACGCTCTGTTTAAATATAGTATAGAAAAGATTAGTTTTCCTTTTCTTTTTTACTTGATGAAAGTCTACTCTTTCCGGTTGTTTGTTCTAGGGTTTTGGGTTAATAATAAAATTATTTCATTGTGATTTATGACAAATCCATTTTAACAAAATAATTTTTTTGCACACAAGATTAAAATTGCGTGTGCATCTGAGTTACCTTTCGTTGAATCAATAACCCGATTTCAAATTCAAGAAGAAACCAACAACCCAAAAAGAAAAATGGATGCCAATCCGGACCACTGGTTTGAAAAAGTCCTTGGCTTTAAGGTCATGAGGTTGGTATTGCATAACAATCGTCGTGTCCACATGAAACTGAAGATATCTATAAAATAAAACATCTATCTAATGAGATGGTTTCTCATTCCAAGTACTAGCAGCAGATTGGCATCAGCAAGAATCATAGAGAATTTGGCAAACTACTTGTATTATCTTCCACCAACCAGAATGGAAACTATATTATTAATCGGCCACTATCTTCCTCCACCTTCCCGGTGTATATTTTAATATACGTAGAGATAGGGAGCTTATTATTATTATTAGGGTTAATAATATTTTTGGTTCTTAAAGTATGTATTTTTGTCAATTTAGTCTTTATTGTATCAATTTTATTAATTTGGTACTTAAATTATTCAATTCGTATCATTTTAGTCCTTAATCAGACAATTCATCAAGTTTTTTTTAATAGAAATGATCACGTGTCATTTTTTTAGACGGTATCATATGTTCAACACGTGATCATTCCATTAAATTAAAACTTAACGGTCCGTCTATCTAACGACTAAAATGATACGAATTGAATATTTTATTGATCAAATTAATAAAATTAATACAATGATGACTAACTGATAAATTATATTTATACATTAGAGATAAAAAAATATTATTTGTAGTTACTTTTTATTATTGTAGGCATTTTTATTATTGTTGTGGTAACTATTTTTATCACTTTTTTAGATAACACAACAGTGATAAAAATACTCATAAATGTAATAAAAGAGTTCACAAACATAATAAATTTCGATATGGTTGAATTTCGATACCATATTCAAATCTCTGTTAAATTGTTAGTATTCCATCAATCGTTAATAATATGTTGGGCAAATTTTAACAACACATTTTTTAGTTTATCATATTTTCAAAGACACTTCCTCTATTTTTTGAATCTTCACTGACACCTCCTGTCAGATTAAAAATATTAACTAGAATACAATTTTACTAAATTGTCCATAATATATTTGAGGACAAACTTCATCTACTCCCATTCTAGATAAGCGTATCTTCAATGAGACTCCCTCTATTTTTTAATTTTTTTTGCGTATTAAAATTCGGACTGATTAAAATTCGATTCAAGTTAATTAAATTTTGTTTTACATATTAAAATTTGAGTCGATTAAAATTATATTTTTTATGTATTAAAATTTGGGCTAATTAAAATTCTATTTGAGCTAATTAAAATTATTTTTAATCGACTCAAATCAAATTTTAATTAACTCTCATTGAATTTTACTTGAGGTTTATGTATGGGTATTTTAGATGATTTTTTTTGGTTTAAAATGGTTGTTTAATAGTAGGGGTGTTACTTATGTTTAAATATAAATTAGAAGGGGGGTGTCAAAGATGTTTTTTTTAATAGAGAGAGTGTTATTGAAAATATAATAAACTAGGAGGGGCGTAACTGAAATTTTCCCTAATATGTTTGGAAACTCATCCCATCCATGCATTATCATATTCCTTTTCTGTTGATCTTTCCTGAGAAATTTCTGAGTGGTGGGTGGGACTTCGCCGTCACGTAAGCTGGCACAGACTAATTCAACATTTATCTTTTGTTGTCCGGAGGCATTTGCTGGCTGCTACAGTGTTTCAGTGACAATAATGGCGACCGAGGTGGTGCTGAAACTTGTAATTAATCTCATCGTTCCTTGTGTGCACTTGTCCCCTCACTTTTGAATCATTTTTAAAAAAATTTTTGGTTAAATGTAAATTAATATTAAGATAAAAAATATATATAAAAAATATAATCAAGGACCAAAGTTCGAGACACACCCACCGGCCTTACATGTTAATTCTCAACTTGTTAGTCTGTAAAATATAACAGCTAGTACGGCGTAAGTGTGTGAATAGACAAACCAAAATAAGAAAAACTGATTCAACTCATCGTCTATGTCTTCTCGTGACAAATCTTGGAGAAGATTTGCGTCCCATTGCTTTCCTATGAGAAGATAATTTTTTGAATAGATTAAGTTTCTATGATGTTATTTAATGTATTACATTTGTCCCCTAAATTTTTAAAATTTTTTATTAAGGTACTAGTCTCTTTTTTTTTTCACAATAAACTAGTGATCTATTACCTCATAAAACAATTTTTTTCTTTTGGAGTGAATAAATTCGATGTAAATGTCGTGATCTAGTTATATATATTAAAAAATAATATTTATCTTCTATCTAATACAATACTTCCTATTTTTTTAGAAATAACGGTTGTTATTCTTCGGTTTGTTTGTAATCGATAGTTAATAAAATAAGATTAGATACAAAAAACTATATGTTATAACTCAAAAGTATTTTATGGTATTTTAAATATGAAATTTTTTAATAAACTTGAGAATGATTTCAAATAAGTTTCACAATTATTAAAAAATTATTTTACTACGGAACTCTATGATTGTACACATTGGTAGAAAATTAGTGAGAATTCTAGCTCTTACAATTAAAACATACTAAAAAAAAAATTATTGTGTGTTTTTGTTTAGATTTTGTTTAAGAAAAATAAAAATTAATTTTATTATTCAATAATTTTGTCTTGAATTTTAGTCTATTTTGCCAATCTTGTACTAATTTTTTTTTAATATCAACTAGTAAATTATTTTTAATTATATTTTACCCCTCATTTGGGTTTTTGACTATGCCCCTGTATGACGTAGATCTATGAAATACAGATACTTTGTTGAGGTTGACGTATCCGCATCAGGTATGATACTCGTCGGATACTCGAAGATACATCTTCAACGTATCCGATAATAATTAAATATTATGATATTTAACAGATATTTTTGTGTTAAAGCAACATATATAATTTTTTAGTTGAATTTTTAACATTTTCTTTCAAATTGATATATCATACAATACATTAATAAAAATTCATACTACTTCAAAAGCAAATGAATATTTTTTTAAGTATTCTCTACAATTATAAGTCAAGAGAGCATAAAATAAATTTATTACATTATAGTTTTAGCAAAAATTACTTTAAAATAAACCGATTCGATAAAAATTAGTTTTGATTCTTTTAATTAATCACTTCACTTTGTGAATATACCATAATAATACGATACATATATTTTTGAAATTAAAAAAAAATATTAATTTTTCTTATTGTATAAAAGAACTACCAAAATATATAAATATTAAATTGATTGAAAATAATAAAAATATTTTATTATATTCATATATTGACCGTACTCGTATCTTACTTTTTAAAATTTTATCGCATCATCATATCTATATTGTATCCGTGCTTCGTAGACTTAGATGCATGACCATGTAAATTGTTATGCCAATTACTTTTGTTTTTTGGGTCATGTTATACCAAACAATTGAGTTGACTTTGATGGGGGACACTAACTAGTAACTACCCTTCTTGGTTTTACCCATATTTGCTTTTTTTTTT
>CAUOFW020009490.1:55493-79088 GCA_963454935.2 Ilex paraguariensis
CGGATCAAAGGAACGATCCAGTAAGGCTGAAGAAAGGTTCCTGGAACAAAGAAGAACAAGTTAGAAGGGCGCCGGAGTGTTTTTCGGCGTATCCCCTCCGACGATCAAGTCAGTTTTTGAGAGAGAGGAAGAAGAAAACACTGAGTATAATTTGTAGCAAAAGTTTCACCTCTTCTTCTTGCCTTTAGTGAGGAGTATTTATACCTCAAATACTCATGATTGTTGTCAGTGTGGTCAGTAGGTGATCATTAGATACAGGCAACGTGCGCACTGATTCGTATGAGGAATGTCTTCTCTCTTAATTGCTCGGGACCCCGAGCAATCAAGACTGTGTCATCAGCCTGCCGACGGTTCAATGAGCTCCTCTCGGGGAGGATGCAATAAATGCCCAGCCTTAGAGACATTTATTACCTTTCACTTCTGACCCTTACCGCATTGAATGCAGTCTCATCAAGGGAATGGTGTAATTAAATGCTTGTTTTCCCAAGTCGCGTGTCAGCAAGGTCATGCGGTCTTTCTGTCTCTGATGTGACACAATATGCCACGCGTCCATTCCTCATTGGCTGTGGCCCCTGCCTTCCTATGCCTTCTAACACCAATTGTGTAAGACGAGGTCATGATAGCTAACCTAGCCTAGCCTAGACTAGTGACCAGTGCATCAATAACCTCTGCTGGAGCAGAGAACTTCATCATAGATGAGAGGGGTACATCACGGTATCGAGGAAGAGGTACATCTCAGAGTCGAGGAAGAGGTACATCTCGGAGCCGAGGAAGAGGTACATCTCGAAAACCGAAGAATAGGTACATCTTGAATCCGAGAGGGGGAGGCCTAGCGACCGATGTACCATATCAGACCGAGGGTACGTGTCGGTACATAAAAACGTACTGGATGTTACTCGATCCCATGATAAGTACCTCGGGGTATAGGGGACTTGTGACCCGATGGGTACGTGATCTCGATAACAAGGATCAGTGACACCGAGGACACGTGTCTTCATCTTGGAGTATTCCGGAAATGTCCCATCACAACGCTTACACCACTAATACACAACCACCAATACTAGTCCACCACAACTGTTTTTCTATGGAGGTGAAGAAAAATCCCTAGATCTGCAAAGTCGGAGCTTCACTAGAGATAAATAAAAATCCCTAGATCTGCAAGCCACCACTGATTCACCGGAGACGGCTTCGCAGATTGGGATCCCAGCTTCGCTAGTCGCAGACCCACAAACGAGAGAGAGAGAGAGAGAGCTTAATTTTTGCTTTATATAGGTGCCACAAACATATCTTATTTTTTGCTTCTAATGAAAGTCGAAGGTTGAACCTCATTAAAGGCCCCCTTAGCCCCCCGTGTGTTTTCGTTTTTCTATGTTTTCAAAAACATCATTTTCCTTGTTTTTAATATTCACATTATTTTCAAAACAACTTGACTAAAAAAAAACAAAAACATAAATCAAACATATTATTATTTTTAATTTTAACAAAATTAAAAAAAAATAAAAACATTGAGTTACCAAACGCTACCTAAGTTGTAACTTTGTTGAGATTTTCATATAATGAAAAATTGCTCTTGTTAACATGGGTAGTGTTCTTTTTCTCAAGTTGTCTTTTTTTTGATTGCTTGCTACAATGCACATTCAAAATAGGATTTTTTTTTTTTTTTGCATGGGAGGGGGCAAGGGCGCAAAGCCGACCAACAATATGAAAAAAGAAGTACAGGCTTATGCCCCAAATTTTTAGAAGTTCTCATAATTTTAGGTACATCATTAACTTGCAAAAAAAAATTAAATTCATTAAATTTTAAGTACTACAAAAAAGCCTTAAAAATTAATTCTACTTAAAATTTTTATTACAATAATTTGGGCCTATAATCTAATTTATCACATTAAAAACTTAGAAATTAAAAAAAATTTAAAAATATTCAAAAGTCAACGCATATTTACTTCCACCCACACTCTCTCTCTCTAGTAAAAAAAACAAAAAAAAATAAAAACAAAAGTTGCAATTAAATACTCTCTGTGGTAAAAAACAAAAATAAAAGTTGAAATATCTTTCTTAACAATATTAATACATCTTTATTTTGTCTCCCTCTCATATAGAAAATTAAAAATAAATTAAATTTTTTTTAAATAATACTAAAAATAAAAAAGTTATCATTTAATGTCACTACAACAAAAATCATTTTTTTCGACGATTTTTTTGCTACGTTTTTTTTTCGTCGCAAAAATTATACTATTCACAACGATTTAATAATTTTGTCGCAAATAGTGATTTTGGCAAATTTTTTGCGACGTTATAATGTCGCGAAAAGCCATTTCCCACCAAATTTTTTTGGCACAAGAAAAATGGCGGAGTTGATATTTTTTGCGACAAAATTTGTTTGTCGCAGATAGTTTTACTTTGTCGCAAAAAAAAAATATAAATTTAAGATAAAAATAAACTCAAAATATTTAATTCGCGACGTTTAATATTATCGTCGAAGAATATAAATTTTAATTAATATTAATTAGCGACATTTTTTATTATCTTGTCGAGAATATTTATTTTTTTGGGACGTTTTTAAAAATTCATCACAAAATATAAATTTTATTTTTTATTAAATAAATTTATTATTACGCAACATTTTAATATTCATCGCAAATTAGAATTTAATTTGTAATTTTAAATTAGAATTAAAATATTAATTGCGACACTTTTTTTTTCGTCACAAAAACTGAACTTTCTGCGACAATTTAATATTTTTGTCTCAAATAGTGTTTTTAGCAATTTTTTTGCGACGTTTTATAAAAAAAAAGTTGCAAAAAAGAGATTCTCACAAAATTTTTTTGGCACGAGAAAAGGGCGGGAGTTAATATTTTTTGCGATAAATTTTTTTTTGTCGTGGATAGTTTCAATTCGTTGCAAAAAAATATATATATAAAATCAAAATAAAATTAAAGTCAAAATAATTAATTCGCGACGTTGAATATTATCGTCGCCGAATATATATTTTAATTAATATTAATTAGCGACGTTTTTTATTATTTTGTCGGGAATAGGTATTTTTTCGCAACGTTTTAAAAATTCGTTGTAGAATATAATTTTTATTTTATATTAAATAAAATTATTATTTTGTGACGTTTTAATATTCGTCGCAAATTAGTATTTAATTTATAATTTTAATTTAGAATTAGAATATTAATTGCAACGTTTTTTTTTTCATCACAAAAAATGAATTTTTCGCGACAATTTAATATTTTTGTCGCAAATAGTGTTTTTGGCAAATTTCTTTTGAGACACTTTTTAAAAAACGTCGCGAAAAGGTAAGTCAAATCAAATTTTTTTCTTGGGCGCAAGAAAAATGGAGGGAGTTGATATTTTTTGCGATAAAATGTTTTTGTCGCGGATAGTTTTAATTCGTCGCAAAACAAAAATATAAAATAAAAATAAAAACCAAGTCAAAATATTAATTCGCAACATTTAATTTTATTGTCATAGAATATAAGTATTAATTAGTCATGTTTTTATTATTTTGTCGGGAATATTTATTTTTTAGCGACGTTTTTAATAATTCGTCGCAGAATATAAATTTTATTTTCGTATCAAATAAAATTATTATTTCGTGACGTTTATATATACATCGCAAATTAGAATTTACTTTGTAATTTTAAATTAGAATTAAAATATTAATTGCGACGTTTTTGTTTTGTCACAAAAATTGTACTATCCAAGACAATTTAATAATTGTGTCACAAATAGTTTTGTTGCAAATTTTTTTTGCAACTTTTTTAAAAAACGTTGCGAAAAGGTAATTCCCAAATATTTTTTTTTTGCGCAAGAAATGGCAGAAATTGATAATGTTTTAAAATAAAATTTTGTTTGTCGCAGATAGTTTTTCTTCATCACAAAAATAAATAATCTAAAATTAAAATTAAAATTAAAATAAAGTCAAAATATTTAATACACGACATTTTTTTTGTCACAAAATTGTCATTCTTTGTCTCTTTTTTTGTACGAGCAATGGCGGGAAATGAAAATTTTTTAGTTTGGTAAAAAAAAATTTGTCGCAAAAAAAATTAATTAAAATAAAATAAAAATATTAAATTGCCACGTTTTTATTTTCGTGGCAGAATATAAATTACAACCACATTTAAAGATAAAATAAAATAAAAATATTAAATTACGACATTATGTTTGTCGTAGAATATAATTTTTAAAAAATTCAAAATGACGTCATTTTGGACATTAAAAAAAAAAAACTACCTACATAAATTGAGATTCATTGCCCATCCTTTTTTTTTTCCCTCTTTCTCCTGTTCCCAATATCTCCGTCTTTGTTTATTTCAGTCAACACACACAGTACTGTCTCTCTCTCTCTCATCCTCGCTATTCTCTTTGTTCCCCTCCCCCTGTGAACTGAAGTGTTGCTTGCCCTCACTCTTGAACCAAATTGTTTCCTACCATCACATTACTGAGGTAAAGATCCCATTGAAAAATTACTATGTAAGTTTTTGCATCTCCACATGAAAGTACAAACTCTGTATAATACTTGTGAGTCTCACATTTTATTTTAATTTAAACTTATTGAATATTTGCAATAACTTAGTTTAGTTATTGGGATTAGTGGTTTTGGGTGTCTAATTTCTTGTTCTTTAACTATTACTCTGTGGATTTAGAAAACTGTTTTGTCTTGAGTGTCATTTTGGTAGTTGTCGACAGAGAAAATAGAGGGTTTTCCTTGAATTTTTTTTTCTTCTTTTTTTCACTTTTTGTTTTACAAATTAACCTAATCCTAAGTGGAAATCTAGCAGAGGTATTTGACAGGTTTTGGGAGGGATAGATTTTGGTGATTTTTTTATACTTTTTGTATTCGATATACATAAACGTGGCATAATGTGGAAAAAGGAAAAAAAATAATGTTGGTCTGTGAAAATATTTTTAGTTAAAATATTTTGCGACGTAGAATGTTAATTTTAGTTATTAAAGTAAAAATAAAATAAAAATATTAATTCGTGACATTTTTTATAAGTTTGTCTAGAATATTAAAAATAAATAAAAATTTAATTTGCGACATTTTTTATTGTCGTCGCAACATTTAAATTATAACCACATTTAAAATTAAAATAAAATAGAAAAAATTTTAAATCGCGACGTTTTTATTTTCATCTCAAAATATAATATTTAAAAAAATAAAACGACGTCGTTTTAGGCATTCTTTTACCTTTTTTTTTTATTTTTTTTTCTTTTCCCAACTCTTTTTTCCCCCATCTTTCCCTCTTCGTTTTCGGTCAACACACACACTCTCTGCCTCTCTCTCCCTCTCCATCGATTGCACTCAAAGCCACACACACACTCTCTGCCTCTCACTGCCTCTCTCCCTCTCCATCGATTGCAGTTAAAGCCACAATCCAGTGAAGCCACAAGCACCATCGATCGTAACCGCCTCCTCTCTCTCTCTCTCTCTCTCTCTCTCTCTCTCTCTCTCTCTCCATCGATTGAACTCGAAGCCACAAGCACCATCGATCGTCGCCGCCTCCATCGATTCAGTCCACGGTTGGTTTCACCCACCAGGTTCTTCGTTTACATCTCTCTCTTATCTCTCTTTGTAACATATACGAATTAGAATTTCTATCTTGTTTTCCCCCACAAATTCAGCTCTTATTATATTTGGTTGGTTTGTAGTTGTAAAATTTATCGCAAATTTTAGTGGGAAGAAGCTTCTGTGTATTCATTTTTAGTTTTTCCTTTATTTGTCTTTTGGTGACTTTGATGGGTATTGAGTAAACATTGGATCTTTGTTGTGTGAAGGCTGTTTGTTATACTTTTATCCTTTTTGGGGGTGATTTGCATTTCTGTGAATTTGTACCTGCTCTGTTTTGGAGAGTTCCTGGGATTTGCTTTGATTTTATTGTTCTATGTGACTATATGTATTTATCTATTTACTGCCTTTGTTATCTAGTTATCTATTTACTGGCCTAGCTCCTTGACAATCTATTGTAATTGTTTTATCTTTCCCCTGGTCATTTACTATTCTCATATGTTTTGAATTTGTATTTGTAACAAGATAAGCTCTCTTTGTCACTATCAAGTGCTGGTCTGTAATTCATTGTCTTTTCCACCTGTTCTAATAAAATTTTCCACCCCTACTACGTAATAGTATTCTTGGTCTGTCATTACATCTGGTGAACATGCCTTGTTACATGTGGATTTGGAATTTGGCCAAAACTAAGAAGGAAACTTCTCATTCCCAAATGTTCCGCCCATAGCAGATATTTTATATGAGGTTTAGCTTATTGGTTTTGATGAAATTAAAGAGGTGAGTTGTCAGTTGATTACTTCCACATGAATTTATTCATTCAATCTCAAAATATTTTAGTTTGGTCTTTAGTAGGGTGCTAACAGTTTAGAGCGATCAATGAAATTTTTTGCAGGGGAAAGCTGGTAGTGACATGACAGTAGAGGAAAGGATTTTATTGGCTTATTTTGATAAAATGTATATAGAAAGGGCTGCTTATCATTTGATTTCCATGTTTCAGGCAGAATTAATTGAGCCTGCTGTGAAGGGAACACTTAATGTTCTGACATCATGTGCAAAAGTTTCATCTATCAAAAGGGTGGTAGTAACATCCTCCATGGCTTCCGTTAAATACAATGGAAAACCTCTAAAGCCCGATACATACTTAATAGAATATGGCTCTGTTCCTGCTTACCAGCATATTGAACTTTGCAAGTCTGAGCCTTTCAACTTTTATTTTTAGTCGTTGTGATAAATATTGGTGTAATATTGTTAATAATCTGTGCTTCACTTTAGTATCCAGCTACTCTAAATTCCAAAGTCTGATTGGTCAAACTCCTACTAATTATATTAGTGGTGTTTGCTGCAGTGCACCAGAACACAGCATGCTATGTCACAGACCAAACTGGACTTGCTCTAAAGCCTGATAACATGCAACAACCTATAGGTACCACTTTACCAAATGCACTCCCCAATGGTGGGTCATCACTTCACCAANACCTTTCAACTTTTATTTTTAGTCGTTGTGATAAATATTGGAGTAATTTTGTTAATAATCTGTGCTTCACTTAGTATCCAGCTACTCTAAATTCCAAAGTCTGATTGGTCTAACTCCTACTAATTATATTAGTGGTGTTTGCTGCAGTGCACCAGAACACAGCATGCTATGTCACAGACCAAACTGGACTTGCTCTAAAGCCTGATAACATGCAACAACCTATAGGTACCACTTTACCAAATGCACTCCCCAATGGTGGGTCATCACTTCACCAACGCCTGCAAATAGCTGTTGATATCTCTGCTCATGCCAGAAGGATTGATGTACCACCAAATGTACTGTTGGCTCAGGGTTCAAATGTGGGAATGATACAAGGAATGAATGGGGGGATGATCAAATCCGAAGTTGGATATGTCAGAAATTCTCGGTACTTGTTTGGTGTTGATGGCAGTGGCTTGGAAACACGTCCTGCTATTGGGGATGTTTCTTGTTCATCTTTCAGCAGCATAGANCAGTACTTGTTTGGTGTTGATGGCAGTGTCTTGGAAACACGTCCTGCTATTGGGGATGTTTCTTGTTCATCTTTCAGCAGCATAGAGTCTAATTCGCAACCACTGAATGGAACAATCCTGGATGCCGATGTCTCTTCAATTGGACTTTTAGGACAGATACCTCGAAACTTCAGTCTATCAGACTTGGCAGCTGACTTTTCTAATAGTTCGAGTTCTCTTTCTATCGGTGTGTGTATGTGTGGGTGTGTGTGTTGAATTTTGATTGTCAGCAAGTTTGTTTAACTCATTTAGAAATTTTTTTTGCCAAGATGCAAGAGCTTTATCCTACTTNTATACCTCGAAACTTCAGTCTATCAGACTTGGCAGCTGACTTTTCTAATAGTTCGAGTTCTCTTTCTATCGGTGTGTGTTGAATTCTGATTGTCAGCAAGTTTGTTTAACTCATTTAGAAATTTTTTTTGCCAAGATGCAAGAGCTTTATCCTACTTCACACATTTACATGACCTGAAGCCCTTTTTTTATTTCACCTCAGATATATTGGAGAGCTACTCCAGGTCACCCTTCCAGGCAGCAGGTACAGACAATTACTTCGATCCAAGTGATAGGGTAAACCACCAAGGTAAGATTCTTTCCATTTGACCTTGTTCTCTATTCAGGAGGGTAACTGATTATTGTGCCCTGGCTTGTCAGGAGACGGTAAGAGGTTGGACACTATATCAGAAGGCTTCAGTTATGAAGATTTTGGCAGTGATTGATTGAATAATCTAAATGGTATGTCTTTCAGTCCACACTGATTAAATATGAAGTTTTATATGGGTGCAGTTTCTAAGCGCAATGAATAAACTAAAACAAGTTATCTTCGTAAAATATTAAGGATTCAATGAAAGCATATTCTCCATTTATCTATATGCTTTCGTTAGGGGGTACTTATTGGTGTCTGTTCTCTAGCATTATTCGCATACCCATATCAGGTAACTTAAGCATACTGCTTGGCACCCATTTCTTCTGTTTTAACATTGGATTGACATCTGATTGCAGTATCTGTGCTGTTTCTGCCAGTAGGGAAACCTGTGTGACACACCTATTCTATTGCGCAAACACTTTGTCTTGATTGGGCTTCTGTGCACTGTTCACGTGAACAGTCTGACTGCTGCTCTTCAGCTGGATCTCTGCTGCCTCTCGGCTGGCTTTTCTAGTCTTCTCAGCTGGTGTTCATCTGCTTTCTTATATGGTTCTCTCAGCCAGGGGCGGAGCTATGTAATCAGGTATGGGGGCATTTGCCCCCACTGAACTTTTGACTAGCTCTACATATGACATATTAAGGACTTAACTTTATTTAAATTTAGTACACTTGCCCCCCCTAACTTTTTGGGAATTAATAGTGATCAAAGTCTTTTTTTTCATTTTTTTTAAACAACTTAGTAGTTCACTGCCTCATTGCCCGCTTGAAACAAATGTTTTATTTTTGGATTGAGGAAAATAAATGTGAAGTTATCCCTGACATTTTTTCTTTTAGTAAGTAACTAAAAATAATCACTTATAACCTATTTTTGAGATTTAAAAGTTATTTATAGATCATATTTTAAAGGAAATTTTATTTTGTAGTTTCATATAATAAATTAGCCTTGATTCTAAAACACTTTGTCTTCCTTGAACTTGAAATTTTTTTTATCAATTAGTGAATTTTTTTTAGTCATTTTTTTGCCCCCTCTAAGAAAGGATCCTGGCTCCGCTCCTGCTCTCAGTTGGTTTATATTTGGTATTTATGGTTTCTGAGGCTGCCAAATGCTCCTTTTAGCTGCGATGTGGTGATCTTTCAGCTGGCTTTCTGTTGGTTCTTCTCATGGCTTTTCAGCCTTCTTCTGCGGGTTTCAGTTAGAATTTCTGCCCCTGATGTCCTGGAGTTGCTATGTTTCAGCTGGAATTTCTGATGTTGCTGCCTCTCAGATGGCTTTTTCTACTGCATTCTGCTCGCTCTCAGCTGCCTCTCTGATGCTTCTCTAGTCTCTTCAGTTGGTCTGCCTTTGTCTGTTGCTGCTCTATTTTCAGCTGCTTCCTGCTGCTCTGCTTGTATGCTTCTATCATTTTGCCCCTTCTGCGAGGGGGTGGGGACCTGCAGATGAGAATTTAAGTCTATCCCTGTTTCTTTATACTTGAAGCATTTACTTCCTGTTATTCCTTTTCCATCCTCCTCTTTTCCCTTGTAAGTGAAAAATTGGCTGATACTTTTCTGTTATATTTACGCAGGGCACTAGTGTTTATATGGGAGCTGCTCCAATTGTTGAATGTATGGAAAGGTACAATGTTATTGTTATTTCTCGGGTTGCAGATGCTTCATTATTCTTAGCTCCAATGGTAAGAACTACAACTTTCTGATTCAATTAGTACATATTAACATGCTTCTTTCTGATTCTAAGTCGGTGTTCACCCACCAGGTGTCTGGTGGCTTTTTTTACGAATACTAGTCTCTGTCATGGGTTGGGCACGTGGAAATTCATAGGATTCTACTTTTGTTGAAAATGTCAGTGCAACTCTTGTGTTACCACTATAATAAAAATTAGAATGATTTGGTAGAACAACGGCACCATATGGATGATCTGTTTCAAAACTTGTCAACAATAAAAAATTTTAAACTTTTCACGTGTAAGTAAATTATAATTCAAACATGCTGCCTAATATTCTTTTACTGGTTGTAAGAAGCGGTGGTAATATTCGTTTGGATTTTACACTAAATTTTGTAGGGGTGCTTATGGTTTTAACTCCATTATGAAGGGGTGTAAGTCAATAATTGGTCATGAAAACAGTGACACTTGTTTGTGTATAGGTAGTGGATATAACTAATTAACTATAGGATACCCTACTCTTTACAGATCTGGGAGTCTTAACGCTATCTGTAGTAAATAATGAGCTACTCCAGCTATACTTATAGCCATGGTTCTATCTAAATTTATTGACAAGTTGAATGGTATCTAAAACAAACATATTCTCACTGTCTAAAATGAATATGTACCTATAACCTTTCCATGTGTTCCTTTAATACAATGTTTTCTCTAGATCAATTTATTTTGGATATCATCTGATAAATTTGTTTTGTTAAATGATAGAGCTTACTTTGAATTCTCTTGATGGCCTATAAATTTTAAGTGCTAATATTTTCCATGTATTTGATAGGTTTGTGACAAGCATAAAACAATCATGTTGACAGATATTTCAAATGGAATGGTTGTGTGGTGGTCAATTTGATTATGCNGGATATTTCAAATGGAATGGTTGTGTGTGGTGGTCAATTTGATTATGCATATTCTGAATAGTGTTGAGCTTGGAGATGGTATTTTAAGACATGGAGCTAGACTGTTGGAGCTATTCAAATTTAAGAGACATTAAATGTAATTAGAGATGGTGTAAATCCCCTTGAAAGATTAAAGCCATTTTTTTTGTTATTTTTAGAACTTCTTGTTTTTTGATTATTGTAATTAATTTTTTTTGGAAATAAAATTTTTATTTTTTTTTTAAAAAGATGTGGAATTGTGTTGATTTTTTTANCTTGTACTTAATTTTTTTTGGAAATAAAATTTTTATTTTTTTTTAAAAAAGATGTGAAATTGTGTTGATTTTTTTATTGAACACAAGTATTATTAGTGTACAGGTGAAATTTTTTATTGAAATATTATTTTTTATGTAAAATTAAAAAAAATGAACTTTTTGGCGACGAGATAAAAATCGTTGCAAAAAATTGCAAGAGCAAGGTTTTTTGCGATGAATTTTATACGTCGCAAATGTATTTATTTAATTANTGCAAAAAATTGCAAGAGCAAGCTTTTTTGCGATAATTTTTATACGTCGCAAATGTATTTATTTAATTATTTTTTAGATTGTTAATTTATTAAAAATTTATTTACGACGATTTGTTTACATCGCTAAAAATTAATTAAAATTTTATTTTTGACAATTATTCTCGACGATTTTTTTACATCGCTAAAAATTAATTAAACTATTATTTTTTGCATTTTTATTTATAAAAAATTATTTGCGATGATTTTTTTATGTTGCCAAAAATTAATTTAATTATTAAATTATATATTTTTTATTTATAAAAAAATTATTCGCGACGATTTTTTTCACTAAAAATTAATTAAATTATTATTTTTTACTTTTTTTATATATGAAACAATTATTCGCGATAATTTTTTTACGTCACTAAAAATTAATTAAATTATAACTTTTTATATTTTTTATTTATGAAAAAATTAGTTGTGACGAATTTTTTACGTCGCTAAAAAGTAATTAAATTATTATTTTTTATAATTTTTATTTATGAAAAAATTATTTGCAACAATTTTATTACGTCGCGAAAAATTAATTAAAATAATATTTTTTATTTTCTAAATCTTGTGGAATATATTTTAGCGACGTTTTTTAACTTTTAACGACAATTTTATTTTGTCGCGAAATTTTTTTTTCCAATGAAAATAAATTTGCATTGCAAAATACTTTCTGCAACGAGACTATTGCGACAAATACACGACAAAAAAAAAATGTCGCAAAAAACTGTTGGCAACGATTTTTTTAATTTTGCGATAAAAAAAATCGTCACAAAAAATGATTTTTGTTGTAATGTGTTTTCGCTTTAGACTTTAAATTGACTTGAGCAGGCCCTAGTTGGGCTTGGTTGGTGAAAATTTATGTTGTGTTAAGTGAGTGATTGATCTAAATTTTTTCTACAAAAGAGGAAAATTGAATTGTTATATAACTAGTGAGATTTGACTTGAAATCATACTTGTGAGTGGACAACTATTTAGTTATTTGAACAAACCCGCTATGGTCAAATAATTTATTGCAAGAAGGTTTCAATATGAATTTTGAAATTCATGTCCACAATTTTAGTTATGAACTTTTGAACCAGTAAAGATGTAATTACGCCAAATCCATTTACAATATTCTTGGTTTCAAAAGAGCTCTAACGATGGCCCTTGCCTGATTAAGGCACAATCAATCACCCAAGCCCAAGGATGCAACTGTGAGGATTAAAAAAGTCAATTTGTATTCACTCCAAGTAATTAAATTCCAGAAAAAATTGTGAGCAGATACATTCTAGAAAACTGATTTACCTTGTGACGAGCCCAAATTCAACCGGGTCAGGCCCAATAAATCAAGTAAGTTCAAGTCACCTAAAAAACAGCTCAAGTCGAGTTCGTGAATTCGACTCAACCCAAGGTCCGAAGCGTCCAAGAATAATTAGAGGACATGGAGAGAAATCATCGCGATACACAACCTCGAGGATTAAGGCTACTATAATTAGTTAATTGTACTTACATTTTGTAACTATCATCTCCAAAGAATTCGTACCCTCATATTCACGTCACTCCCTCACCATACCTATAAATTGTAAAGTTTCTCCATTGAGAAAGGCATCTCACTACACATTGAGCTTTGCCTCTACACCGCACTACACACACTTTTTCTCTTCTAGCTATTGTATCTCTCTCCGGAGACCTTGCTTGATCAATAATGACCCCTTGGCTTCTGTTGCCGTTTCTCATAGTGGAGTAGGTCACTCGGACTGAACCACTATATATCTATGTGTTGATTCAATATTTACATTACTGCCAATGGATGCTTTATTAATTGTCTCATTAATTACACTTTATCACACATTCGACTGTTGGTCTTTCACGAAATTATTTTGTGCATCATCATCTTAAAGTACATAGTTCAGACTTTTCAGTCATTAAATCCTTATGATCCTAAATATTCGATTAGCAGGTACACATTACAATTTTACATATTTTTGTATCACTCAATTGTTTTTACCTTAATTTATGCGTAACGGATTTGACGGTCTCTTTTTTTTTCGAATCTGTTTTATTGAGGTAAGAGATTTTCTAAATGACGAGGATTAGAAATTGTTTGAAATTTGAAAAGATAATTTCAAAACCCTTGCTAGCGACAAATTTTTCTCTTCTCAATTCAGTCATTGACGATTTATCAAACCACTTCATATTCAAATCTATCCTTTTCGCAATTCTTACATAAGATATAAAATGTCAAGTTGGAAGTGTTCTTCTAATCATTTGTTTTTTTTTTTTTTTTTATAAAATCCAATTTGAAGAACTTTGAATTCTTAGCATTGTAATATGATTTGGTTGGGATTTCAAATCAATCGTTTGTATGATCAGTATTCTACAGTTCATTACATTTTCTTTATAATATCATTATAAACTCAAACAATTTATTGAATTTGATATATGATCTACAAAATATTGTTTGTTTATTGTTCGTATGTTCCTTTTTTTTGGTTTCATATATCGGTTAATTGAATTATTCGAGTTGTGCTTATTATATTGTTGTTCTTAGAAGTTATTCATTGCGACAGTATCAACACACAAAAGTTATTTTTATTTTTCATAAGACCGCAACATCTTAATTAATATTTTTTGTACATATGTTACTGGTTGTCGTCATAGTTTTCGTTATAAGGTGTGACAACAAAGAATGACTCCAGCAAAACAACACTATATGAAAACAAAGGGCAATTGATATCATAGAGTTACTAGAAAGTGTGATTAAAAAGAGTGACTTCAGAAAATAGTGATTTCATAAAGAGTGACTTCATAAAAGTAGTACAATATAATTTTAAAAAAACAACTGATTTCATAGAGTACANTAAATATTCGATTAGCAGGTACACATTACAATTTTACATATTTTTGTATCACTCAATTGTTTTTACCTTAATTTATGCGTAACGGATTTGATGGTCTCTTTTTTTTTCGAATCTGTTTTATTGAGGTAAGAGATTTTCTAAATGACGGGGATTAGAAATTGTTTGAAATTTGAAAAGATAATTTCAAAACCCTTGCTAGCGACAAATTTTTCTCTTCTCAATTCAGTCATTGACGATTTATCAAACCACTTCATATTCAAATCTATCCTTTTCGCAATTCTTACATAAGATATAAAATGTCAAGTTGGAAGTGTTCTTCTAATCATTTGTTTTTTTTTTGGCTAAATGGTGAAATATTTGTTTTTTTTTTTTATAAAATCCAATTTGAAGAACTTTGAATTCTTAGCATTGTAATATGATTTGGTTGGGATTTCAAATCAATCGTTTGTATGATCAGTATTCTACAGTTCATTACATTTTTTTCATAATATCGTTATAAACTCAAACAATTTATTGAATTTGATATATGATCTACAAAATATTGTTTGTTTATTGTTCGTATGTTCCTTTTTTTTGGTTTCATATATCGGTTAATTGAATTATTCGAGTTGTGCTTATTATATTGCTGTTCTTAGAAGTTATTCATTGCGACAGTATCAACACACAAAAGTTATTTTTATTTTTCATAAGACCGCAACATCTTAATTAATATTTTTTGTACATATGTTACTGGTTGTCGTCATAGTTTTCGTTATAAGGTGTGACAACAAAGAATGACTCCAGCAAAACAACACTATATGAAAACAAAGGGCAATTGATATCATAGAGTTACTAGAATGTGTGATTAAAAAGAGTCACTTCATAAAAGTAGTACAATATAATTTTAAAAAAACAACTGATTTCATAGAGTACAAGATAGTGTGGCTACAAAGTATGAATACATATAGTGACTAAATAGAGTGACTTCATCCACAACAATAATCATCAAAAATTATATTGACTTTAGTTTAATAACAACTTGGAGTGACAAATTAAAATTTATATAGTAACAAATTAAATACACACATACTCATAATCATAATATAGTGTGATGATTAGGGATGTCAATGGACCGAAGGCGGGGAGTGTAGTCTTCATCCCCGTATCCGTTTAAAAAAATTTCGTTCATCCCCGGTCCACCCCTGTTAACGGATATAATTTTCATCCTCATCCCCGGTCCATCCCCGTCTGCGGATAAATTTTTAATCCTTATCCCCCTCCCTGCTTCCCCCCGTATCCGCCTAAGCCCAAGCCCAAGTAGCATAATCCAAAATTTTAAATAAATCTAATATTTTAAATAATTCAACAACATTCTAATATAGTCTAACACAACATAATGTAGGTTGCAAAATATAAAAGTTAAAACAATATAGTATTCTATTTAAAGTGTTATTGGACCACAAAAAGAGAAACAGAATTATTAGAGAGAAATGAAGAAAAGGAAAATAAAATTGAACTAAGAAAACGATAACACTACACTTGAAGTTTCCTAAAAAAAATTTTGTTATTTCAATTCATATTACAACCATAAAGTGTTAAAAGATAAAAACTTAAAATTTCACTAATTAAATAATTCTTCATATTTCTTAGTTCACTATGACAGAGAAACTCAACAATCTCCATTTACAATATTTCTGCCCACGATGAAATGTAAAACTATCTTAATATTTCTTATCTATGTTTAGAGTATGGTCACCTAACAGTTTCAATCAGTTAGCACAAATAGAAAAAAAAATAATCATGAAAAAAAGTTGATAAGATTATCACATAACAATGCCACTTTTTAGTTTGATTATCATATTTATAGATTGGTAGTTATAGTAAATATGTTTAGTTAGAAATATATATATATATATATAACGGGTAGCGGGGGTGGTGCGGGGGTAAGGGTAAGTCTATCCCCGCCTTCATTCACATACGAGTTTATACGGGTATTTCCATATACGTCTACTATCCAATACGTATAGTCTATTCCTGGTCCAAACAGGACAGATTTGAACGAATACCCGTTTTTTTTCGGTTCACTACCATCTCTAGTGATGATGCACAAATTGATTTTGCACACCACCTATCAAGTAACTGATAATTATTGCAGTTGTAAAATAAAGAGAGAGAGAGAGAGAGAGAGAGAGAGAGAGAGAGAGAGAAATAAAGAAAGCAACACAAGGATTTATAGTGGTTCTGCTAATGTGACTTACGTCCACTTTGAAGGGCTAAAGTCGCTTGGTGTTTTATTACTTCAAGGTGTATAGTGAGAGTAGAGAGATACAAGCTAAGACATAGGAGAATAGAGAATGTGCTCAGTTGAATGTAATGTATCAAAGATCCAGAATTCTGAAGGAAAAGTCTTACTCCATCCATGAAATGCAGAGCACTTGAAAATGTATTATCAATGACACCTTGAGAGCATCAAAGTAGTAGAAGTTGGGACTTGATTTGATTTTTAGGGGCGTTACCCAATATTCAATGTACTTTTTTGGGAATTATTACCCAATATTACTTTTTATAAGTAATAAATCAACAAAATTTTCTACGTCATTTACTCCAAAAAGATCTTTTGCATTTCATTTCAAAGGAGTATCAGTACAAAAATAAGGCCAAATACCGCCTTTTCGAAAAAAAAAATTAAAAGTCCTAATCATTTTAACTACTCTCACGATCGTCCCCCACCTCCTCCTCATCGTCATCAACATCATCAGATCCCCCCTCATCACTGTCATCAGTGGGCATGAAACGTGAGAAGTTAATGTCAGGGAAAGCGACAGAAACATTCCCTCGGAGATCTTCGAAACCATCAATGAAAGCATCTGTGAGACCATTCTCCAAGTTTTTTTTAGCACGGGAAACTCTCTCCCAAGTAGCCTTCAACTTTGCCTCCGCAACAGCAGCCTCTCTGAGCATGGCCCCCCTATGGGCCTCTGCAAGCTCAGCCTTCCTGAGCGCGTTCCTCTCGTAGACCACTAGAAGCTCAGTTTCAAGCTTAATTGCCCTCTCATGGGCCGCAGTAAGCTCACCATCCCTGAGCGCGTCTCTCGCACGGGTTGCCAAAAGCTCAGATTCAAAATTGGAAGCCCTTTCATTAGCCGGCACAAGCTCACCCTCCCGGAGCTCGTCCCTCTCACGGGTCGCCAAAAGCTCAGAATCAAGCTCAACAATCCTCTCCTAAGCAGTAAGAAGCTCCCTTTACACAAGGCTGAGATCCAGCTTCAGCTTGTCCTGATTATAGGCCCTCGAAAGCAAGCAGATAGAGGAAGTTGAAATCTAAAAAAAAAAAAAAGACAAGAGACAAAAGATTGAGAAAAGTCAAAAACACAGGAAACGACTAGAGAAAGAGAAATAGCGGACCCTTACCTGAGCTAGACCTTCCAAATACATGTTGACGATACTATCGGTACTCGAAGCACTAAGCTGAAAAACTTCGGGTCCAAACACAAACCTCCCAAGCCTTGCCCTGATAGCTCGCGGTCTTCCCATCATAGGACTAGCCCAAATCGGCACTCGGGCAGAAGTTCCCGCACAAGGAGGGGACAAAGGAGGGGCAGCACAAGGAGGGGATAAAGGTGGAGCAGATGTGCCTGGCAAGGAAGATTCTGGAGTAGCAACTGGAGAAGTTGCCAGCTGAGGAGGAACCACCATGGGAGTCACTGGGGGGCACCATCCGTCCTTGCCACTTTGGAAGAGGGAGGGCTCCTACTAGAAAAACAGGACACCACCACCCTCTTACTTACTGCAAGAGCAGAGAAGTGTTAGGTAAATGGAAAATACCGAGGAAAAAAAAACAAAGGAAAGTAGCTCACCCCTTTTCTTCTAAGAGGAACCACCAGATTTCTGAAATGGAGCAACGACCCTAGTATACTTGGGCAGGAGAGCTCTCAAATCTTTGCAAGGGCAAGCCTTGACAGCCTCCAACTTCCACTCCTGGTCTTGAGAAAGAACAGACGTGTCTGCATGGAAAAGGTGAGCACACATGCATACACATAAAAAAAAAAAAAATGTGCAGCGTACCGGGTTTTCTAGCAACACCCCAATGTGTTGACATCAAAGCTCTGTCGGCTTCTGAAGCCCATTATCCACCAATAAAGAAGAAACAAGATTTTCAGCCGCCACAATTAGAGCGTGTTCTTGTAAACACTGTACCACTTCGTGTGATAAAGTAGTACCACCCCCTATTTGGTGCAGGAATTTTTCTCAAATTGTATGCTGCATGGAACTCCATAGGAGAAGCATCCTCATGGTGCACTTTTCTCCACAATGCAAGAAAACCCAGCAAAACTCTCCAACCATTGGGCGCTAGTCGCCCCGGAGTTAAGGAAAAGTAGTGTAAAACGCAGTAGATGGGAGAGGACATGAGAAATCTTAACCCAATCTCAAGCATCTCCTCGTAAATAACAATATCACCAGAAGAGTCATCGCAAGGAAGCTCACCCAACTTAGCCCGACGACACAACACGGTCGGAGGAATGCGATAAGTAAAAACAAGGCTCGAGGTATCTTCATCTAAACGGAACAGACTGGAAAGGGTACTCACTTTCAACCCGTCATCATCGAGTCCCACTTTACCTTTACGTTTCTTCTTCCGGGGCCGTAAGGAGTAGTCTAAATCACTCTTCGGGAAGTCTTGAGGAACTTGAATCGGAGGAGTCACAGTAGGGTTTTGATCATCAAAAGCAGCACCCAAAGTTTCCTTACCGCTTGCAATGTCTAGCCCAACACTTGAAAGGGTGCCTAACTGCCTTTGCTCGCCAAAACTGAGTTGCCCAGTAGCTGGAAGGGTGCCTGACCCTTCAAAATTGCACAAAACAGAATTTTTAGCACCAAAATCAGCACCTGGAGTGGCGCTCAGATCTGTCCGTGCTCCCATGCCGCTGCCCAGCTCTCCCTGCTACACCAGGACAGCAGAAACAGAATCCAAGCAGCTGCCCAGCGCACTTGGGCTGTCCAAGACAGCANCTGGAGTGGCGCTCAGATCTGTCCGTGCTCCCATGCCGCTGCCCAGCTCTCCCTGCGACACCAGGACAGCAGAAACAGAATTCAAGCAGCTGCCCAGCGCACTTGGGCTGTCCAGGACAGTAAAACCAGCGCTCCTGGGCTGTCCAGGACAGAAAAATCAGCGCTCAGGTAGCTACCCAGCGTGCCAGAACTGCCCAGTCCGCCAGACTGCGAGCGCGCTGCCCAGTCGCGGGTTTGTGCTGTCCAGACCTCCTTGCGCGCTGATTCGCGCGAAAGTGTTACCCAGCTTGCCTATTTGCACGCCCAAGTTGTCCGGGACAGCATTTTCAGTACCACAGCTGTCCAGGACAACACCTCCAGCAACACCGGCGCCCAAAGGCGGAAACTCCTTTGCCCGAGGCCTTGAATCACCAACAGGAACCATGGGTTCCCCTATTTTCGACATCCCAAGCTCGGACAGCCCATTGGGTGCATGAATAACGGTGGCAAAGGATGCCTGAGACACCTCCATGNGGATGCCTAAGACACCTCCATGTCGCTACTTACATCCTCTTCAATAGCAATGTTGGTTTTTCTCTTCATTGATGCTCCAACTCAAGAGTCTCAAGCTTTGGGCCTCCAAGGATTTCAAAAAAAAAAGGCAAGTTGGAAGGAGTGGGTAGAATGAAGAAGAAGGTTATATTTATAGCCTAGGGTTTTTAAAGAGGGAAAAAATCCAAATTAAAAATTATGGGCTCTCTTAAAAATCCTTGCAAAAGTGGAAAAATTTTCAGATGTGTACCAAAGCGAAAATACATCATGCAAAGAAAAANGGGAAAAAATCCAAATTAAAAATTATGGGCTCTCTTAAAAATCCTTGCAAAAGTGGGAAAAATTTCAGATGTGTACCAAAGCGAAAATACATCATGCAAAGAAAGANTGGCACTTTACAAGATCCGCTATCAAATCTGAATTTGCATTTGAGGTAACACAAATTCTAGTACTTGTTCTGTATGTTTTATGATTCTATACCTTATGCAACAGCACTGCCTCTGCCTGACGGTGGGAAAAACAAGATCTTTTTTTTTTAAGGTGGGGCTTCGCCAAACACATCAAAAACAAATAAGAAAGAAAAATCCCTCAATAAAAATATATGTATATATAGGNCATGAAACTCAAGATGTAAGTTAATACACCCTTCTCCAAGTCTCCTTGGACACGGGACATTGGGGGGCAAATGATGGGTCAAGCCCAAATAGCCCAATTTATGTGAGAAGTCTAACTCCAATTGAGGAGTCCAACCTCATGAAAGATCCACTAAGCCCAATATAGTCCAAGACCAGTNGCAAATGATGGGTCAAGCCCAAATAGCCCAATTTATGTGAGAAGTCTAACTCCAATTGAGGAGTCCAACCTCATGAAAGATCCACCAAGCCCAATATAGTCCAAGACCAGTTAGACTCTTTGCTTAGCCATGTCATCAAGGGGGAGAGTATGGAAAGCTTTATCTACACCACCGAAGGAAACGGTCCATCTTTGACCGCATCTAANCCAAATAGCCCAATTTATGTGAGAAGTCTAACTCCAATTGAGGAGTCCAACCTCATGAAAGATCCACTAAGCCCAATATAGTCCAAGACCAGTTAGACTCTTTGCTTAGCCATGTCATCAAGGGGGAGAGTATGGAAAGCTTTATCTGCACCACCGAAGGAAACGGTCCATCTTTGACCGCATCTAATGGAGAGCTCTTCAACCACCTCGCTCGTTGAGAAGAGATCAGGAGCTCCACCGAAATAGTTGCTTAGTTGCTAGAAAGTAGCTCCAACGTGTTAGGGGGCCATTATAAATTGCACACTCCATCAACACTTGAAAAAACACTGATTGTCTGGCACCACACCTTCCTTGATTCTCTATCTTCATATCCTTAAATTAATAAAGTACTTGATAACGAAAGTCATTCAAGAGTGGACGTAGGTCGAGTTGACCGAACCACTATAAATCTTGTCTCCTCCAATTCTTTCTTTACTTTTGCTGCATTTATTATTTACACTTGACAGGTGGTNCCTTGATTCTCTATCTTCATATCCTTAAATTAATAAAGTACTCGATAACGAAAGTCATTCAAGAGTGGACGTAGGTCGAGTTGACCGAACCACTATAAATCTTGTCTCCTCCAATTCTCTCTTTACTTTTGCTGCATTTATTATTTACACTTGACAGATGATATTCAAATCTATTTTTTTGCATCATCAATACTAAACGAGTAGAATGACAAACTCGTATAATAAATGTGTCAATATGAAGTTAACATGACACAAACCCCTTTTTCTCCCTCTCAATTTGAAGCAAACTTTTCAACCATTTTACATGAACGTGGTCTTCTCTTGTCCAAAAGAGATATTTGGATCGGATTAGGATCCACTCCATAACCCATAAGACATTTAAATGGTTAGAGAGATAAGTACTCGGATAGGTAGATTACTTATCCATATATAAGTCGTTGGATAGCTTTAGGACAACTCGGGTAGGCAGATTAACTTATCTATATAAGTGATTGGATAGCTTTAGGACTTTGAATCCTAAGTAGATCGGATTGAATCCTTCTCCAACTTGTATACTTGTCCAATTGCATATATTATACCATTATATAAGGTATACAATAAATGTAGAGAATCGTTCTTAAACGTCTTCCTCTTGGCACTTTACAAGATCCGCTATCAAATCTGAATTTGCATTTGAGGTAACACAAATTCTAGTACTTGTTCTGTATGTTTTATGATTCTATACCTTATGCAACAGCACTGCCTCTGCCTGACGGTGGGAAAAACAAGATCTTTTTTTTTTAAGGTGGGGCTTCGCCAAACACATCAAAAACAAATAAGAAAGAAAAATCCCTCAATAAAAATATATGTATATATAGGTCGTAAATTAATGGCAGATTAGTGTCTTTTCGCTTTTGTTTCATTTTGTTTTCGGAACTCTTCATATTTAGCATCCTTTATAGTGAATTTTTGTTGCTTCTTTTCACCTGCAATGTAGATTTTTGAGCTGATTCATGTAAATTTTCCATGGTTTTCTTTTTTGATTTGCTTATTATGCATAACTCGTAAAACTTTCTTTTTCGGTGTGCTTATTATGTGTAACTCATAACACATTCACTAATGTAATTGATTATGAATTTACGAAACAAAGCCAAATGTCATACCAAAGTCATTAGCTAGGAAAAACTCTTAGATCATTTTGCTATTGTCGATTGATGTGGATAGTCTGGCTTTTTGTTGACATGCCAATCACTCTCAAGGTTTACATGCCTTTCATTCCACGCTAGGGTTGCTTCAAGAAGTACCAATGACATGGCAATGATTAATAACTGGAGTTGCATTAATAAACTTAAAACTTAAATTGAAACGCTTGAAAAATGTAATCCGAATTTAAAATTTTAAATATGATTAATACTCGAAGTAAAAAAGTTCACATTTAAAGGGTTTGAATCATGTTAGTCTCCAATTCACAAGTCATGAAACATCCAATGTATGGTTAATCTAGTTAATCTATCTGGGTACATGGTCAAATAGTTATAAAGTTTTACGTAGTTTGAATTCAAACGTATTGGATACATGCAATTGTCTATGTAGTTATACAAAGTATTGTGGGAATTATTCTACTGTATCCCACGAATAAGATTATATTTTTTTATATATAGTTTTAATTATGAAGACAATAAATAAAATAAAAATGTTCCATATGTCATATTATCAAATTGAAGAAAAAGGAAGAGGGACCGTAGAAGCCACATCCTAACCCACGATTCTAAACTCATCAGTAATGTGAGGGCAAGTTGTCTACACATCAACTGTCCTTAATTTGGTGCGTTTTCCAAGTGGAAAATGACAATATCCTTGAAAAGTCTCTTGGATGTACTGCATACATGGCCATAATCAATACATTACTGGATAAAAATAGACAGATCCTCTATATTATCAACCACAACTTTGCTAAACTTGGAATAAACGTAAGTGAAAAAGGGATACTCAAATTAAGAGTAGAGCCCCGTATATATATCCAAAAATAATACAGAGTGACTTAAACATCCTTGTAGTTTAGGCAAATATAAAAATCTTAATAAGGGTAAAAAAGGGAAAAGAAATCCTAATAAACCTAGACTATCTATACTCCAACACTCCCCCTCAAGCTAGGCGCAAAAATGTCAACTAAGCCAAGCTTGACAACAGAGTCCCAAAGAATAGACAGAGTGACAGGTTTGGTAAAAACATCCGCAACTTGATCACTGGTCCCCACAAACGATGGAGTAACAAGACCACTGCTGACCTTCTCCCGAAGAAAGTGAACATCGATCTCTATATGCTTCGTTCTCTCATGTAGTACAGAGTCAGAAGCGAGCTGAATAGCAGATTGATTATCACAATATAATGTGGATGGAGAGGTCACTGAAAAACCC
>CAUOFW020009490.1:85831-224252 GCA_963454935.2 Ilex paraguariensis
CAATGATGTTTAAATATAAACTAAGAGGGGTGTCAGTGATTATTTTTATAAGAGAGTGGGTGTCCTTAAAGATATGATAAACTAGAAAGGATGTGATTGAAATTTTTCCATGTTTAATCGATTATTACCAACCTAATAAAGTAATAATCCATCCACACAATCTATCTAATTTGTTATATTGACCGAGTTCTATTTTCTTCACAAATAAAAAGCTACATACAAGAAGGGTCATATAATGCATTCAAAGTGGCTTCAATGTGGTCATCTTTCCATTATAAGGATTGGTCGGACCTGATACTTTGGATTTGAATATGATGAGTCAGGAAAAACAGAAAAAGACAAGAGGAACACACCAAAAAAAAAAAAAAAGGGACAACAACTTGGGTGTTTGGGATGGAAAGGTAAAAAAGGTGAAGCAGTATGAGGCTGATCAGAGAGCTTAAAGTTGGAGACGATGTGGATGTTATTTGGCATGAGTATCTTGACACTGAGGTAAAATAGAATTACTTTACTTTACAAAATGAAGTCCACAAAATCAAATCCCATGGGTAGTCAAGCAAAGACAACTCCTTTGAGTCAAACCACGAAGAATTTATCGCTCGTGAATTCTCTAATCCAGATGTAGTTGGTATGTCTTTGACTGAACCGGAGAAAAAATTATTTAAGGTGCACGTAAACTAGTCCGGAACCTCTCTCGCAGCAATACCAAGAAAAGAAGGTCCAAAAAATATATTCATTGCATATTTTAGTTCACGAGTTAGTTTTAAAATTTGATGTACATCTAAGCAGCTTCACCTAATGAACCTGCTTTTGGACATGGAAATCAGTTACTTCTACCTAATAAAGGTGCTATGAATCTTTACGCATATGTAATATAACTGAAAAAAATAATGTCAAGTTGGGCTACAATTCTTAACACACTCAGTACCAAATCAATACAATGTTATTAGGTGTGTCAATCAAGTTATAACTACTAAATTGTCTTACTAGACCCGGTCCCACTTAACTAAAGGATGGACTCAAATTTACAATACACAATAAAAATTCAAATTGTAGGACCTACGACTTAAATACAACATAAATATAACTATACACACTTAAAATTGCNGTACCAAATCAATACAATGTTATTAGGTGTGTCAATCAAGTTATAACTACTAAATTGTCTTACTAGACCCGGTCCCACTTAACTAAAGGATGGACTCAAATTTACTATACACAATAAAAATTCAAATTGTAGGACCATGTACGACTTAAATACAACATAAATATAACTATACACACTTAAAATTGCATCCATTTGCAATACACACGACACAAGTGTAATTTTAATCGTAATTAGTGTTGGCATTTATGAGAAATTTTTATAAGTTCAGCTACGCTTCTTCCTTTTTTAATCTTTTTCCTCCTATTTTCTTCACTTAAAAATTGGTTATGTATCNACAACATAAATATAACTATACACACTTAAAATTGCATCCATTTGCAATACACACGACACAAGTGTAATTTTAATCGTAATTAGTGTTGGCATTTATGAGAAATTTTTATAAGTTCAGCTACGCTTCTTCCTTTTTTAATCTTTTTACTCCTATTTTCTTCACTTATAAATTGGTTATGTAACTTTCAATTTGGTCCAGTTTGAATTCACTCTCTACTCTACTCACCTAAGTTGAGTAAGTCCGGTGTCACATAATGTGTATTTATCTTTCAATAGGACTTCCTTAATGTGTATTTAATGATGGGGTTTTCGATGGCCGGTACAATGTTTTAATGCTTTGAGTCAATATGCCTGTACACCAACTTATTGGGTCATTAAAGATAAGCATCTATACTAATAAAATAGAACCAATTTTAAATTTATTTTTATTTTAAAATTTAATTTACTTTTAATTCGTTTGAAAAAGTATAAGGACAGCTTAGATTAATCCACATGAACTCAAAATTGATCCAACGTTCCACAAACACCCAATCCAATTCCTTTTCCCGCCCGCCCACCACACTTCTCTCAAAGGCTGGACCACATCCACAAACACACACACGCGCCACTGACACACCCACCCCCACAGCCACAAATGCACGCCATTAAAAACATCTCAAAAAGAGTTATTTAAAATAGATATTCAAAATATATTTAAATATTATATTATTTATTTTAATTAATTATTTTTTCAAACTCACTCCAACAACGTTATCTATTTTAATTAATCATTTCAATTAACTTTCAATAATAAAATCTAAAATACTATTTAGTATATTATGTCATCACCATATTGATAAAATCACATACTAATGTGTTACGCCACGTCATCAAAATTTTAAATTTTAAATTTTTATTAATAATGGTCATATTTATAACGGTCACGAAATTTAAAATTTTAAAATTTGAATTTTTAANCTAATGTGTTACGCCACGTCATCAAAATTTTAAATTTTAAATTTTTATTAATAATGATCATATTTATAACGGTCACAAAATTTAAAATTTTAAAATTTAAATTTTTGAACAGTCATATTTACAACAGTTATAAGATGAGACAAGTGCATACAATCAAAAGGAGGCGGAGGCGAGGAGGGAGAGATTGGCGCCAACAAGCGATTTACTGGCTAACTACATTTATGGAGTAAAAATAGAATTATCTATTTTAGATAGCCTTTTAGCCAGTATTCAATGAATCAGACACAATTTTAGCAATAAAATTTGCGTTTCCAACTCAAGGTCAAAATAAAAAAATAAAAAACAAAAGATATATTGGATCTGCTTACTAAATATTACATGTCAGGTGTCCTTAATGACGTAATAAATTCGCGCATGTACTTATCGGTAAAACAAATTGCTATATTATTGTTATATTTATCAATACATAAATTAAAATGGGTCTTACTGGGCTTGGTCAGAATACAACATGGNATTTTAGCAATAAAATTTGCGTTTCCAACTCAAGGTCAAAATAAAAAAATAAAAAAGAAAGATATATTGGATCTGCTGACTAAATATTACATGTCAGGTGTCCTTAATGACCTAATAAATTCGCGCATGTACTTGTTGGTAAAACAAATTGCTATATTATTGTTATATTTATCAATACATAAATTAAAATGGGTCTTACTGGGCTTGGTCAGAATATAACATAGNTGTACTTATCGGTAAAACAAATTGCTATATTATTGTTATATTTATCAATACATAAATTAAAATGGGTCTTACTGGGCTTGGTCAGAATACAACATGGACTTGCTTATTACCATTCCCACACATGCTAAAGCATAGATTTACTTGCGAATTTTGACAGGAGCAATACAATCTTGATTTAAAATACTGACCTAATCAATCACTGTCATTGAATTGATTGTGAGTATCAGGGGAAGCGGCTGGCTACAGATCCTAAGCCCAACTTGTAGCAAGCCAAAAAGTGTGTGATTTGAGCCTACTTTGCTAAGAGAAGAAAGAGAAAGAAAAGATAGACGACAGCAAAAAAGGCCTTTCAACTGTGGAGTTGAACACAACACTGACTTCGGCCAGGTTGTTTCATCAATCTCCTAGCTCTTGCTTAACTCCTTGTTTCATAAACCGATCATTGGATGGACGGACCAAAGCTTAAAAAATCTCCCATGTTCCTAACTAATGGAAAATTTAACAAATAACAAAATGGACCCACTTAACCAACACGGAAAAGTAATTATGGAGAGCGGTGATACAAAGGTTCTAAACATTGGATTAAATGAGAGAGAACAAACAAGATCAAAACACACTGGCTAAAATTGTAGTGGTCACTTTCCCAAAATGATCAAGGTGAAAAGACAATATCAAGTTNGGCCAGGTTGTTTCATCAATCTCCTAGCTCTTGCTTAACTCCTTGTTTCATAAACCGATCATTGGATGAACTAAAAAAATCTCCCATGTTCCTAACTAATGGAAAATTTAACAAATAACAAAATGGACCCACTTAACCAACACGGAAAAGTAATTATGGAGAGCGGTGATACAAAGGTTCTAAACATTGGATTAAATGAGAGAGAACAAACAAGATCAAAACATACTGGCTAAAATTGTAGTGGTCACTTTCCCAAAATGATCAAGGTGAAAAGACAATATCAAGCTCAGTTTATATGAGAGTCAAATGGATCAAATCCATACAATCAGCATTTTATTTGAACAGGAATGCTATGCAAGCGAATAATTAAGATTGCTAACATACCAGTAAGAATAATTTAGTCAGTTAAAACCAGCGGACATGATGGTAAAGCACTTGGAGATCCTTGCAATGAGCACATATCCATGGAAACAATGGAGGATCCAAGCAGTAGGAATGAACACATCGACTCTGGCAGAGATGGCATCTAATGAGAAGATCCTGAGGCTCCCGACAAGAGCACTGACAGCAGACTGGTGCTAATGATTGCTATAATACCCCCAAAAGATGAAACAAAGTAGAGTTAGTAATGTGAACCACCAAAACAACAGATACTTTCCACTGGACAAATGGACAGGTTTTTTCAAAAGTAATGTCAACAATATACCTGAAGCAANCATGTTCCTAACTAATGGAAAATTTAACAAATAACAAAATGGACCCACTTAACCAACACGGAAAAGTAATTATGGAGAGCGGTGATACAAAGGTTCTAAACATTGGATTAAATGAGAGAGAACAAACAAGATCAAAACATACTGGCTAAAATTGTAGTGGTCACTTTCCCAAAATGATCAAGGTGAAAAGACAATATCAAGCTCAGTTTATATGAGAGTCAAATGGATCAAATCCATACAATCAGCATTTTATTTGAACAGGAATGCTATGCAAGCGAATAATTAAGATTGCTAACATACCAGTAAGAATAATTTAGTCAGTTAAAACCAGCGGACATGATGGTAAAGCACTTGGAGATCCTTGCAATGAGCACATATCCATGGAAACAATGGAGGATCCAAGCAGTAGGAATGAACACATCGACTCTGGCAGAGATGGCATCTAATGAGAAGATCCTGAGGCTCCCGACAAGAGCACTGACAGCAGACTGGTGCTAATGATTGCTATAATACCCCCAAAAGATGAAACAAAGTAGAGTTAGTAATGTGAACCACCAAAACAACAGATACTTTCCACGGGACAAATGGACAGGTTTTTTCAAAAATAATGTCAACAATATACCTGAAGTANTATAATACCCCCAAAAGATGAAACAAAGTAGAGTTAGTAATGTGAACCACCAAAACAACAGATACTTTCCACTGGACAAATGGACAGGTTTTTTCAAAAGTAATGTCAACAATATACCTGAAGTAACTTAATCAGCATGTAAACATACCTGTGGACCAAGAGTGGATTCCCCATTGGGAAGAAGGTATACATCAATGTTTAATGAGTCATGCGGAATAGTTTGCGAATATATTTTTTGATCAGAAGAGACTGCATCATCAACCTTTGTAATTCTCGCAAAACTGGCCTTGCACAATGGACATGTCGAAATCTTTCGCCTTGAAGCCTGTAAAAAACATAAACTTACTTATGATTACACATGCAACACTTCAAAAATGGAGAAGGGTAGCAAATGTTAGAGACCTATACCACACTTTATCAAACATCAATTCAATTATGAGAATTAGGTATTCCACAGCAGAATCAAAATCATAGCCAAAATTATATCCGTTCTGACACCTAAATTTGTTTTTGCTGTCGTAGTAAACCCAGAATGTTTGAGGTTGTGTTGTTCACTGGTGTACTATACAAGTCGATGAAATAAAAACAAAGGATGCAAAAACATTCCGNTATTTTTTGATCAGAAGAGACTGCATCATCAACCTTTGTAATTCTCGCAAAACTGGCCTTGCACAATGGACATGTCGAAATCTTTCGCCTTGAAGCCTGCAAAAAACATAAACAACTTACTTATGATTACACATGCAACACTTCAAAAATGGAGAAGGGTAGCAAATGTTAGAGACCTATACCACACTTTATCAAACATCAATTCAATTATGAGAATTAGGTATTCCACAGCAGAATCAAAATTATATCCGTTCTGACACCTAAATTTGTTTTTGCTGTCGTAGTAAACCCAGAATGTTTGAGGTTGTGTTGTTCAATGGTGTACTATACAAGTCGATGAAATAAAAACAAAGGATGCAAAAACATTCCGTTCTGTTATATTGCTGTTTACGTAGGGTGATGAGTACCAATTTAAAGGCATGCTTCTTTTCATTCAAACAATACCTTGAAACAACTCAAGTCATGAATGTTTACTAGAGGTGGTTTCTGTAGTTATATGAAAAAAACAAAAAGGTCAATTCCTTCACCTTGCCACATAGCTTTAAATTAACAAACTTCCTTCCATTGTACCTTTACCTTCATGATCTAGAAGTTTTCTGAATTCGAATTTCAAATGTAAGCTGAAAACGCAGTCACAGCAAAAGATTGTAATCTATCACTGATTTCAATCTGAATGTCCGCTATCGAGCATTGTCCTCTTAGCAAACTCAGAAGTCAAATTACTTTTTAACATATTTAAAATTAACAGGAAATTGATATGTCCTCTGCTCTACATTTCATATCATTAAAGTTNTCACTGATTTCAATCTGAATGTCCGCTATCGAGCATTGTCCTCTTAGCAAACTCAGAAGTCAAATTACATTTTAACATATTTAAAATTAACAGGAAATTGATATGTCCTCTGCTCTGCATTTCATATCATTAAAGCTGATGGTGCATATATATCTATGAAAATGTTGATTCTAAATTAAGGGAGTGCTCATCATGTGCAGATAGAATTAAAGTGTTCACAACCCCTAATCATGGGTGATAAAACAATGGCCGTCACAGTTAAAAGCATAAGGTTTTTTAGGATACACTAATTCCGACAAACAAGTTGCTGATAAAAATGTTGACTCGCATAATAAGATACCTGAAGATAAATACCATGCATTCTTTTGCCAATAATATGAAGCTTCAGTGAGCAGAAAGATGGGAAAATATAAAATACAAAGACAGAAATATACCATATGATCAGCCCAGCTTTGGATGCACGAAAAACAAAATCGATGCCCACATGGTAGAACCCCCCTAGTTGAACTGAAATCTGTCCAGCATATAACACATGATAACTCTGTCGATGTAGACAATCTAGTAATATGTCCGATGTCATTTATGTCGTCATCGACAATGGAACAATGTTCTTCTGGAGTTCTAACCAGGGAAGACAAAGAACCCGCAATACCTAAACTTGAATCTTCGAAAGCAAGAATGCCATTCAAATTTGTAAACTCTTCAACCACTCCCATTCCCTCTATTCTGTTTGCCTCGTGATTATAACACCTACTATCAGACTCTTCCCTGACCCTCGATATACTTTCATTCCTCCCACCATCAGAATTCTCAGATGGAGCTTCAATCTCATTCTGCTGGTGACGAAATGGTTTTGGGTGGCACTCTTGCTCAGAATCTGAAAAAGACTTCAAAATATCCCTAGTTGTGCTCCTTTTCACCAGCCTACGGCTTTTGCGAGAAGGTTCAGCTGAAGGAGTGATGCTCCTCTTCTGTCCCATCAAACATGTAGAGGAAGAAATTCTTCAGACAATTTAACAGGAAAGGACAGGAAAAATTTTCAATTGCAACAAGAAATGTTAAATGCAGCATAGGCCCTGACAGAACCAAATACTGAATATGCAAAATTTCTTAAGAGGGGGGACGGTGGAGCTTTTTGCAAACTGTAAAAATGAACTCAAAGAACAAACATTAACACAGCCATAGGACATCAGGGAAGAAATGGATGAGCTAGGGAAACATTAGTCTAAAAAAATAGAAACAAATAGACCACAGCAGAAAACAAGTGGCAAATATTTTCTAGGGTTTTTTTGGTCACAACAAATAAAACATCCAAACCCCAGAAATTGTTTCGATGAAAAGGACCAATAGGGCTTCAAGCTAATGAAGTCTTTCTTTAACTTAAAGCATGTATGTGCCTTTTAGAAAATGAGATAACAAAAGAATTTCAAGGATGCATAACTTATTGATAACTGAAATTCCCTGTAATCCAATAGCTGAACTCCAGTTGGAAAACAGTAGCACAATGAGCTGCAAGATGAAGAAACTTCTGAAACATTGTAGATTTATATCCTAGGCCCTAAGTAGCATGTGAAAAAGATCCAATTGGAATGGGTCTATGGCCTCTTTGGATTCTTTGGATTTATGAGAGAAAGCTCGCTGGAGAAAAAAGTTTTTCTCTTCCCCTCCCAGGTCATACTCTGGGCATCCACAGAAAAGAAAATCGCAATGCATTTTGTTCAGCAGGTGTAGCTCACATAAGATCAACATGCAGTGGGTGCTCAACACAATTAGGCCTACCAATAACCACTTAAGACATTATTATTATGTTATCCAGCAAAGGTGTTTGCCCAACCTTTATTACACAAAGTTTGGAACGTCCCACTAGACCACTGATGACTTTTTTCAGGAGAACAGCTGAGTAAGGGTCATATCATCAATAAGCACAAAAAACTTAGACATAGCCTAGTCCAATACAAAAGGTGACTTTTACACTCTAAACTTGAACAGAGAGAAAAGCCAACAGCATATCTCTATGATGGTCCTTGTGGCCTCTAGTCTATCTGCCAAAAGTTACAGTCCACTTCAGTAAATCACACAATAGAGGCCACAAAAGAGTTGTCATGTAGTACTTCTCCCTACTATACACATAGACAACAGAACCTGGCAAAAGATGTATCTAAAAAGTTTCATGGTTCTTCTGTTCCCTGTACACCAATATCCAATAGAACGTTTCCACTGTTGAATCTATAAATTTTCAAGGTGACCACAGTACTTTATGCTTTCGAACCTATTTCTTGAATCAATGCAAAAGAATAAGAGATGGAGGTATTTCCAGGAATTTGGAAACAACATCAGCTCTAAATCGAAAATCTAAACCTCACCAAGTGCTGTTCCTTGCCCATCCATAATTCAAAACTTAGAAATAGTTGGATGCAATTCATCACACAATATCAACATCTTTGGCTTAGCACATCCCGCATAATGTAATGAAATGACTAACCCATANAATTCAAAACTTAGAAATAGTTGGATGCAATTCATCACACAATATCAACATCTTTGACTTAGCACATCCCGCATAATGTAATGAAATTACTAACCCACAAGGCATCTACCTCTACAAGCACAAAAAATTGCGGCTAATCCAAAAGGTATGAAATTCCCATGCCTCACTGGAGTATATCAGTTTTGATATATGCATAGATGACCCAATAAACTAGGATGGAGAAGATAACACCCAACATTGCCGGACAGAGAGCCAGCATTTTAGTAGGCAAAAAAGCACTCAACACAAAGAAGCCTTTCATTCCACACTTTTGCTACGACAACACCTCCTGNCCCATGCCTCACTGGAGTATATCAGTTTTGATATATGCATAGATGACCCAATAAACTAGGATGGAGAAGATAACACCCAACTTTGCCGGACAGAGAGCCAGCATTTTATTAGGCAAAAAAGCACTCAACACAAAGAAGCCTTTCATTCCACGCTTTTGCTACGACAACACCTCCAGGGGGGGACAGATGGTAACATAAGAAAAAGTAACAAGAAAAATGGGAACCCATCTAAACGAAGCCAGAAAACAATTCCCATTTCCCATCCTTCGGCATCAAATCAGCTTCAAAAAAATATATGGGGAAAGAGAAGTATCTCTTCACATTTATTTCTAAGAAATTTGGTTGTTACCTTATTTAACAAACTAGAATCTATCCAATCAGCATGGTCAATCTCTTCATAGTCAATGTCTATCACAGGTTCTTTAAACTTGACGCATACATTGGATTGCCGATGCAAAAGCCTTGCTTTAGCAGCAACAAGTGGAATATCCAACAGTAAGGGCCCAACTTCCTGCCCGCTGCAAAAGAATCAAAATTCAAAAAACTACACAACCAATCACACAGAATTTACCAAGCTGTTATTAACCCAACAAAAAGATATACATATTCAACCCATCACAGATGTTCACACCTTATCTTACAAAGCTAAATTGCGTTTGTGCGACCAGATAAAGGCCAGGTCTCCGAGATGTATTGTTATTCATTAATTAATTTCTTCTAATTGAAACTACACATAGATCTCACCAACCACAAAGTCTTACACTAAGAAAATCAGCATGCTTGTACATGAAAGCCTGTAAACAAATATCCATATTTCCAATTCATCATACCATCGGGAAAGATATGGATACTCTGGTACACGTCTTCCTTCTTTTATACAATCTTCAACCCATCGATGGTTAACTATAACCATCTTGAACTTCCTCGCAAGCTCGTATTTCCTCCCGTTAAATTTCCAACAAACCTAATCATTAATCAATTCGAAACATCACTCACTCAATAAAAGATAAATATAAAATCAACAACCTCCAAACAAACAAACGACTTCGGATTACCAAAAACACACCAAATGTGTCGTGGATTGATTCATAGCACCGACATAGCTTGCGCCAGTATGAGATATCAGTTTGATGAGCTTGAACCGCTCGGATCCGTGGTATCCACTGACTGTGGCTACAACCGATTCCATGCCTTTGAGGGAGAAACGTCCGGCCCCTGTACGTTCAAAAGATTATTAGCTTTTCAATTAGGGAAACCCAAATATAGATTATTATCGATTCATTTGAGTGCATTCGCTGAAAAAAAAATCTGTCTGTATTAAACGCCCACACACACACACATACACATATATATATATTTATATATATACACAGAGAGAGAGAGAGAGTTGACCTTTGCATTGCTGTCGTAGCGAATCGTCTTCCATGAAAGCTGTGTGTACAGACCTATGCCGGGAAAGTGAAAATTTTGAATTGTTGCTGATTGACAGTGGCTCAGGGGCCAGGGCTTTACACTTTACATGCGCACGGGTCGGGTCAAAATAACAATTTCTTAAGGGTGTATTTACAACCAAGCCCCTGATGTTTGTCAATCAACAGGAGGTCCTTGAGTATGAAATATAATACTAACCCTCTTCTTTTTGGATACTATACCAAAAATTTTTAAAAATAAAGAAGAATTTATAATTTAATCTAATAAGAATAGATTATTATAGAGCAGTCTTAATATTTTTGAGATTAATTCTGACTTTTTTAATCATAATTTATTTTAATTAAATTATAATTTAATCTCCGTGTTAAAAAAAAATGCTTGTAACTCAATTAAGTGCAGAAAAAGACAATATTATATTTATAATTGAATCCGATACTTCATAGACTCTCCCATTGAGGGGCTGGGCCAAGATTAATTACGATAAAGCCTATTCTAGGGAGAATAGGAATGTATCATATATAATAATGGGACACAACCACGAGGGACGATTGATTAATGGAGCTTCTATAGGGATTATTGTATCCTCACCATTAGTCGTTGAAGCATGCCCAATGAGAAGAGCCTGTAGACTAGAAGAGGATGAAGGTTATTAGGCACCAACAGGATATATGATAATATGCAATGCAATTATCCAATGTTAGATACAGATTTATAAATAGATCCTGTAATTCAGTAGCACACACACTGGTTATGCAATTCAAACTAGGCAGTAGGCACTCTTCCGCCCCTATTGGATTACATCAACTCCAAAGCAAGTTATGCAAATCATACTCAAAGAGATTAGGATAGAAATAAGGTGATTTTACTCTGTAAAAAACAGGGGTTTTTTCTTGTTTTGATTGAATGAAAATGTATATTTTGGCATCAAACTCAGTTTCGAATCTCACCCTATCAATAAGACCTTATAGGAAGAAGCAACTGAATTCCTGAAAAATCAAATGGTGGGGTTATTTCCATCTTTTAAATTTCATTTCCCACTCCATTTAATTATTTTACTTCAAACTACTAAGTTTATTTCATCTATATCCACCTCATTAATGACTAAATTCATCCCATTTATCTCATCCAATTAAACTGTTAAATATATATTTCAAAGAAATCGAAACAAAATTATTAATTGAAGCAAAATTTCAATATTCCAAGGTGATCTAGAATATTTCGAAAATTTTTGATATATTTTCACCAATATTTTTGGAATATTTTGAGATGTTTAAAAATATTTTAGTATATTTTGACTAATATTTTTAAAAATAAATTATTCATTTTTTATTAATGAAGAAAAAGAGGAATGAAGTGTTTGGCCCCAAGGAGAGGCTGTCTGATTCTCGGTAAAGGGGCTCAATAGCCGGGGATTGAATCCCACCTTATTTTTGTAATATTTATGTACCAAAATTATTTTTTTTTTGATTATTACATATATAGAAGGTTGAAATAATATTGAATAAATTTAATTTTTAATTAATAAATAAAGATGGAGTGAATTTAATAACTAATAAGTAGGTATAGATTGAATGAACTTAAATAGTTTGAAACAAAAAAAAATTAAATCAGGTGAAAAAAAAGATTTAAAAGGTGGAAATAACCCCATTCAAAATCAAATTACCCTCAAATTTGATTCCTGATATTTTGCTAAACTTACAAAAATGCCCTCTATGCCCATATATTGACTAACACACTACCAGTACCAGAAGAATTATACATTTTCAATTGTGAAATTATATATTTTCTGGGAATTTTCGGATTGTATGAATCATTGTACAAAGCATACTCTAGTGGGTTGCCAACCCATCCTAAGGCAAGGAAAATTGGGAACAAGCAAGGCATTCGACTTCTGATCCATTTCTCATCAATGGAAATTTTAACTAATCGAGTGGGCAGGCTACAGAAAGTAATATCCCAATACAAATCCTCAGCAAATGTAACAATAGATGCATCAAGTGTAGTACCAACGAGAATGCAAAAGGCCGTGCAAAAGACAAAAGCTTCCACTTCCAATTACAAATTGTTATTGTCTTCCAAACATGGCATGAATTAATTACTTTCATCCCCATATTACTCCATAAATGTAGAACTTCTGTCAACACCTTGATCATAATTCAACATGCCAGGTAGAACATCTCCAACGAGCAAATGAAAGAGATGCAAATTCCGACGGGCACTCCTCCAATAAATATCTAAGAAGATAAACTGAGCGGCGTCTCCAGCTCATCTACGAACAGGGTTCCCGCCTCGTGGTGCTGCCTCATAACCACTTCCAGCGAGAGTAGGCATTGTTGCAGATCCATAAAGTGCGTTGTTTGCAGGTGCTACCTGACCTTGAGGTCCAACAGCACCTCTGGATGATGCATCATAGCCAGTTCCCTTTGAGGTATCATAATTGGGTCCTCTCTGTGGATCATAACCCGGTCCTCTTTGTGTCTCATATCCAGGTCCACTCTGTGCATCATAAACGGGTCCTCTCTGTCCATCATAACCAGTAAGTTTATGGGTGTCATAACTGGATCCTCTCTGTACATCATAGCTGGGTCCCCTCTGCGCATCGTAGCCAGGTACCGTCTGGACGTCATATCCAGGTCCCTTCTGTGCATCGTAGCCAGGTGCCCTCTGCACATCGTAGCCGGGTCCCCTCTGCATATCGTAACTGGGTCCTCTATGCACATCATATCCAGGTCCTTTCTGTGCATCATATCCAGGTCCACCGGCTCCTCTCTGCGAATCATAGCTAGGTCCACCAGCTACTCGCTGTATATCATAACCAGGTCCACCAGCAGCTCTTTGTGCATCATAACCAGTGTTAGGTGAGAGTCCAGATTGAGCTCCAACATTAGGAGCACCGCCAAAAGCAGCAGCGGCGGTAGCGGCGGCTCCACCCCCACTACCCCCTGCAGGAAGGGGGCCTCTTCCCTGTTATGAATAACACAAGAATACAACCTATATCAGCTTAGACCATCCTGAATAATGATATAGAAGGAAACAGGAGAAGAAAAAGAAAAAGAAGCATGAATTTCGTATTCAAGTGAAATTTGGAATTCCCAGCAGCTTGACTTGGTTCACAAAACAATAATTTTTAACCGGCCTCATTCATTTTTAACATCATGTCACATGGCAAATAACAGCTCCTTTTTGGAGCACAGACACATACCATCCGTCCTGAACCTGCATTGCATCATTAGAAGTTATTTATGCACTTCCCTCTGGCTTGTTTCAAGGTCATCTTAGCAGGAGTTTGAAAAAGAAATANGGTGAGAGTCCAGATTGAGCTCCAACATTAGGAGCACCGCCAAAAGCAGCAGCGGCGGTAGCGGCGGCTCCACCCCCACTACCCCCTGCAGGAAGGGGGCCTCTTCCCTGTTATGAATAACACAAGAATACAACCTATATCAGCTTAGACCATCCTGAATAATGATATAGAAGGAAACAGGAGAAGAAAAAGAAAAAGAAGCATGAATTTCGTATTCAAGTGAAATTTGGAATTCCCAGTAGCTTGACTTGGTTCACAAAACAATAATTTTTAACCGGCCTCATTCATTTTTAACATCATGTCACATAGCAAATAACAGCTCCATTTTGGAGCACAGACACATACCACCCGTCCTGAACTTGCATTGCATCATTAGAAGTTATTTATGCACTTCCCTCTGGCTTGTTTCAAGGTCATCTTAGCAGGAGTTTGAAAACGAAAAAAGGAAAAACTTGTGTGATTCTGCACCGTATTTTGACCACTGATGCTTCAGCATCCATTCTGGACCACCAGTGCGCACTAGAGAGAATCAAAGGAAACCAATGGAAGTATGGAACAAAACGAACCCGAATTCTTCCCTATGCTTTCAAGATTTGTTGCTTCTGTGATAGACCATTTGACCAGAAATGATTCCAACTTCATTGCCTACTTTTTATCTCCTATCCTAAATCCAAATGTGCTGGAATGGGGCGAATTGACCACACTGGCATTGTGGAAAACAATGGGACTGATTCATATATTTAACAAGTTTCTATAGTATCACTGATTCCCCTGTACTCTTCAAGACTTAAAAGATGAACAGGACCATTTTAAGCATCTTCAAGGATAATACTTTAGTTGCTTAATGTTTCTGTGGAAAGTCTAAGTGACCAAATCAACTATGGTTTTCATTTCAGGTAAGCATATTTTCTACCAAAAAAAAAAAGAGAGACTAAAAGAGCTACTTGTAGGAAAAAATATACATTGTGAATTTCTAGCTTAATATATAGCAAGTGAAAGAAACTTCAAACTCTAAATTTTGTTCAATTACCACTAAAATCAGAATTCAATTTTTTTCCTCGGTGTATTACATATTATTTGGCACTATATCAAGAAACCGATTTGAGTATTGGATTTAGTTATAGATCAACTTCAGCCACTTATTTTAAAAAAATACTCCTATGCAAGTATTTTGTTTAAGTTTCCAAACTATAGCACTCATGAACTTGTTAACCCTTGTATTGTATGGTAATGAAATGAGAAACTCAACTGCAAATTCCATAAAGCTGCAATTTACTGATTAAAAGATTAATAGATGACTCCCATACATCAATGTTAGAAGGGAATGCAAAAAATAAATAGTTTGGATCACACTGTTTGAGATGACTAGCTGAATGAGCTATTTAAGGCTCTTCAACATCCAAAAGCCCTTATAAATTTAATTATTTACATCAATAGNATTTACTGATTAAAAGATTAATAGATGACTCCCATACATCAATGTTAGAAGGGAATACAAAAAATAAATAGTTTGGATCACACTGTTTGAGATGACTAGCTGAATGAGCTATTTAAGGCTCTTCAACATCCAAAAGCCCTTGTAAATTTAATTATTTACATCAATGGCGTGCAGAATGTTGGCCAGGTAAGATATCTTTAGAGACCCAACACTCAAGGTGAGACATTAGTGTTCATGTTAAGTCTGTTCACGAATAGATAACTTGATTCCTCTCTTTGGTAGTTTACTTTTCAGTGAANGCGTGCAGAATGTTGGCCAGGTAAGATATCTTTAGAGACCCAACACTCAAGGTGAGACATTAGTGTTCATGTTAAGTCTGTTCACGAATAGATAACTTGATTCCTCTCTTTGGTAGTTTACTTTTCAGTGAATTAAATTTCAAAGAATTCCAGCATTTTCGCATTATATAGCAAATAAACTAATGATATCTTAAGTTCTTTGGTTTCTTTTAACTCCAGGTAACACAGAGAACTGTAACCATGTGGTCCAAATAAGAACTTATACAAAGCCAATGTCCAAAAGATCACAAACCTGGGAAACACCATAGGCACCTTGTCCAACAGGGTGATGCCCAGTAGCATCATTCTCATCATATCCAGTAGTGCCACCATAAGGCCCACCTAAATTTAGATTGCAACATATGAACTATAAAAAATTACAAAAATTGTCTACGGAATAAAAAGGCAATGAAACTGGCATAAAATGGATACCAGTTCTTCTGTCAAGGTTAGCCGCATTAGCCAACTCTGCACGAAGTTTTTCCACCTCTCTGGCCATGGCCATATAATTCTTCTCCATCACTTGAAGAGATTCAAGATGGTCAGTGTACAATTTCTTCTCATAATCATACGTAATCCTGCACAGATCAAATCACAAAAGTCAAGGCATCCTTCATCTACGACATGAACTTTGACAATGATTAGCAACTTCAAGACTTACAAACAATGAAAACTCTGCATTACGTTTCTAAGGATATTTCAATCAAGTACCACTTTACTAACATCATGCAATTCTGCTCTAAGTGTTTCCTAAAAGACCAGCACCCCTCCTAGGAAAACCTTCTATTGAGTCACTTTTAAAGGATGAAAATAAACCATAAATCCAGTGCCAATCACTACATTGGGCATTCATCATGACGAAACAAAAGTTGACATTAGAAGTCCCTTTTCATATCAGTGCTGCACAACACATAAAAACAGGAAACAAGCACCTGCAATGCTGATACTCTTGTCTGAGGCTCTCGAGTTCTGACATCAGAGCAGGAATCTGCTGCACATCTGAGTGCACCCTTTGATGATCCTGGGTCAATTGTTGCCCTTTAGAAATGAGTTCCTGCCTTGCCAAAATCAAAGACTGGGCATCCGCTCGTGCCTGCTGCAACTCCATTTTAATGGGTTCTGCGGCTTGCAGTTCAGATTCAATCTTTGCAATCTTCTCCATAAGGCCTCTCATCTGCTGTTCTCTCTCAGACTTCACGGCTCCTGTGTGAGCATGTAACATCTGCAGCTCATGCTGTGCAGCAGCAAGTTCTTGTCTCAAGTTTCCATGGGTAGCAGCAAGCCTCTGGTTTTCTGTTGCCAGTTTTTGCATCTCCACATGTTGTGCAGCAAGCTTCTGTTCCATAACTTCGGGTGGTGGCAACATATCAAAAGGAGGGAATGCACCAGGTGGAGTACGTATTCCAGGACCAAAAGGATCGGGATGCACCATGCCAAAGCCAGGCAGAGGGCGCCGTAGGTGAGGAGGTGGAAGTCGACCTTTGCTTCCCATTTCAAGTTCCAATTACAACCTGCAATATATAAGTATGACACTGGGGGAATATCAAGTATGAAGGGAGTATTTACCACAAATTCAATTGCAAAATACCAATTTCATAACAAGTCCATAACTATATCAACGCTTGATGCATTGTTGGATGGCAACAGTGCATATTGAAATAGAAAAATGAAGTAAAAGTCGGAAAGGTACGAATTCTTGAAAACAATAACAGGATATGAAATTGGTGAAAATAAAAAGTGCACTGCATCTGAAGTAAGATGTTAATGGAAAAAAAAAATAAAAAGAAAGCTGTAGCTATGGCAAACATCCCAGCTATGACGAACCAAAATGTAGATTAAAGACCTATCATCAAGATATCTACCCTCTATATAACATTATACCGAGTCACATCTCTTGAGGGAGAAAGCATTTGACAGCAAAGGCATGACGACTTGCTTTCTAAACATCAATCAGCAAAAATAGGCATAGTATATATATAAATTCAGACCCTGTGACTGACGTCACACTATGGCCACCTGAAACATTTATGAAAGTAAAATGATCTGTCACTATAAATACTGCCATGATTTTATTACATAAATATCGGGGGCAATTGTCTTTTCAGCACCAATTTGATCACAATTGCTAGCATCTTTCTTGCAATACTGCAAATACATTTTGATTTTTCCTAACAAAGGTCCAATATCCCATTGTTACCAAATTGCCCACCCAAACATCAAAAAATAGACTCCATTATGTAAACAACTCTAGATCTTTACTTACAGCCAAATTTATCTTCAATTTAATCAAGCACTCGATCCAAATTCAAATTGAGATAAATAGTTACCACTTGATCATAAATGTTGAAATATCACACCTGACATAATCAATCACATTGTTTCAACTCTTCCGGGGAACATAAGCAGAAAAATAACAGAACATCACTTCAAATTGCTTCTTTTTTTTCTTTCCCCTTTTAAAAGGGGGGATGAAATTGGTGCAGCTCCTTTTACATTCCCTTCAATCGATCATGCGTGGAAAAAACTCCAAACAGCCTTAGATTACCTTTCCATTACATGAAATTTACAAAACCGCATAAATTGATAATGCTTTTGTAAGGTGGGTGCAGAAAGTTTGTGAGCGAAGGACCAAACCGAAACCCCATGACTCAATTTCATAATATTAGACTTGAGTGCATCTCTTGAAGATAAATGATCACATCCAAATTGTCAACATTGTATCCTAATGGAAAACTTCATCTGATCCTCCATTCGAGATATAGGCTCTAAGATATCCTTTTACTCATCAACTTCAAGAAGGATTCGTATTCAAAACTCAACCTAATCACAAACTATGTGGGCTTGTCACACCATTCCACTGCCTAGGGCCAAATTTCTTTCAACCTAGAGTCCTAGACAGCTAGACTAGAATTATCAAATCAGTAATGGTGAAAGCTATTTAACTAAATACACCAACTCCTTTTTCCTTTGGCTTTGTCAAAAAAAATGTACGCAAGAAGAGTGCTCAGTCAAGATCTTAGTAAGAATTTTCAAAGCAAACCTATGGTATAGGATAAGGTATCTAATACATCACCAATGCATGTGCCATATAAATCATCTATGTTGCATTATCATTTTTTATAAATGTTATCTGGATCGTGGGTTGATTTGTTATGTAATATAGGTACGGGTANATCTATGTTGCATTATCATTTTTTATAAATGTTATCTGGATCGTGGGTTGATTTGTTATGTAATATAGGTACGGGTACACGGTACCATACATCTTCCGATATGCAATGTAATGGGTTAGACTTACTTGGTACGCTGTTTTGGGTCGTGGTTCACTTTCTGTAGGATCGTGTTCTATATTTTAGGAGATTATATATATTATAAATTCACATACACATAATTAACTAGTGCTTATTTTACAGTTTGAGTTAAAATTTAGAGTCGAGAATTTAGACGATTTAGATAGCAAACCCACCCCNGTATGTAATATAGGTACGGGTACACGGTACCATACATCTTCCGATATGCAATGTAAGGGGTTAGACTTACTTGGTACGCTATTTTGGGTCGTGGTTCACTTTCTGTAGGATTGTGTTCTATATTTTAGGAGATTATATATATTATAAATTCACATACACACAATTAACTAGTGCTTATTTTACGGTTTGAGTTAAAATTTAGAGTCGAGAATTTAGACGATTTAGATAGCAAACCCACCCCATCTCGGGTCATGTGACCCCGGTTCGTGGGACGGTAGGGATATCTGTAATCCCAGAATGGCGGTATCCATGTTCTTGATGCCTTTTGCAACGAGACTTTTACTTGCCACTTGTAGAATGATGATAAACATCCTTGTACCAACTACCAAATCCTTTCTGATATCCAGAAACTCACATTCTATTGAGTGAGATAGTGATTGGTCTTCCCTCCTCTAGCTCCTTAGAGTCAAATATTCCCACATAAAGACTTGAAGAAGAATTTGAATCAGGAAGGTAGGTTGTCACAAGGTTCTAATATCAAATCAATGTAACAGAAGCAGTAGTAGCATCACCACCCATTAACCCAAATCAATTACTTGACTTCAATGCTGTATTTCAAAAAGAAAAAAAAACCAACCTTCAAAACCTAAAAATTAGCAGCATCAAAAACTTAGTCTTTCCAATTGAAATTCTAGACAGGTTCAATTTCAGCCATATCATCAACCAAGATACTTTTTTTTTTTTATGGGTAAGTCAATCAAGGCATTTACTTCAACAGGAAAGAAAATATTCTGACATCAATCAGAAACATTATTCACAAAGTCACAAAACAAATATCAAATTAGGTACACTCGTAACAAGGATTGACAAAATAAGGCATTCGATTTCAGTAACTTGGAACTAAAATCCGTCAAGGTTCATCTGTTTACAATTTGAGAATTATCGAATGTTGGGGCAATATTTACNTAGAATGGTGGTATCCATGTTCTTGATGCCTTTTGCAACGAGACTTTTACTTGCCATTTGTAGAATGATGATAAACATCCTTGTACCAACTACCAAATCCTTTCTGATATCCAGAAACTCACATTCTATTGAGTGAGATAGTGATTGGTCTTCCCTCCTCTAGCTCCTTAGAGTCAAATATTCCCACATAAAGAGTTGAAGAAGAATTTGAATCAGGAAGGTAGGTTGTCACAAGGTTCTAATATCAAATCAATGTAACAGAAGCAGTAGTAGCATCACCACCCATTAACCCAAATCAATTACTTGACTTCAATGCTGTATTTCAAAAAGAAAAAAAAAACCAACCTTCAAAACCTAAAAACTAGCAGCATCAAAAACTTAGTCTTTCCAATTGAAATTCTAGACAGGTTCAATTTCAGCCATATCATCAACCAAGATACTTTTTTTTTTTTTTATGGGTAAGTCAATCAAGGCATTTACTTCAACAGGAAAGAAAATATTCTGACATCAATCAGAAACATTATTCACAAAGTCACAAAACAAATATCAAATTAGGTACACTCGTAACAAGGATTGACAAAATAAGGCATTCGATTTCAGTAACTTGGAACTAAAATCCGTCAAGGTTCATCTGTTTACAATTTGAGAATTATCGAATGTTGGGGCAATATTTACCTTCACACTTAGACAATCAAAACATGAACAATATAAATTTTCAAAGCAGTTTCACAAATACAAATGCATATAATCTAGGGTTTGACGAAAAAGAAGAGGAGGTTTTGGAATTCACGTGATCGGAGGTTTTACCTAGCAAGGCCGAAGCGAGTCGGCTGGCGAAGCCTATCGCACTCCAAGTTTCGTCGTCGCGAACAAAATAAATCCAAGTCTAAACCCTAAAACCGAAGAAAGTGAAAACTAGGCAAGAAAGTTTTACTGCCTCGAGACAATGCAAGGGCATGAATGCATGATCTGGGAATACGGCGTCGTATATTTCTTCAAGTATTAGGTCTTTTGCTTTTTTGGAAAAATACTTAATGCGCCTAATATTTTCTACTATTAAAACATTCAACCCTATCAAATTTTGATTGGCAGAAGCAAATCTTACTTTTAAACATTTGTTCCAAATTAGATGAGATCCCCATCAGTAATAGACTTTGTACCAATTTTTTTATTTAATTAATTTTTTATTCATATTTTTGTAATCAATTTAAGATAAAATATTTTCGATTTTAGTTAAATTAAATAAATATAAAAAAATTAGATTATTTTTTGTAGCCATTTTTTCCAAGTAAACTTTTTTTGGCGAGTGTCATAATAAAACTTAGACTTCATTCCATATTAAAGTGCCGATTGTTCCTACTAATTGGGTAAAGAAATCAAAATAAATACCAGACACTTTGCAATAAAAAATCTAAATGGCAAAAATCTAGCTAATATTACGGTTAAAAAGTTAATTTCTTAATTTATAAAAGTACGAAAAAAATCAAAATTGATTTAATTTTTATTTATTTTAATTTAATGATATAAAATTTATCTCCAAATTTGTTTTTTCACTCAAAAATTTTATTTTTATTGCACGACCCTCAATGCTTGACAACCCCACCAATTCGCCTCTCCTTTCTCCCCCTATCTCTTCTTATTTTATTTTTGTTTATTTAATTTTAATTTATGTGATTAAGAAACAAATGAAAAATAATTTTTAAATGGTGTACAATTAATGTGTAATTTTGGTAATTATAAAGTGTCTTTAGACACAAAATTATTGCCATAAATTGTTTTTAAGTGCATTTTATTTTTATTTTTTAAACTGGAGTTTGTTTTGTAATTCTACTTTCCTACTTTTTTCTTATACAATAATATACATATAGTTTATTTTGATAAAAAGAGTAATTAAACACACTTTTATTTTTCGATGATTTTTACTCACCAAACCTTCCCTTCCTTTTTTTATCCTTTTTTGAATTATACTAAAGTCTGTTATGGCATTTTGCCGATTATTATTGATTTAACACTGAAACTTATGACTAATCCAATTGTATTAAATTAGGTCTCTATACCATTTCTCTTACACATAATCAATGATTTGAAATGATTTCTGGAGTTAAATGTTCCCCCAGTTCAAAGCCTAACATCAAGGTTACAATGTAGATCACCAGCAACATTACTGACATCCTAGTAATACATGGGTAAATTCCATCCACTTCCCCTAAGGTTTGTCCAAATAACAACGAGACACCCTCATCCATAGGAAATAACACTACTTCCCCTGTCAGTGAGACCCCTCTAATTATCCTTAACAGAAATCATAAAATGACAACAATATCCTTCCTTATGGAGTACGAATCTATCCTCCATTGCAAGATCATCTTGCTATACATTGGCTTCACCTCGGGATACCAATTGAGGAATACGGGCCAGTGATGCTTTTACTTTCTCCTCTGCAAATGACAAATCAACCATAGCTCCCTGTAAATACTTATCATAAGCTGGCAGGTCAAAATGGCCATGTCCACACATTGCCATGAGAATAACTTTCGATTCACCGGTCTCTCTGCAGTGAAGAGCTTCCTTGATGGTGGCAGCTATGGCATGAGTTGGTTCTGGGGCTGGTATTATTCCCTCCGACCTAGCAAATTGTATTGCACCTGCATCAACAACAATATAAAACATTAGTGGCCTTCATTACTACGAATTTCTTAAATGGTGACCGATTTTAACAACATAGTTCTGATTCTAGATTGCGAGGGTGAAGATATGTCTGCCCATGTAGACAATAGATACTCATTTCAGGGTGGGGAAGGAAGGTACCTTGAAAGCATTCAGTCTGAGGAATTGCAATTGCTTCCATGTACCCCAATTCATAGACATGAGAAATCAATGGCGCCATACCATGGTACCGCAAACCCCCTGTAGATTGCATGCTTAAGAAAGAGGTAGAAGAAGAAGAAACAGCACAAAGCCAAATGGGAAATAAACCATGAACGCTTACCAGCATGAATAGGGTCGGGAATGAAGTCGTGCCCAAGTGTATGCATCTTCATCAAAGGGGTCATACCAGCTGTATCACCATAATCATAAGCATAAACACCTTTTGTCAATGAAGGGCATGCTGTTGGTTCAACAGCTCTGATAAGAGGGTTGATTTTCCCATTCAGCTTCTCTCGAATAAATGGAAACGAAAGTCCTGCAAAGTTGGATCCACCTCCTGTACAGCCTATGATTATATCCGGAGTCTCCCCAATGGCCTCCATCTGCTTTATACACTCCTCACCTATAACAGTCTGATGCAATAAAACATGGTTGAGAACACTTCCTAGACAATACTTGGTATCAGCATCTGTAGCTGCCACTTCCACAGCCTCCGAAATAGCTATTCCTAAACTGCCTGGGCTTGATGGATCCAATAGAAGGATTTTTCGACCAGCTTCAGTAAGAGTAGAAGGTGAAGGGTGCACCTTGGCACCCCAAGTTTGCATCATCAATTTACGATATGGCTTCTGATCGTAAGAAGCACGGACTTGCCACACCTATGCATTAAGACTGGCTCCAAATTAGAGGAATCCGTTATGGTAAAACTTCATTTGAAACAATGGTAGCAAGCAACATGCGACTTGAAGGAAGTTCATTGATATCTTCCTTTTATAACGCAAATCGACTTTGATTCTTGAATAATCCCACATCACTTCTATTTCTATTTCAATTGAGGTGCACCATTTTAATCTACCATATCTAACTTAATTGACTGAGATTTCTCATTAAAATATCCTATTTTTCAGGTTAAGCAAAAGAAGTTAATGAAATGAGTTTAAACTGGTGACACAAGGATTTTCAATCCTCTGCTCTACCAGTTCCTAATCGTTGCAGCCATTAATCACCATATTATATAGCTCAATGTAAGTGTTAATTCAGCAGGTCAAGCATCTAGCAGCAACTCTTTTACTTGATTTTTCAGTAATATCTTACATGGATCTCATGTATAGTTTTGGAAGAAATACTTGTCAACTAAAATACAAAATTATAGTATTGTGTCGCATGACATCATCCAAATTAAGTCAGGCCAATTGGGCCACTAAAACCAATATACCCCAACATACTTCATTGAATGAATGTCGATATTCAGGTTTGTAGGATCAAAAATTAAAGTTTGTCTTACTTCGCAGTTGAGACCAAATAAGCTGCACGCGAAAGCCAGTGAACAACCCCATTGGCCAGCACCAGTTTCTGTGACAACATTCTTGACACCTTGCTGTGCATTATACCAAATCTGAGGGACTGCAGTGTTGGGTTTGTGTGACCCAGCCGGGCTTACACCTTCATACTTGTAATAAATTCTTGCAGGTGTGTCAAGCAGTTTTTCCAACCTTTTGGCACTGAATAATATTGAAACTATAAGATTTTTCTTACCATGTACGCAAATTAAGGTTAATAAAAAAAAGCAACGACTATGGAGAAGCAGAACCAACCGGATCAACGGGGTTGGCCGCCAAAGGCTGTAAACATTGAGGACCTCTTCTGGGATGTCAATGAACTGGTCAGTGCTTGCCTCCTGCTTAATCAACTCGTCGGGAAATAGAGGAGACAAATCCTCAGGTTTGACTGGTTCAAAAGTCTTTGGATGCAATGAGGGAGGAGGTTTAACTGAAAGATCTGCAATAAGATTGTACCACTGACGAGGAATTTCCACAGGTTTAAAACCAGCATTGCAAACGGCGTTTGCTCTTATTCTACAGCCAGATGAAAGCTTCAAATGACTTGGTTTTGTTTTCAATGCAAAACACCCAAGCCATTGCTCCTCTCCTGAAAGAACAAGAGAGTTCAACGAGAATTACACCAAAGCAACAGTGGTGCAACATATAAGGGAAAACGATAATACGCTACAAAAACAAATTACTCACAAACTGAGCAGTTCATTACTAAATGTCTATGTGGGTATCAGTTTGAAAGTTAATGAATTGAAAGTTTTTTTTTTTTGGTTAAGTTAATGAATTGAAAGTTGCCACTGCATTGAAAATTAACTTAAAATAGGAAGTTTTCAACTTCTTCAAACAAAGTGCATACTGCTTCCCATGCAATGACATTGTGTCAAAACTATTACCGGAAAAGGTGACTCAATCTTATAGAAAGTTTTACTGCTCTCAACTTTCTGCTTAGGGGTTTCAATATATATGTAAATTTTCAAAGTCAAGAATACTAAAATCATGTACCAGATATGAGCGATGACCTGTCATAATGTTCCATGTCCAACTTCATTGCTCCTATATTACCTTACAACACTACCCCTTTTTTATTGTAATACCAGGCTCTCAACCATGGACCCTCAACACTTGGACACGGACAGGAAGGGTACGAGTAATTGCTATAGATAATTAGAGTTGTATTCCTAGAATAAATACTTTTAAAGTCATAGAAAGCAATCAAGGTTGAAATCACATTCAAGCATCTAATAATAATCACCAATTATTTCAATGTTCAAAACACCAAAAAATTCGTGCAAAAATACTGTAGTTTAGCTCCTTTTTTACAAGTGACAAAAATTTTATGGCGAATTTATCTCCACATTATGTTTTCCCCTGAACCACCATAAACCCTAATCAGTATCAGATTTCCCTACAACTCAGCAAAACTTCAAGCATTCACTTGCAGCCAAGCCCGCAAAGTTCTATCAACGACCACAACAGGGAAAAGTAATTAAACCACAGTTTTCTTTGTGAGTAAATAATAAACTACGTTATGAGTGACTTCATGATAATCAAATATTAAAAAAAACCCAGAAAATAGAGTAAGAGAATACATATAAATGACCAACCCTTCAAGAGAAATTCAAGAATTACTGTATAGTATAACCATAGAAAGAGAATCAAGGTAATGAAGCTTTATTTACCTTGGATGTATCTGCTTGGGCTCAGATTTGTGGACAGAAAAAGGGACTGTGCCATTGTTGCAGAGAGGTTTGCAACTTTGCACTGCTTTGAGATCTGGGTATTTGAGATTTGTTTGTCTAGCAGCTCTTAACATGCTGGAGTGGAGGCGTCGAAACTTTGACTTTTGAGTACCAAGCACTCCCAACGGGTTTTGGCTTTAAAAGTTGGGTAACATAGTACAGATAAGAACAAAGACCGAAATTCTAGGATGGACCCCCCGAGGTTCTCAGACAAAATTAACAGATTCTGAAGATATTTTTCTGGATATCAAAAATGTCGTTATAATGGGGTATATGAATAAAAAATTAACCAATTAATGTGAGAAAAAAATTTTGTAGGATCAAAAATTAAAGTTTGTCTTACTTCGCAGTTGAGACCAAATAAGCTGCACGCGAATAAAAAATTAACAGATTCTGAAAATCGACATTTTTGATATTTGAATGGAATCATGAACTGATTCTGAAGATATTACCGGAAGATAATCTTTTCAAACCTTATTGAAGATTAAAAGGTTTTTTTTTTTAAAAAAAATAAATGAGGACGAACTAAATATCCTATGTTTTGGTAATTGTTTGTGTAACTACGGCATTTTGGTTTGGTGTAACTGTTCTTTGTAATGGTCAGTTTTCAAATTTTTTTTGTTACAATTTTTGTTGGGAAGAACCCAAACTAAAATTAAAAAACAGTAACATTCCAAATGAAAATAACAAAGTTGAATTCTTCTATGTTGAATGAATGTATAAAAAATTTAAATTTTAAAAAACACAAATTTTAAGTAGTTACACTAATTTTTTGTTTGTTTTAACATGATGGAGTAACTCTATTTGAGATTCAAGACATTTAATTCATATATCTGTAATTGTTTGGTGTTACAATCGGCATTTGAATTACCTAACAGTACGAGTTTCCTTATTTTTTTTAAGTTCAATTTTTTTCTTTGATAAAATCTAAACCCATGTCTTGTGAAATGAAAATAATAAAATATGAAATCTTTTTTATGAATGCTTGTATGTGAAATAGAAAAATCTTTAAATTTGATTATTAAACAGTGACACAAATGTAATTGTTTATTTGTAGATGGTTAATTGTTTGGTATAAATCTTTTGTACATATTTGTTGTAACTCTTTGGTAACTTTATTTGTGTAACTCTTTGTTTGTAAATGGTTTATTGTTTGGTATAACTCTTTGATAACTATTTAGTTTAACTCTTTAGTAACTGTTTAATGTAAAAACTAACCTTTAGCGGCGGTGATGGTGATGGTGATTAGAATTTTTAATTTTCCTTTCGGAGAAATCCTCAATTGATTAAAAAATAGACTTTGAAAATAAACAAAAATAAAACAAGAAGATGCGGCAAACCAAAGAAGTGAAATCGTCAGGTCGGATGTTGAAGGAAATTGCCAAAAAGTCGAACGCTGATGGCTGGTCAATGAAGGAAGTGGTTGAATGCAAAGACTGAATATAAAATACAATTAAAAATTCAAAAGAATGATAAATAGTTAATAAAAATTTTATATATTTGATTAGATGCATAATCGTCAATCAATCATGTATAATTTAAGGAAGGGTAAGTAAGTAAAATAAATAAAAGGTTATTTGAATTTTGTACCTAATCATAAGATATTTTATTAAAATTGAATTTAATAAAATAAACAATTTATCCGTACACTTTCTCTCAAAATAAGTTTAAAAAAATGTACCTACATATATCGTAACGGTTCCATGGGTTGGACGGGGTTAGGGCCGTAAATTTTTTTTTGGGTTGGCCTTGAATAGGGTAGGTTAAAACTTTTACCCGGGTGATTTATTGGTTGGGTTGAGATTTAGGTAGGGATAAGTTATCCACAACCCAACCTGTCATTCACTGGACGAGCTTTTTTTTTTTTAATATATACATCTTCATAAAAAGTTTCCAACTTAATATTTTTGAATTAAAAATAGAGTCAAAATAGAAAAAAATAAATAATGAATAAATACACTAGATTACTCAACTTAGTGTTTAAGTAAATAACTTTTTTTTGAAAGGAATATGCCACTTAATTTTCATTAGTCAATTTTTTTCAACCAAAGTAGGTGTATGGGCAGCTGGATAGGCGGGCGAGTTCTCGGGCTGGGTAATGGGCTTGGAGGTAGGTCCAAGCCTTCTCTTGAAGGATATTAGACTCAGGTTCAGAAAAGTCAATTATCGAGTTTCGGCTTTATTTTTTTAGGTCAAGTAACGGATCCCATAGACCAACTCAACCCACAGACACCCTTAATTATGTGTAAGTATCAATTTGGGCCATATATTAACACAGAGTCATCTATAATTAATTATTTTAATACTCAATTCCTATACAATTTGTTTTTAATTAATATGCATAAGCAATTAATGCGTCGAAAGAGAAAATTATTTTTTATTTTAGTAATGCTAGACTGACTACATTTTGGAATCAAATTTGGAATCCAAATGATATAACAGTTGACTTGGATTTCTTTGATTGGTGTCATGTCATTTGGGCCCAATAAAAATATCACATAATCAACTGTCATGTCTTTTATGCTCAAAATTTAATCCCAAAATTTGATTAAAGTAAGATTACTCTTTTTATTTATTACAAATCCTATCCGATTCTTTGCAAGAACACTCTCTCATTCTCCGCCTCCTCCTACTCCTATTCTATGTCCAAAACACAAAACTTGAAAAATCTCAATCATGTATCTCACCCCCCTCCACTAGAACAGGCTTCTGTCAGTTCCCCTGAACCCAAAATCCCACCCGCAAGAATAACCCAGAATAGTAATCCAAATCACAAAACAGTCGTACATATCCATCTTCATTCATTCCAACACACATACAAGGCACAGTGACTGTGTCCCCATCCACCATCCACCGGTGTCAAACTGGTGTAGTTATTACTAGAGAGCAAGGACTGAGTATGACCAGAAACAAGCACACCATTTTCAATCTAGTTCACTCTCAAACACCTCAGGACATCACCAACTCAAGCAATCTGCGGGTGCACTTTCTCCTAGCCCTGCATCCGTGACAGGGGCGGAGCCACCTAAGGACTAGGGTGGGCACTTGAAACCCCCCACCCCTCTTCCCCCAAAAAAAATTTTTTAGATCACCTTTGATTATGTTCCATAATGTTATACTACGTTTGTCCCCCCAAAATTTATGAATTTTTTTTATTAAAGTACTAATCTTTTTTTTTCCCCAATAAATTAGTGGTCTATTGCCCCTTCCCCCCCTAAATTAATTTTTTTCTTTTGGAGTGAGCAAATTAGATGTAAATATTGTGATCTATTTATATATATTGAAAAAAAGAGAATCTATCTAATACAATGCTTTTTATTTTCTTACAAACAATTGTACAGTTGTAATATGTTATTCTTCGGTTTGTTTGTAATCTATAGTCAATAAAATATGACTGGATGCAAAAAGTTACATGTTATAACCCAAAAAATATTTCATACTATTTTAAATATAAAAATTCTCAATAAGCTCGAGAATAATCTCAACTAGGTTTCGTAATCATTAAAAAATGATTTTACTAGGGGGTTCTATGACTGTGCGCAGTAGTAGAAAATTAGTGAGAATTCTAACTCTTATAATTAAACAAATATAAAAAATATTAAAGATTTTAAAGAACATTGTATTTCATTGTAACATATAATTAAAACAAAATAATAAAAAGTTATTTTTTGTCTTTTTGTTCATATTTTGTTTAAGAAAAATAAAGATTAATTTTACTATTTTAATAATTTTGTCTCGAATCTTAGTCTATTTTGCCTTTTTTGTACTTAAAATTTTTTCACTATCAACTAGTGCATTATTTGCAGGTATATTTTGTCCCCTCATTCTGATTCTTGGCTCCGCCCCTTATCCGTGTGCTCCACAAGCAATGGCAGCAGCAGCAGCTATTTGAAACCATGTCCTGAAAATGTGCATATCGAGGGAGGGGAAGGATATTCACCATGAAAGCCTTAGGAGACCTTTTCTCTATCTAGAATTAGAGCGGGCTCTCCCCCCGAGGCTCTCTATATGTAAATATTAATTTTATATGTAGATATAATGATAAAATATGAATCAATATGTATATCTTTTTTCCTTTCACTTTTTCATTCATACCAAAACACAAAAAAAATTATTGTTTTCATACGTTCTATCCCTCTTATCAAACACAAAAGCGGAAATAAATAATTTATTCATTGATGGATAAAAAATACATCACTATTACTTTTCATCCACTCACCAAACACACTATTAGAAAAATCTGATGGCATCCTATTTCGAATCTCGAAAGAGAGGAACTACAGAGCTGGTATGTGATTCTCGATATTAGTAGAGTCTGTGTGTTACGTCTACCCATTACCGTTCCCTTTAGTTTTGGATATCAGAATGGAACGGAGACACGACATCAATTAAACAAAAAGTCCCTCTTCAAAAATGAAGATTTACTAAGGGAAGAGAATGGGTGGAGGGAAGAGGGAACAGGGAAGAGAAATGGTGGCGTTAGGTATAATATACAAGACTAGTTATTGTCTGTACCTGAAGACACAGAGTAATAAAAAATGATAAACAATAATTATATTTGTATTCATATCCAAAATCAAATCACAAATATAGATGAGAGATAAATAAATTTAAACATCGATTGTAGTGGGGGTGAGAGGTGGTGGAAGGTAATTGTGGTAGTAGGAGACGGTGATGGTTGTGGTGGGGTGATAATGACCATGATGGCAGTGGTGGTGGCAATGGCGGCTGCAACAACGGTGGCGGCAATGGTGGTGGTGGCGACGATGGTGGTAGTGGCAGAGACGGTGGTGGGGGGTGACGGCTGTGACGATGATGCTGGTGGCAGCGGCAGCGGTGCCAGCAACAGTGATGGTGGTGGGGCTAGCGACAGTAGTGTTGGTTGTGATGGTGTTGGTAGGGGTGGCTGCGGTGGCGGTGGTGGTGGCAGTGGTGGTGGCGGTGACGGTGCTGATGGTGGTGGAGGCGGTGACAGCAGTGGTAGTGGTAGCGGTGGTGGTGGGGGTGGTAGTAATAGAGATAGTGGTGCGGGCAGTTTGAAACAATATTTTTTTTAAAATACTTATGAGAAATAATTTGTAAAAGTAGTTATGACAAAAAATTCGTAGAAGTACTTTCCAAACACACCTTTAGGGATCTATTTTTTCTCTTAAATTTAGAGTGTTAATATTAGCCGTTATATTAACTTTAAAATAAAATTTAAAGCGATCTCAATCGCGAAAAACAAAAGTCATTTTGTTTATCTTTTATAATTTGAATTGTAAGTTACTTTATTATATAGATGAGCAATAGTGCTAGACGTGGAAATTATGGCAATAGGATAAGATTAGGATGTTAAGCATCTCCAAGGGGCTAGTTATTTGACATTTGTTAGCTAAAATAAAGAGCGAAATCAAAAACTTGTACTCAGGAACTAGTTATTTGACTAGCTATTTTACATTTAACTCTCTACATTTGGCTAGCCTCCTTGGTTAGCTATTTTATATTTGGAGAGCCAAATAACTATTTTTGCACTCCAAGGGAATATTTATTTTATATTTTGATAACGTGTCAAGTTATGCAATATTTTGACTTAAAATATTAATAGTATTTAGCTAAAATAGAAAGTATGGTTGAAGTAACTTTGTAAAAATGACTCTTTAAAATAAAGAATACAATATTTTATTATATTTTGAATAGTTATTTTGAAAAGTGCCCTTAGAGATGCTCAGAGGTACTCCACTAAAATTTATTTGGACAATTGATAGAAAAATAAAAAAAAATATATAAATTTTATACGTGACATTATTTTATTAAATAAAAAGTAGATGAAAAGTGAACCCAAATTGGTGTTTACCTTTGGTATCCAAATTTGGTGTTTACCTTTGGTACCAAAATTTTATTTTCACCAACTTTTTATTCATAACCATTTACAGATTGACATCAGAACATGACAATAGACTTACGTACGCATGCTTTTGCCTTCAAGTCTGACCGCACCCTTCCACATATGTTATCCTTGTTGATAGCATACTCCAGGTGACTTTAATTCACTATATAACTAAGTGATTGACATCAATGCTCCATACTAGGGATTATAAGGTCCACACCCTCAGTATCATTGACGACTTCAGCCAAACACAAATTTAATCAATGTGTCGACCTGCGCCCGAAATTTTGATCAAATACTTCCTTTAAAGCCCATGCAAATGCTTTTTTCAATACACCTTATCAACGACTTAATACACCATACATCTTAGGTGACTATGCAAAGATCTTATGGTGCCTCAAAGTGGACTTTACACTCATGAGCATGCAATAGCCTTGGAATGCCTGCTGGTGTCCTCTACCTTTTATATGACCAATTCATATCCCTAATCAGGTAGAGTCACATCTTTCTATAAATTTTAGGTGTACCCAAAATTTCTTTAAAGATGTCCTTCACTACGTAATACTACAATACCTAAGTGTTTCTTAAACCCATTGCAGTTACATGCTCTCTGAATTTTTCCAGAGTCAACCCCTTGGTCATAGGGTCAGCCACCATCTCTCCCGAGGGTATATAGTCGACTTTTATTTCACCCCTCTCCACTATATCTTGAATATAGTGATAATTTACATCAATGTGTTTTCTTTTAGAGTTATTAGTTCCACTTTTTATTGAAGAAATAGCGGACTTATTGTCACAAAATACATTGACTGGCCTACTAGGTATACCCAATTGTAAACTATCAACAAAGTGTTTAATCCAAATAGTATTACTTACCGCTGTATTGCACGCTATATATTCGGCCTCCATATACCGTTCAATTTTCCTACCTTAAAAATATCCACACCTCCTTTACTAGCCATGACAAAAATTAATAATACTACTAATTGCTTTAACTACGAGGAATGTTTAATGCAACACTGAATACTAGCAACAAAAATAATACTAAATACCACCACTACTTTATTTGAAAGTAAAGAAACTAAAAATATTACCTGTCTCTCTAGAAATCGACCAGAGTAATATTGATTCAAATATCCACGTCGACAAGCCTTCTATTGTCTGGAGAAATACGCTTTTCTTTTGGCTTGACAAAAATAATCTAACTCCCAAAACTGTTAAAGAATTGTGTAGCAGAACCTCCCCTTACAAGTTCTCTAGAGATCCTTAGAGGTCGTGACCCTTAACTTTGCGATTAGAATTTATCTCTAAAGTGACCAAATCTGAAATTGTGAAATTAACGTACTTATTGAAAGAATGACACCAATAACAAGGCATTCGAGGTTTTAATAATAACTTTTTTGACACAAGAACGATTAGAACCGAAGAATGATCTTCTTCAAAATTACCAAAAACTCGATTCTCAAACTGTAATTTGATAGTACTCATAAAATAGAGTTCGTCGGTTTTTGAATGTACTAAATCGGAGTCCGATTGAAAAAGATATGGCCTTTCAAAATGTACTAAATCGGTTCGAACCGGTTCAAAATTAAACCGGTTTGGAAAAGGGTCCAAATGAATTGGAGTGGGCTGGTCCAGCGGGTGGGCTCAAATTATATCAGGAGGTTGCAAGCAAGGGGCTGAATTGGGCTTGGACACAAATTGGGCCTGAATTAAATCAAGAAAGTCTCCTTGGACTTGAATTAAATGAAGACTTTGGGCTTGAATTAAATGAAGACCTTGGGCTCGAACACAGTGGGCTTGGATTAAATGAAGACAATTGCCTTTGTCTTTGTAACAGGAGTCTTCTTCTTCGTAGCAACCACTGGCCGGCCAAATGAAATTCCGGCGAATTACAAAATCCGACGAAGAGCTCTTTCTCTTTAATCCTTGGCTATTTTCACTCAAATTTTACCAGAATGATCCTTGCGCAATCCTCTTCGACTTAATCTCAACCAATATCGAAGATATTTAAATTTTGAACCGCACAATTTTTTCGGGATACCAATATTTGTCATAAAAACCTTGCACTGCTGGTCCCAGACGAAATAAAAGCGGTGGCAAAATATCGTTAGACTGTTGATCACGTTCACTTGGAGAGAAAACAAATATGACGACTTGATGATTTTATCTGAAGTTTTATGAGAATTTTTAGATGAAGTCTTTCCTCCAATGGTTACCGATATGCAACCATTCAAACAGGAGACACCACCTTTAACAAAGGNTCTCCTAGCCCTGCATCCGTGACAGGGGCGGAGCCACCTAAGGACTAGGGTGGGCACTTGAAACCCCCCACCCCTCTTCCCCCAAAAAAAATTTTTTAGATCACCTTTGATTATGTTCCATAATGTTATACTACGTTTGTCCCCCCAAAATTTATGAATTTTTTTTATTAAAGTACTAATCTTTTTTTTTCCCCAATAAATTAGTGGTCTATTGCCCCTTCCCCCCCTAAATTAATTTTTTTCTTTTGGAGTGAGCAAATTAGATGTAAATATTGTGATCTATTTATATATATTGAAAAAAAGAGAATCTATCTAATACAATGCTTTTTATTTTCTTACAAACAATTGTACAGTTGTAATATGTTATTCTTCGGTTTGTTTGTAATCTATAGTCAATAAAATATGACTGGATGCAAAAAGTTACATGTTATAACCCAAAAAATATTTCATACTATTTTAAATATAAAAATTCTCAATAAGCTCGAGAATAATCTCAACTAGGTTTCGTAATCATTAAAAAATGATTTTACTAGGGGGTTCTATGACTGTGCGCAGTAGTAGAAAATTAGTGAGAATTCTAACTCTTATAATTAAACAAATATAAAAAATATTAAAGATTTTAAAGAACATTGTATTTCATTGTAACATATAATTAAAACAAAATAATAAAAAGTTATTTTTTGTCTTTTTGTTCATATTTTGTTTAAGAAAAATAAAGATTAATTTTACTATTTTAATAATTTTGTCTCGAATCTTAGTCTATTTTGCCTTTTTTGTACTTAAAATTTTTNCCCCAAAATTTCTTTAAAGATGTCATTCACTACGTAATACTGCAATACCTAAGTGTTTCTTAAACCCATTGCAGTTACATGCTCTCTGAATTTTTCCAGAGTCAACCCCTTGGTCGTAGGGTCAGCCACCATCTCTTCCGAGGGTATATAGTCGACTTTTATTTCACCCCTCTCCACTATATCTTGAATGCAGTGATAATTTACATCAATGTGTTTTCCTTTAGAGTTATTAGCTCCACTTTTTATTGAAGAGATAGCGGACTTATTGTCACAAAATACATTGATTGGCCTACTAGGTATACCCAATTGTAAACTATCAACAAAGTGTTTAATCCAAACAGTATTACTTACCGCTGTATTGCACGCTATATATTCGGCCTCCATATACCGTTCAATTTTCCTACCTTAAAAATATCCACACCTCCTTTACTAGCCATGACAAAAATTAATAATACTACTAATTGCTTTAACTGCGAGGAATGTTTAATGCAACACTGAATACTAGCAACAAAAATAATACTAAATACCACCACTACTTTATTTGAAAGTAAAGAAACTAAAAATATTACCTGTCTCTCTAGAAATCGACCAGAGTAATATTGATTCAAATATCCACGTCGACAAGCCTTCTATTGTCTGGAGAAATACGCTTTTTTTTCTGGCTCGACAAAAATAATCTAACTCCCAAAACTGTTAAAGAATTGTGTAGCAGAACCTCCCCTTACAAGTTCTCTAGAGATCCTTAGAGGTCGTGACCCTTAACTTTGCGATTAGAATTTATCTCTAAAGTGACCAAATCTGAAATTGTGAAATTAACGTACTTATTGAAAAAATGACACCAATAACAAGGCATTCGAGGTTTTAATAATAACTTTTTTGACACAAGAACGATTAGAACCGAAGAATGATCTTCTTCAAAATTACCAAAAACTCGATTCTCAAACTGTAATTTGATAGTACTCATAAAATAGAGTTCGTCGGTTTTTGAATGTACTAAATCGGAGTCCGATTGAAAAAGATATGGCCTTTCAAAATGTACTAAATCGGTTCGAACCGGTTCAAAATTAAACCGGTTTGGAAAAGGGTCCAAATGAATTGGAGTGGGCTGGTCCAGCGGGTGGGCTCAAATTATATCAGGAGGTTGCAAGCAAGGGGCTGAATTGGGCTTGGACACAAATTGGGCCTGAATTAAATCAAGAAAGTCTCCTTGGACTTGAATTAAATGAAGACTTTGGGCTTGAATTAAATGAAGACCTTGGGCTCGAACACAGTGGGCTTGGATTAAATGAAGACAATTGCCTTTGTCTTTGTAACAGGAGTCTTCTTCTTCGTAGCAACCACTGGCCGGCCAAATGAAATTCCGGCGAATTACAAAATCCGACGAAGAGCTCTTTCTCTTTAATCCTTGGCTATTTTCACTCAAATTTTACCAGAATGATCCTTGCGCAATCCTCTTCGACTTAATCTCAACCAATATCGAAGATATTTAAATTTTGAACCGCACAATTTTTTCGGGATACCAATATTTGTCATAAAAACCTTGCACTGCTGGTCCCAGACGAAATAAAAGCGGCGGCAAAATATCGTTAGACTGTTGATCACGTGCACTTGGAGAGAAAACAAATATGGCGACTTGATGATTTTATCGGAAGTTTTATGAGAATTTTTAGATGAAGTCTTTCATGTGTATTTATAGACTTCCAATGGTTACCGATATGCAACCATTCAAACAGGAGACACCACCTTTAACAAAGGTTGTGTCCGTTGCCGACCCACCAGCGGTTGTAGCCGTTGCCAAGCGTAACCGCCGTCAACCACTTCCTCTCCGTACACGGGAAATCACCACCGGTGTCCATGAGTTCACTGACTTACATATTTTTGTATCGTTAAAGTCAAATATTTATATGTATGTTGAAACTGCTAAGTCCTAAGGCAGGTATGGAAATCAAAGGGAAACCAGTTATTGTTGCGTGAAAAGAAAATTGTTATTGACATGAAAATGAAGCACCTTCTTAGCTTTAAAAAGAAAAAACTGGTAATTAAAGAAAAGTCTTTATATTATGTTTGATCATATGTACAGCTGAAACAATCCCACCACCTAGTATACTGTAATTAACCTAGTATACTGTAATTAAAATCATGTAAAACATACCATTACCAATAAACCTAGGCAGAAACTAAACTACAATTCTTTTCTAAAACAACTTTTTTCCTGTATTTACAATACAATATAGAACTATGCTTCAGAAACTAAACTGCAATTCTTTTCTAAAACAACTTTTTACTGTATTTACAATACAATATAGAACTATGCTTCAGAAACTAAACTACAATTCTTTTCTATAAAAATTTTTTTACTCCAATAATCAAACTATCAANACCCAAAATTTCTTTAAAGATGTCCTTCACTACGTAATACTACAATACCTAAGTGTTTCTTAAACCCATTGCAGTTACATGCTCTCTGAATTTTTCCAGAGTCAACCCCTTGGTCATAGGGTCAGCCACCATCTCTCCCGAGGGTATATAGTCGACTTTTATTTCACCCCTCTCCACTATATCTTGAATATAGTGATAATTTACATCAATGTGTTTTCTTTTAGAGTTATTAGTTCCACTTTTTATTGAAGAAATAGCGGACTTATTGTCACAAAATACATTGACTGGCCTACTAGGTATACCCAATTGTAAACTATCAACAAAGTGTTTAATCCAAATAGTATTACTTACCGCTGTATTGCACGCTATATATTCGGCCTCCATATACCGTTCAATTTTCCTACCTTAAAAATATCCACACCTCCTTTACTAGCCATGACAAAAATTAATAATACTACTAATTGCTTTAACTACGAGGAATGTTTAATGCAACACTGTATACTAGCAACAAAAATAATACTAAATACCACCACTACTTTATTTGAAAGTAAAGAAACTAAAAATATTACCTGTCTCTCTAGAAATCGACCAGAGTAATATTGATTCAAATATCCACGTCGACAAGCCTTCTATTGTCTGGAGAAATACGCTTTTCTTTTGGCTTGACAAAAATAATCTAACTCCCAAAACTGTTAAAGAATTGTGTAGCAGAACCTCCCTTTACAAGTTCTCTAGAGATCCTTAGAGGTCGTGACCCTTAAACTTTGCGATTAGAATTTATCTCTAAAGTGACCAAATCTGAAATTGTGAAATTAGCGTACTTATCGAAAGAATGACACCAATAACAAGGCATTCGAGGTTTTAATAATAGCTTCTTTGACACAAGAACGATTAGAACCGAAGAATGATCTTCTTCAAAATTACCAAAAACTCGATTCTCAAACTGTAATTTGATAGTACTCATAAATAGAGTTCGTCGGTTTTTGAATGTACTAAATCGGAGTCCGATTGAAAAAGATATGGCCTTTCAAAATGTACTAAATCGGTTCGAACCGGTTCAAAATTAAACCGGTTTGGAAAAGGGTCCAAATGAATTGGAGTGGGCTGGTCCAGCGGGTGGGCTCAAATTATATCAGGAGGTTGCAAGCAAGGGGCTGAATTGGGCTTGGACACAAATTGGGCCTGAATTAAATCAAGAAAGTCTCCTTGGACTTGAATTAAATGAAGACTTTGGGCTTGAATTAAATGAAGACCTTGGGCTCGAACACAGTGGGCTTGAATTAAATGAAGACAATTGCCTTTGTCTTTGTAACAGGAGTCTTCTTCTTCGTAGCAACCACTGGCCGGCCAAATGAAATTCCGGCGAATTACAAAATCCGACGAAGAGCTCTTTCTCTTTAATCCTTGGCTATTTTCACTCAAATTTTACCAGAATGATCCTTGCGCAATCCTCTTCGACTTAATCTCAACCAATATCGAAGATATTTAAATTTTGAACCGCACAATTTTTTCGGGATACCAATATTTGTCATAAAAACCTTGCACTGCTGGTCCCAGACGAAATAAAAGCGGCGGCAAAATATCGTTAGACTGTTGATCACGTGCACTTGGAGAGAAAACAAATATGGCGACTTGATGATTTTATCGGAAGTTTTATGAGAATTTTTAGATGAAGTCTTTCATGTGTATTTATAGACTTCCAATGGTTACCGATATGCAACCATTCAAACAGGAGACACCACCTTTAACAAAGGTTGTGTCCGTTGCCGACCCACCAGCGGTTGTAGCCGTTGCCAAGCGTAACCGCCGTCAACCACTTCCTCTCCGTACACGGGAAATCACCACCGGTGTCCATGAGTTCACTGACTTACATATTTTTGTATCGTTAAAGTCAAATATTTATATGTATGTTGAAACTGCTAAGTCCTAAGGCAGGTATGGAAATCAAAGGGAAACCAGTTATTGTTGCGTGAAAAGAAAATTGTTATTGACATGAAAATGAAGCACCTTCTTAGCTTTAAAAAGAAAAAACTGGTAATTAAAGAAAAGTCTTTATATTATGTTTGATCATATGTACAGCTGAAACAATCCCACCACCTAGTATACTGTAATTAACCTAGTATACTGTAATTAAAATCATGTAAAACATACCATTACCAATAAACCTAGGCAGAAACTAAACTACAATTCTTTTCTAAAACAACTTTTTTCCTGTATTTACAATACAATATAGAACTATGCTTCAGAAACTAAACTGCAATTCTTTTCTAAAACAACTTTTTACTGTATTTACAATACAATATAGAACTATGCTTCAGAAACTAAACTACAATTCTTTTCTATAAAAATTTTTTTACTCCAATAATCAAACTATCAAACTATGATAGTTCCATAACTGTATGCCACCACCATTCTGATGCAATGACATTNATTTACAATACAATATAGAACTATGCTTCAGAAACTAAACTACAATTCTTTTCTATAAAATTTTTTTTATTGTATTTACAATACTATATAGAACTATCCAATAATCAAACTATGATAGTTCCATAACTGTATGCCACCACCATTCTGATGCAATGACATTGAGAGATTGATCGGGATTTGTGATTTTGTAGATAAAGTATACTCTTCACCAAATCAAACATGAACACAGGACAAGACAAGAAGGTACAAGTTGAGGGCTAACTCAATGAGNTTTTAGAGTTATTAGTTCCACTTTTTATTGAAGAAATAGCGGACTTATTGTCACAAAATACATTGACTGGCCTACTAGGTATACCCAATTGTAAACTATCAACAAAGTGTTTAATCCAAATAGTATTACTTACCGCTGTATTGCACGCTATATATTCGGCCTCCATATACCGTTCAATTTTCCTACCTTAAAAATATCCACACCTCCTTTACTAGCCATGACAAAAATTAATAATACTACTAATTGCTTTAACTACGAGGAATGTTTAATGCAACACTGTATACTAGCAACAAAAATAATACTAAATACCACCACTACTTTATTTGAAAGTAAAGAAACTAAAAATATTACCTGTCTCTCTAGAAATCGACCAGAGTAATATTGATTCAAATATCCACGTCGACAAGCCTTCTATTGTCTGGAGAAATACGCTTTTCTTTTGGCTTGACAAAAATAATCTAACTCCCAAAACTGTTAAAGAATTGTGTAGCAGAACCTCCCTTTACAAGTTCTCTAGAGATCCTTAGAGGTCGTGACCCTTAAACTTTGCGATTAGAATTTATCTCTAAAGTGACCAAATCTGAAATTGTGAAATTAGCGTACTTATCGAAAGAATGACACCAATAACAAGGCATTCGAGGTTTTAATAATAGCTTCTTTGACACAAGAACGATTAGAACCGAAGAATGATCTTCTTCAAAATTACCAAAAACTCGATTCTCAAACTGTAATTTGATAGTACTCATAAATAGAGTTCGTCGGTTTTTGAATGTACTAAATCGGAGTCCGATTGAAAAAGATATGGCCTTTCAAAATGTACTAAATCGGTTCGAACCGGTTCAAAATTAAACCGGTTTGGAAAAGGGTCCAAATGAATTGGAGTGGGCTGGTCCAGCGGGTGGGCTCAAATTATATCAGGAGGTTGCAAGCAAGGGGCTGAATTGGGCTTGGACACAAATTGGGCCTGAATTAAATCAAGAAAGTCTCCTTGGACTTGAATTAAATGAAGACTTTGGGCTTGAATTAAATGAAGACCTTGGGCTCGAACACAGTGGGCTTGAATTAAATGAAGACAATTGCCTTTGTCTTTGTAACAGGAGTCTTCTTCTTCGTAGCAACCACTGGCCGGCCAAATGAAATTCCGGCGAATTACAAAATCCGACGAAGAGCTCTTTCTCTTTAATCCTTGGCTATTTTCACTCAAATTTTACCAGAATGATCCTTGCGCAATCCTCTTCGACTTAATCTCAACCAATATCGAAGATATTTAAATTTTGAACCGCACAATTTTTTCGGGATACCAATATTTGTCATAAAAACCTTGCACTGCTGGTCCCAGACGAAATAAAAGCGGCGGCAAAATATCGTTAGACTGTTGATCACGTGCACTTGGAGAGAAAACAAATATGGCGACTTGATGATTTTATCGGAAGTTTTATGAGAATTTTTAGATGAAGTCTTTCATGTGTATTTATAGACTTCCAATGGTTACCGATATGCAACCATTCAAACAGGAGACACCACCTTTAACAAAGGTTGTGTCCGTTGCCGACCCACCAGCGGTTGTAGCCGTTGCCAAGCGTAACCGCCGTCAACCACTTCCTCTCCGTACACGGGAAATCACCACCGGTGTCCATGAGTTCACTGACTTACATATTTTTGTATCGTTAAAGTCAAATATTTATATGTATGTTGAAACTGCTAAGTCCTAAGGCAGGTATGGAAATCAAAGGGAAACCAGTTATTGTTGCGTGAAAAGAAAATTGTTATTGACATGAAAATGAAGCACCTTCTTAGCTTTAAAAAGAAAAAACTGGTAATTAAAGAAAAGTCTTTATATTATGTTTGATCATATGTACAGCTGAAACAATCCCACCACCTAGTATACTGTAATTAACCTAGTATACTGTAATTAAAATCATGTAAAACATACCATTACCAATAAACCTAGGCAGAAACTAAACTACAATTCTTTTCTAAAACAACTTTTTTCCTGTATTTACAATACAATATAGAACTATGCTTCAGAAACTAAACTGCAATTCTTTTCTAAAACAACTTTTTACTGTATTTACAATACAATATAGAACTATGCTTCAGAAACTAAACTACAATTCTTTTCTATAAAAATTTTTTTACTCCAATAATCAAACTATCAAACTATGATAGTTCCATAACTGTATGCCACCACCATTCTGATGCAATGACATTGAGAGATTGATCGGGATTTGTGATTTTGTAGATAAAGTATACTCTTCACCAAATCAAACATGAACACAGGACAAGACAAGAAGGTACAAGTTGAGGGCTAACTCAATAAGAACTCTATCGCAAGCATCGAGGAGTCTGATATCAACAATCGAACACAATGCTCGCAACAAATACGTCGAAACTCAATGCAGCAACAAGTACTAGCAGCAACAAGTACTAGCAATTGTGTTTTGGTGTCCAAAAAAAAGTGGAATTCATCTCCTAAACCAACCAAAAGATGTCGATATTGGCTGTCACATGTCATCCAAGTCTTGGTTTTGTTGATATCTGACGTGACATAGAACCAAATCACAAAGATGTTAGAAATTTGAAACCCATAAATCTGCATTTTTTAGTTAAAAACATATATTCATATATAAAAAAGTTAAAGAGTACAAGATAATTTGTAAGTTTTTATCTTCATAATTCACTACTTTTACCATGAATATTTTTATCACTACCACATTTGTGGCCACGTTAGTGATTCAGTATTTCGAAGCTCATAGCTCTCTCCTCCGAAACTCAGGTGATTGACTCTCTTTGTTAATCAGGTAGGGTTCCGTTTTTATAGATGTATAAGCCTTCTACAATATTCTTGCCTTCATCCTATAAGCTTCCAGTCAATTGCCACCATGTGAAGTCTTATACCTAAACCATATTTGACAGAGACATGATATAAATGAAACCCATGGCTCGGAGAGGGATAGCTAACTTCGAGGCAAATCTATATACCATACAGCAATTGCTTTTGCAATTTTAACTAAAATTATGGAAAGCAAGAAAGCTTCATAATCAATATGGTTTTGTGAATTAAGTCTTTCATTGAAAGAAGAACTTAAAACAATTATGTAGCTTAAACAATATTATAGAATGAGTTTAAAGTTGCATTAATGTTACTAGACATAATTGAGAGACATAATTTGAGAACATAATATATTGTGACCAATGAGTTGATAGGGAATGCATTTTAGTGCATTTTGCTATCACTCAATTGGTCACAATGCATTATGTTCCTAAATTATGTAATAATAGTATTGCTCTTAAAGTTGGATGTTCCTTTCAATCCAACCGCTATAATTGATTAAGTCCTGTCCAAATAGCATTTTCCTAGAACTTTCATATGCATGCTAAATTTGGGGGCAATAAATGCAAGAATATTGCATATTGCATTTTTTTAGAACTTTCATGATGTTGAACTAGTGGTTGAAAATTGGGGCCTAAAGCAAAAATTTCATAGAAACCCGATCAATATTTCAGGAAAGATAATATATTTTTTTTGTGATTGTTAGATATTTTTATAGAGAGTCACCGAATGATTTAGTTCAACATTTTAATGATTTTGAGATTGGACGAGATCAAAAAATAAATTTAGTGTCATTGTGAAGTCAAGATCTTTATTGATAAATAAATTGATTGAAGTCTTAAATGAGCGAGAGAGCTAGAGATAAGGACAAAAAATCAGAACATAACAATGAGAGTGGGAGAGAGATAGACTTCAAGGCAGGCGATGATAGTAAACGAAAAGAGAGTGAAATGAATTTAAGAGAGGTTGCTATTTTTAAAGTTAGAATTCGGTACTTTTTCTTTTTTTTTTAGAAGATTTTGTTATATTTTAAGACTTTCTAAAATTTTTTGAAAATATTATTACATTTTAGGGCTTTCTATAAGACTCTTCATAGACTTGTGCAATATATTATAATTTTAACTTGGTCCATTTAAAAGGGCCTTAAAACATGAATTGAATTAATGGCTAAAAATTAAATTATGTAGCTTGAACAATGCTATAGAACCTAATTTGTGAGTTTAAAGTTGGATGTAGAGCTAAGTAATACAACCACTACAATTGACTTAGTCTCCTGATTAAGTCCAAAAAATATTTTCTTATTACTTTCATATGCATGCCAAAATTTGGGGGCAATAAATGCAACAATATTGCATATCTCAGATAATGTGTCTTTCTTGTTAAAAAAAAAAAAAGACAATATTTCTTTGACTCATTGTTTACGTAACCTTTGAATGGGCATTGTTTATGTGAACGTTTCATCTAATCTAAAAATGTTTGTAGGGTAGTTGTGGCATTAATCAGGTCAGTATTTTGTTGCATTACTTTCTTTAGTTTGTCTCACTTCACACCATTGACACCCTGTTACTCTTAAGTTACAATTAATATAAGAGAACTAGAAATAATCTCATGTTTAAAGATACTATATAATACTAAAAATTAATCATTAATCATGTAATATTTATATTTTAAAAAATAAAATATTTTTGATTACGTACGTAATTTAAAAATTAAAGTGAACAAATACAAAATAAGAGAGATGTAGGTGTGAATTAGTGGGTTGTTTGGTTTTGAGGAGTATGTTAGTTGAATTGATATTTCCTAGTGGAAAAAAATAGAATAAATTTTGTATCATTGGATTAAAATAGATAAAAATTGGGTCAATCTTAACCGTTATCACGAGTCAATTACATTCTTAGATAATTGAAAAATAGGTGTGGCTGGGACATTTGACCCTAAAATAAGAGTCAAGAGACTATTATGTGACAAAAAGATATGGTTCCACTACAAACGTAAGTGTTATTGGTCCTATGAATCGCTATATTCTTAGATCGAATTTTTGGGTTTCAATAGAAGTATTAAATGGTGCGAATAATTCTACTCACATCAGATTTTTGTATCAATTCCACGTGCAACAATCACATTCATCAAATATTTAGTAAAACCTAATAATATTCACTTTTATATTAAATTTAAGAAAAGATCATAATCGAATGAAGGACATGCATTTATACTATGGGAATCATAGTACAACGTTCCTTATGATGCACAATCTGCTTGTTACTCTATCAATTTTGAGTGTCGTAGGTCTTTAATAAGTAATCCCATTTGCTCTAGGCCAAGATGGAGTATTTCACACGATTCGTTTTTGTATAACTTTATTTTCACATTTTATTGTAATCCACTAGTTAATGTAACCTAGTGGTGGGGAGGGAGTAATTTAAATGGATCAAGGTAAACTACCTTTGTTATCTGGAGAACAAGCTTCAGTGCTTACAATAAAATGGCGAACAGAAAGGGCTTTCCAACAATTCAGCAGGAACCTTTGCAATTCAATTGTTCCAGATTCTCTAGTTGCAGCTCTTGTTTCTTAGTACGGATAGCCCTTGTTTCGATTGTTTTTATCACATTTCAAAGCTTCTTTAATTATATATGTGCAAGGAATTGCCCTATTAAATAATGGGAAGTGGCCGGCCTAAACCATAATTCACTAAAATGCCTGTTTAGGTGTCAATCAAGGTTCTCACGTGAACAGACATTTGAATATTCACTTAATACTTTCACCTTCAATCACTTGAATTCGTCGTTCACCTTGTCAACGAAGCTTACTCGAACTTCTCCCTGCCACCATACCTAAATGAAAGAAACGAATAGCTAGAAAAACAGGCTATTCCATCGTTGGCATTGGATGAACCGAGGAATCCAACCAAATAGGAATGAATAGGCATTTGGGAACTGCTTGCATTCAAGTTACTACTATAAAGAGGTAGTTTGCTCTGTTGTTAGAGTGGGTATACGCGGATTCGGGTTGCCTAAGTAAATTGAAGGCATGTAACTAGTGATTTTTTATATTTTTATATTTTTTTGTTTTCCAATTCATGGGTCTTTGGTCTAATGATTCTCCTTATCTTGTGAAAACTTTGCCTTCTTGAATCAAGGGTTCAAGTCTCCTTTCTCCCTCCCCCTTCTCATCCCCAAAAAAGAAAGAAAGTTGAAAACACTCCATAATAATTAAATTAAAAAAAAAAAAAACTATAGAAGAATCAGCGCATGGATTAGGGTTTTTTACTTACTATGCCAAAAATTAAGCATTGGATGAATGCTTGAGCCTTTAAATTACTTGCTTTTTTGTAGGAGTAGGCTTAATCTTGTACGCAGTAGTTAAGTGTTAAGAAATTATTGGGTATATGCTTAACACATGTAAATCAAACTATATTTTCGATCAATCTGATTCACCTCTTTAATTATGCAGGGCTTAAAAAAAGAGGGACCTCAAATATATACATCACCTTTATACTATTTGTTAAATGTGGACCAAACCTATTTAATAATAAAAAGCCTAAACCAACTATTTATCCCCCACTATTTTCAAAATTTTACGACTAACGGTCAACTCCCCTATTTTTTTCTCTATTCATTAATGTCAATATATACAAGTAATATATTTATAATAATGTTATATTGATCAAATTTTGGGACCAAATTAAGAACCCAAATAATATGACAACATATAATTTGGAGTCTTTGGGGTCCAAATGACATGACACCAAATAAAAAAGTTCAACTCAACTGCCATGTCATTTGAACTTTTAATTTAGTCTCAAAATTTGGTCTTATCCATCCCTAGTCTCCCCCTGCCTATTACCCCACCAGCCCTCTCTCTCTCTTTCTCTCACTCACATATTATGTTCTTCTCATCGATCATTGAAAATGTATTTAATTTTTTTGATTCATATTAATGGCGTGTGTTGTACAATTGAGCAAGATTATGATATTTAGAGACCAAAGAATTACTGGAAGACCCAATCAGAGCTCTTAGGCTCTTAAGGATTGAACAAATGGTTTAGGATCCCAGACAAAAGGTTTATAGTAGTTCACTAGCTCGAGAGTTCGACTAATGCACTCTTAAATGAATCTCTTGCCCCTAGGGAAGAATTATTAATAAAGAGGAAGATTACACAGAGTATTTGTTCGGACTAGTTGCTTGTGTCCCATTGTGAGGGATGTTCCTCTTATTTATAGTCTTCAAAGGCCTTGTTTGATTTTCAGGCGTGATCCTTGTCTTTCTCTTGTAACGGATGTGTCTTTTGTGCATTCACTGTAGATAATAGTGAGGAGGTTGCAGCTCGTATGTTTGAATGTTGGACCGTTGTGATTTATGCGTAGCCTTCTTGTGAGAACCAACTGTCTACCTTGTCATTCCCTAGAGGTCCTTATTGCTAGAGGTTCTCGACCTGCGCACCTCTGACTGTTTGCCAAGAGTTGTGTGGTTCGAACTCGATTGACCAAGCTCAACCTTAACCAAATTTTGAGTATAATCAAATACAATTTTAATTTCTTGTTCTTATTAATATTATTTGATTTAACCAATAATTTTTTTTTATTGTGAAGGTTATGTCATTGTCCGATTAGAAAGACGAACAAATCTCGTATACAATCTCTTATTAATCAGATGATACTGTTTTATCATTATTGATCTTGTTAATATTGTAGTTTTTTGATCTTCGATATTAATAAAATCCTATTTGCGATCAACTATATCATAAAAAAGATTAAATAGGATTGACTATAACATCTATTGAAAGTGATATATTAGCAAACATTGAATATAAAAATTTAATTAATAATTTTGTATCATAAAAAGCAAGAAGAATAATTTGTACATAACACTAGAATATTTTGAAAAGGCCCGTTCCAAACTTTTGCTTAGGGCCCCCAATTCTATTGAGCCAGCCCTGAATGGACTACTGCACCAAATTGCCCTGTCCATAGGTTCGTTCGTCGGTGGAGCTACAAAACTTTCTTGCTATTGATACTTAAAAATTTGAGAGGATGTAATTGAGTAATACTATTGAGACTTAAAAATTTGACAAAATACAATAATTATTCAATGATATGACAATTTTGACAAAATTTAATAATATTATTACAATTATAACTGTTTGAGAATTAATTAGACGATATCATCCACATCCGTAGGTCAAGCTATTGGATTAGATTTTCGGTCCTAATAATGTTATTCAATTTACTATAGAAAATGAAAGGGTCGACGAGGAAGGTACTAGAAATATTTAATGTGCATGTGACAAGAGATCCTTCTATATATCATTGAAGACTAATAAAGTGATTTAACTTCCCTAGTAAATAAAATTTAATTGCTACTAAAGGATGAGAGAGAGAGAGAGAGAGAGAGATGTGACCAGACGTATTTCCACCTACAGAAATTTTCCAAGTATTCCATCAACACAAACCACCGGAGGCTCTCTATGCAGGCTATATAGTGGTTACCGACGATGAAATAACAGTAAATTATAGAAGTTTTTGTGGCATTGCATGGCGCAAGAGAAGAATTGACAACCTACCATTCCCTCAAGACATGATCTTTGTCATTCGTAATAAAATTTCGTTGGACGACACAATTTCTTACTTGATCTGGTTCGTCCCGGTCCTTGATCAACCACTATCATCTAACCGATATTATATCATCGTTGCTGAAGGCAAATTCAAAGGGTATGTTTTCATATAGTTTACATACAACTAATTAATCAGCCAATACCATGCTCAATGCCTACTTGATGACTATCGATAAACTGATCGGATTAACCAACCAAAATTAGCTCCAATCATTCTATATTGAACAGGAAGCAAAAACCTCAATAACGGACCCACAATAGTAAAAAGTTATAGTAAATTACATAGATCACTTAAATTGAAAAACAAGAAATCATAATTCCTCCTAGACAATAAAATATGTTAACATAGGAGGCGCGTAGTTGTGGAGGCACACATGGTGCAGGAGGGGCCAGGCCCACCCTGAATTTTTTTTACCTATGTATATTTTGTATATTTTTTTAATAGTTTTATGTAATTTCGGGTTTTGGTAGGAAAGGCGGTAATAGAGTTGTCACAGGTCCTTTGTGTCACTACTATTTCTTTTCCGGGCTCCCATTGCTTTTTTTACTATTTATCGCACGTGCCTAGTTACGTCACTTCCCAAACCAAAACTAGAAAAATATATTTGATAAGGTGCTGGTTTGGTTGATCGAGATCGCTCTTTGCGAAAAAGTGTTGTATATTAGACACATGTTTATTTCAAAAGTCAAAGATTTGCAATCTTGGTGTTGATTTGTTCACATTGAAATCTCATATATTTACTTTCTTTAAATTTATATTTATTTCCCAAAAATTGCTATTGACCAATTACTTTCACATGCGCTAAATATGTGGTTGATTCCCACTAAATCATTCAGCTGTTGGAGCCTTAATTGGCTCAATCAAAGGGATCCTTCCCTTTTTCGTTATCTTGGGCAGCCTATATAAAGGATTCACGGGACAAGGCAGAGGTACAACAAGCAAACCTTTTCTTTTTCTTGTTCTGCACACACAAGACATCCTAAGCCAAAGACATCAGCTTTTCTTGAGCCAAAATAGCGAAGCCTTCTTCTTTCATCTTCACAAAAATTATTTCTTCATTAGTTTTTTTCAATAATATTAACTAGTGGGCTAATCCAGTTCGAGTTGTTCTTGGCTCCTCACATTACAAGTGAATGTTTGCGAGAAGCGGTCATTGTATCCTGGAGGGTAGTTGCCGTTGTTCTGCTGCACCGACCTTCGTACTCTGAGGGACAAAATCTATCCTTAAGGGCAGTAATTACTCACGCCTTGACAAATTAGTTTCTTTGATCTCTTTTTATTATTGTATTTAGCATCCGTATCCACGATTATTTTACAACAATCTTAAGGATAGATTATGGCTATGGATGCTGTATTGCTTACAACTAAGGCTTTTTTCCGACACTTCAAAAATTGAGATGTTTTCTGGAACCTCTTTTAAGAGATGGTAAGAAAGAGTCTTTTCTGCTTTAGATGTTATAGGGATTGCCTTTGCTCTATCTGAACCCAAACCTGAAAAGGACTCTGAACACTATGAAATATTACTGAAAATATGGGAACATGCCAACAAGATTTGTAGGCACACAATCCTTAGCACATTAGCTAATGACTAATTTGATGTATACTGCCCCTGCAAAGAAGCTAGGGAAATTTGGGAATCTATGAATAAGAAATATATAGTTGAGGATGCTGGAACTCAAAAGTTTGCCATTGGGAATTTTCTGCACTACTAGATGACTGATGAAAAAGACATCTAGTCACAAATCAATGAGTACCATAAGTTGTTAGACGACTTAAATAATGAAAATATTAAGCTCCAAGAGGAGTTTGTTGCAAGAGCTCTGATTGAAAAACTTCCCGAGTCATGGAGAAATTACAAACAATCTCTGAAACACAAGAGGAAACACATGTCACTAGAAGATGTCATCGTCCACATCATCATAGAAGAAAAGAATAAGAACCAACTTAGGGCAGCTAAAGCCAACGAGATATCCTCCAAGGCTAACCTAGTTGATGAAAAGCCCAACCAAATAGACAATCGAAACAGAAGGCCTGACAACAAAAATCGTAATAGGCCCAAGACCAACAACCCGACATTCAAAAAGAAAGGAAACTGCTTTGTCTGCGGTAAACCGGGGCACCATGCTCCACAATGCAGGCACAGGAAGAGGAACGACGACCCTACCAAACCAAGTGCAAACCTGGTTGAGGCAGATGTCATTGCTGCAGTCGTTTCTCAGGTCAACATGGTTGCTAACATTAAGGACTGAATGGTAGACTCTGGTGCTACCAGGCACATCTGTGGTAACAGAAGTGCTTTTACCTCTCACACACCTGTAGGGGAAGGAGAAGAAACTGTTTACATGGGCGATTCAAGGTCCACTCCTGTTCTGGGAAAAGGGAAAGTTCTTCTCAAGCTCACATTTGGAAAAGTCCTATCTCTGAGTGATGTTCTCCATGTCCCTGAAATTCGTGTGAATCTTGTGTCTGTGTCATTACTTGGCAAGGTAGGGGTAAAAGTCTCTTTTGATTCTGATAAGCTTATAATGACTAAGAACAATGTTTTTGTGGGGAAGGGATATTGTAGTCAGGGTCTCTTTGTTCTGAATGTACTTGAGATTATCAATGAAAATGCAAGTACCTCTTTTGCTTATGTGCTTGACTCTATTGATTTATGGCATGGTAGACTAGGTCATGTTAGTTTTTCTTACATAAACAAAATGAAGAAAATTGGTATGATTTCTAGTATCAATAATACACACATGGATAAATGTGAAATATGCACAGAAGCTAAAATTACCAAAAAGAGCAGTAAATCAGTAGAAAGAGAATCTGAACTATTGAGTTTAATTCATACTAATTTAGGCGACTTAAAACAAACAATGATAAGAGGTGGAAAAAGATATTATGTGACTTTCATAGATGATTATTCAAGATATGCTAAAGTATCTTTACTTAGAAACAAAGATGAAACTTATAACGAGTTCATAAAATATAAAATTGAAGTAGAAAATCAACTAAATAAGAAAATTAAAAGATTAAGATCTGATAGGAGAGGTGAATATCACCCACTTGATGAATTCTGTGAAAAGGAAGGAATCATTCATGAGATAACACCACCATACTCACCTGAGTCGAATGGAGTAGCATAAAGGAAAAATTGAACACTTAAAGAAATGATAAATTCTATGCTAATAAGTTCAGGAGCACCCAATAACATGTGGGGGGAAGCTTTACTATCTGCTTGTCATATCCAAAATAGGATACCATACAAGAAAACTGGAAAGATACCTTATGAGTTATGGAAAGGATATGCACCCAACTTAAAATATTTAAAAGTGTGGGGGTGTTTAACAAAAGTAATATTACTTGATCCAAAGAAAAGAAAAATAGGCTCTAAAACCTCAGATTGTATGTTCATAGGATATGTTGACCATAGTGCTACATACAGATTTCTAGTGTTTAGGAGTGATGTACTTGAGCCTAATACCATAATTGAGACCAAGAATGTTGATTTCTTTGAGCACATATTTCCTCTAAAATCCAAGTTAGAAAAAATACCCCAAATTTCTTGTAATGAGATCGAAAAGGAAACAACTGTAAATTCAGAAATAGAGGTAAGAAGGAGTAAGAGATAAAGGAAAGAAAATAATTATGGAGATGAATATTATACATTCATAATAGACAATGATCCATTAACATATACTGAGGCTATTGCATCTCCAGACGCATCAGGAGGCAATTGATGATGAGATTAGATCTATTATGCAGAACCATACTTGGGAATTAGTAGACTAGCCTCCTGGAACTAAGACCATAGGTTGTAAATGGATATTTAAAAATAAACTTAAACCTGATGGATCAATTGAAAATTTTAAGGCTCGATTGATAGCTAAGGGCTATACACAAAGGAAAGATATAGACTACTTCGATACTTTTGCTCCTATGACTAGAATCTCTTCTATTAGAGTTTTAATTGCATTGGCTTCTATTTATAAACTTGTAATTCATTAGATGGATGTAAAAACCACATTCCTAAGTGGAGAACTCGAAGAGGAAATTTATATGCAACAACTTGAAGAATGTATACTTTCTGGCCAAGAAAATAAAGTATGCAAATTAGTAAAATCCTTGTATGGCTTAAAGCAAACACCTAAACAGTGGCATGACAAATTTGATCAAATATTGATTTCTAATGGTTTTTCTATTACTAAAGTAGATAAATGTGTGTATACAAAATCTGAAAATAACCATCATGTTATTATTAGTTTGTATGTGGATGATATGCTAATCTTTGGAACTAATTTGGAAATTGTAGAAAACACTAAGAAATTTCTCTCCTCTAATTTTGATATGAAAGATTTGGGCGAGGCTGACATAATTCTGGGAGTTAAAATAATTAGAAGAGAAAATGGCCTAATGCTATCACAAGGATACTACACTGAAAGAGTCCTTAAGAAATTTGGACATTATAACAGTAAACTAGTCTCTACACCATATGATGCTAACATGCACTTGAAGAAAAATAGAGGTGATAGTGTTTCTCAATCAAAATATGCACAAATAATTGGTAGTTTGATGCATTTGATGAATTATACACGTCCTGACATTGTTTATGTTGTTAGTAGACTTAGTAGATATACACATAGTCCTAACCAAGATCATTGGAATGCTTTGATGAGATTGTTGAGATACTTGAGAAGTACCATGGACTATGTTATTTTATATAGTGGATTTCCCGTTGTACTAGAGGGGTATAGCGATGCTAACTGGATCAGTGATTCAGATGAGACAAAATCCACTAGTGGTTATGTGTTCACCCTTGGTGGGAGTGCAGTATCATGGAAGTCTGCAAAACAGACTATTAGAGCTCGATCCACTATGGAGTTCGAGTTTATTGCCTTGGAGATGGCAGGTAGTGAGGCTGAGTGGCTTAGAAACCTCTTAGCGGATATCCCTTTATGGATGAGACCAGCTCGTCTGTGTCTATGCTTTGTGATTGCCAGGCCGCTATAGCCCGTGCAAAGAATAAGATATACAATGGAAAGAACAGATACATACGTTTAAGACACAACGTTGTGAGACAGTAACTTAATGATGGGATAATATCCCTTGAATATGTGAGGTCAGAGATGAACTTGGCAGATCCTTTGACTAAGCCATTAGGTAAGAAACTAGTGCATGATACATCGAGGGGAAGGGGACTTATGCCTATTATAATGGGTCAAGAGTAATGGTAACCCAACCTATGTGATTGGAGACCCCATGAAGTAGGTTTATATGAGTAATAACAAGTTATTGATTGACCTGGTGAGCACTGTAACTCCTTTGATTATGTCCCTTTCCTATGGTGTACGCAGTGCTATACTGCAATAGTTGAGGGTTGAGCTATGCTCTTAATGAATTCCATATCTCTTATGGGTGGTGTGCTTAATTGCAGTATACACTTGATGGATTCACCTATATGAGTGTGAAGTGGGGCCGCTTCTATGAGAACTAAGGCATGTTCTCTAGAGCACTCATGAACATCCAGGTAAGGCGCATGGCCTATTAGTGTTAACCCGCGTTGAACAACTTGACTAGAGAGAGTACAATGTGGGTGGTAAGTTTGTTGGCTCACACTTGGAATTTATGGTTCATAGAAATTTTTTCATTTCACCATACTTCCGTGAATCACAACTTACTTATTCTAGGTTTGGTTCATAACCCAAAAGGCACCAAATACAAAGCATTGTATTCTTGCCGATTAGCCCAATTTTTTTTTTATTATATATATATATATATATTGTCTTTTAAAATATGCGGGGGATTGTTGTATATTAGACACATGTTTATTTCAAAAGTCAAAAATTTGCAATCTCGGTGTTGATTTGTTCACATTGAAATCTCATATATTTACTTTCTTTAAATTTATATTTATTTCCCAAAAATGGCTATTGACCAATTACTTTCACACGTGCTAAATAAGGGGGTTGATTCCCACTCAATCATTCAGCCGTTGGAGCCTTAATTGGCTCAATCAAAGGGATCCTTCCCTTTTTCTTTATCTTGGGCAGCCTATATAAAGGCTTCATGGGACAAGGCAGAGGTACAACAAGCAAACCTTTTCTTCTTCTTGTTCTGCACACAGAAGACATCCTAAGCCAAAGACATCAGCTTTTCTTTAGCCAAAATACCAAAGCCTTCTTGTTTCGTCTTCACAAAAATTATTTCTTCATTAGTTTTTTTCAATAATATTAACTAGTGGGCTAATCCAGTTCGAGTTGTTCCTGGCTTCTCACATTACGAGTGGCCGTTTGCGAGAAACGGTCATTGTATCCTGGAGGGTAGTCGCCGTTATCCTTTTACACCGAACTTCGTACTCTGAGCGGTGAAATCTATCCTTAAGGGTAGTGATTACTCACACCTTGACCGATAAGTTAATTCCTTGATCTCTCTTTATTATTGTATTTAGCTTTCGTATCCACGATTATTTTACAACAAAAACAATGAACAGTAAGGATATTTAGAGTAGATAAGGAGCGCAGCGTTCGGCAGTGAGGTGAGGCGAACAACGAAAAGCTAGTGAGTAGGTAAGACAAGGTCTAGCGGAGTCAGGTCAGTGCATCTGTTTAGGTTCAAATCCTTTCATCTTGGTGTGGCGAATTGTGAGAAAAATTTGAAGTAGTTCTCTATGGAAGAGTTATTAAAAGTCATAGAACTTTTTATTCGAGCAAGTTCAAATTTAAATAGTTCTTATTTCGGGTCCAAGATTCTTTCCTCAATGGAGATAGTTCAAACATATGAAACTAAATAAACAAAACTAGGACAATTGGGAGAACAAATCACTTGGTTAATAAAGTAGGGTAAAAATAGAACGATCTATAGAATCTGTTGGAGTCAACAATAAAAAGTTTAGTCCACTCCATTCTCAAGTTCTTCCCAAAAACACTAAAGCAAACAAAGTACCAATAATCGCAACCTTCACACTTTGGTATTGATATTATCAATTGTGACTTTGACATTGTTATTTTGATCACATTTCTTATACCTCATTTTTTATAAAGGGGTATAATTAACCTCTTTTTAGTTAATTTTTTTATTTGTATAGATATTGTATACTTATTTTTTGTTCATCTATGTTTAATCAATTTTTAAGTACCAAATATGACGTAAAAAAAATAAAAATGTATCACATTATTTTTATCTATTAGAGGATAAAGTAAAACTTATAGTTAGAGTGTGTCAATCCTATAACATATTTTTGGCTCTGCGACTAGAGGCGCATATGTCATTTTTGTTTCTAATCTGAATTTGCTAGTCAGCCCAAATTAAGGATATTTGCTAGATCACATAGATTCTTTTGGGTTTGATTTGTGCAGGCAAGCTTACACATGCTCAAGGGAGAAGGACATCACCAACACTTGTTGCGGTGGACAAGATATAAACAAACAAAACCCTAAGCCCTTTGATTATAGAGACAGATACCAACAATTTGAAATACACAAAGCTAAACGAAAAGGTCATTTCTATGCCAAGTCATTAGCTGAAGATGGTCTTCCTTTGTTCTTAACAAGACAAGGATGGGAAGTTTTTGATTGTGAGTCATGCCAATCTCCACCAGTTGAAGCTCAAGGCGTCAACGGCTCTCTCCATACTTACTTACCCAAGTTCAAATTTCCCATCTCGATCAATTGTTCTACTCTGGTTGTTATTGGCAAATGGTGCTGCCCATTTGTATTTGTGAAGGAAGAAGCTACACTAAAAAAACAAATGAAGGATCATTTGCTTTACAACATGACTCTTGAGCAATGGTGGGAAGAGATTTATTCATGCGAACATGAAATTGGCTTCGAAGATAGCAATTTTACTTTAAATGAGAGTATCCAACGTCAACTGGTTCGTGTCCATGGCATGGATGCTGTGAAGGACAATGAAGCTAGTAATGACGGATTCATCTGGTTCTGGGTTCGAAACCAACGTGGGAAGAGAGGGACGAGTGTGGGGTTGAGTTTAGCAATGTTTGAGAAAATGAGAAAACTGGAAGAGGGGAGAGGTTGGTTTGATGGACAAGAGAGTATTGCGAGAGTGGAGAGGGTTGAAAAGATAGAAAGTAATGGCTGGAAGCGATTTGGTTGTTATGTCTTGGTAGAAAGTTTTGCATTAAAAAGAATGGATGGAACTTTGGTGCTGAATTGTGACTTCAGGCACTCACATAGAATAGAGAGCAGGTGGGCATAGTACATCTCATGTTCTCATTTCATACCCTTATAGTGTATTGCTTCTGCCGAAATAAAGTTTTGTAAAATAGTACTTATTTTTTTTATTCTCGTTCATATAAGGGTAAGAGACTAAAATAGGTTTCAAATAAGTCCAATTTTCTGATAGAATGGTGCTAAGCTAATGCACACAAGCTGCAAATTTTTTTTTGACTAAACTATTTTTTTTCTCTATTTTAGACAAAAATTAGTAATTATAAATAATCAAAATAGTAAAATAGAAAAAAAAAGACCAGGTCCAAGGGCTGGGCATTGGAGTGTCAATCGTGTCGTGTAGTATTAGTTTCGTGTCGTGTTATTTTCGTGTCGTATCACTTTCGGTATAAAAAATTATTTAATTTGACAACGGCTAATATAATACTATTTAAAAAATTATAAAATTCTTATTTTCTATCTAAAATATTCATTAATAATTATTTTCTATCTACAGTACCCATTAATCGTGTTATTCTTGTCGAACCTTTAATTTGATCCATTTATTTCTCGTGTCAATGAATCGTGTTATTTTCGGGTTCGTGTTTGAGTCAAAAATTAACAGCCCTAGCTGGGCGTACTTCAGACTTCAAATGATTTAGACAAAGGTTAGGCCCAACCTTATTCGGCCTATGTCTATATGGGCAATATGGGACATGATTTGAGCATGGTGGCTAGAAAAATTAAGGGAAAATGAATATGATGAGTTCGGATTTAAATAAATGGGCTTTAGTGGGCCTGACCCATCAAAGTAAGTTGGCTAAGCTGAGCGTTCACATTGGCTGGCCTAGTAATTGGTCTCCTAATCTGGTGTGTTACCTTTGACCCGTTAAAACGAACTCGGCATGAGCTTGATCCCACACAATTATAAAATTGACATTATTATTAAATACACACAATAAATGATGCAAATTAATGTTTGATATTTCAAATACAATAAATAATTTTTTTTTATGAGACTTGATATGAACACGACAAAAATAATAATTATATGACACGAAAATGCATGTGGGTCAGATGACGCGATAACACCCTACTTCTAATCGAAAATGTACAAAGGAATCATCTTTACTAAAAGATCCCACTGCTTGGGATCGAATCGGGTCACCCTCATGACAATAGGCACCAAAATGATATACCGACTTGTTGATTGCAATGAAGCAGGTATCGCATGAATGTATCGGTGAAAAGAGGAAACATTTGGTACCCAAGACAACGTTTTAATTCTGGCTAGTACTAATAAGGGAAGCATTTTAGTAGAACCTTTGCTTTCCTTATCAAGAGTATGAGTAGTGCTATGTGCACAAAAAATGTACACTAAATGTGTTCTTGCCATCCGCATTATTTGCTTGATTTCGCTCATCGGTCATTTGATTTTTGTGGTTTGGTTTTACTTAAATCGAAAACCATTTTCAAAGAGAGGTAAAAAACCAAACCCCCAAGAATTGGATGGAAGAAAAAAGCAACGGCAGATGCAGTTTTAGTTAGTGTGGGGATTTTTTTTCACTTTGCATTGGACACCACAATTCAGTCCGTCATCCTTGTAGATGCTTTTGTGATTACATTGATGATGTTGGCTGACGAAACTAATGAGCCTTCCGGTGTCAAATCTGATGAGCCTTCTGGTGACACAACTAATGAGCCTTCCGGTGTCAAAACTGATGAGTTTTCCACTGACAAAAACGTGAAAGATGGAACTTCCGATTTGTAGTGGTCGGTTGCCTTGTTTAGTTTCTGTGTTATAGTAAAAAGTGGTGGTAAATTTTATGTAGTTTATAATTAGGGTATGATTAATAGGGTTTGATAAGTAGTCTTTGTACATATTATTATTGAGAAGTGTGAATATATTTCCTTTGTACATATTATTATTGCAAAGTGTGAATCTTTTTTTCATTCTCTTTTTAATGCTATACCGTCAATGATGTTTCTACTCACTGTTTGATTTTACTGGACAAAAGCTTTTTGATTAATCAGAAGGCAATTATCAGATTAAATGGTTCTGCAATGTGCTCAAGCAATACTGGCAAACTTGGGTAAGAGAAATTTTTTGAGACTTGGATAAAAACGTCGTATCCTGATAATTTTTTCATTTATATTTTTAATTTGTTTTATCCGCTTCACTAAGATAAGATTCATCGGTTGTGAGTTACCGGTAGAATATTGCATGACTTAGAAAAGATAAGAATGCTGCATAATTTTTAGATAATTAACAAAATGGTTGCTAAACATGGATGTTTAATCAAGTTATTAATATGATTCAAGCTTGGAGCACATAGCTTAATTAGTTCAATGGAGGTTAACTTGCCAGTGGGTCAAGTGTTGTTTTCATACAAATGGTGCCGACTACGGTACTACCATATCTGGTATTTCTGATGGTTAACAACAGAACAAAGCTCTTGCCTCTCTGATCTCTTCTAAGGGCTTCCATGACTGAGCTCTTCTAACCGCCAACGACGGTGCTGGCGAAGCTTAAAGAAGCAGTTGAACGGAGTGGGAACCGCCGGTAGATCACATGGTGGAAAGTTTTGGGTGCTCATACGTTAGGGTTTTGATCTTATTTGGTGGTTTCAGACGGCTTTGTGTCCTTAGTTGTTGATTGAATGGGTCTAGACTCTAGACGTGGTGGCCTTGATCCTTAATGCTTAATTCGAGTAACTGACCAGAGTCTTTGTACTTGTAGATCTTGGACTTGTTCTTTCATGATCATATGTATTTTTGAAGTCCAGTCTCTCTCTCCCTCTCTCTCCCTCCCACTTCCTCTGTAAAGCCTTGTACTAATTTCCGGCATCAATGGGAGGAGAGAGACTTTTGGGAACGCCATGGCCATTATGGAGTTTGAAAAGCTTAGAGGAGGTCGGGTACGGACAGTGGATGAATGCTCCTGCATGGGAGGTTCTGATGTGATGTGAAAATGGAATTGCTGGGTACAAGCTTAGGAAGAAAAAAAGTTATATACGCTACGATTCAATTAATTAACTGGTTTCTTCGAGATAAAAAAAAAATAAAAATAAATAACTGGTTTCTTTAAAGATTTCGACGTTGGACCAATTGGATAGGTAGTTAGTTGGTGGAGATTTGATGTAGCTGGTGTGGTGGTCCTTTGCTTGTTTGAATAATTTTAGGGTTCCGGCGAGATGTTTGGTTGTGGAGTTGGCCGCCGTAGAAGAAAGTATGGCGATTTGGTTGCGCGTAGTCAGATGTTTTTGCCCACCTGTTATGATCGTACAGGAGAAGTGATTGTGTGTGGCTGGTCCTCACTCTCCTTTTGCAATCGGACTGATTAGACCCTTTTACTTGGGCCATAAAGTCTACCGAAGACCCACGGGTTTTTTCAAGAAACCTCGCGCTGGTCGTGAAGTCTACAGCTACCTCTCTCTCTCTCTTCCTTTTTTTTTTTTTTTTTGGTATCAAACAGCTGAGAAATACTAACACGACACACAAATCTGGTTTTGAATATGAAAATGCTATATTTATTTAAAATATTGATACGATTGATTGATTTAATTAATCCCAACTATTAAATTCATAGTGAATTTTAATAAATATTAGTATCCATAATTAAATAATGATAAATGATTAATAAGGTCAACAAATAATGTTAGTATTTTAAAATCAAATAACATTGTTTTTTGAACACATTGATTAGACGATTGTTTTTTGAACACGTTGATTATTCTTTGTTTAGTTACAATTTCAAGTTTGGAATTTAAATCCCGGATCATAATATGTCCACAAGTGAAAACCAGGTATAAGGGCTTTAATAAACCCATGGGGTGGGTGAGTTTAGACAAAACCTTAGGATTAGATTTGCAAGAGTTTCATAAATCCAATTCAATCTCTATCTTAAAAATTATCCAAACAGCCGTATAGGGGCTTAAGATAAGACACTTAATTTCCTTGAATTAGGATATGACTATGGTATGGCTAAATATAATTCCGGTATCATATACTAAAATGGATGTATAACCGTTGACTTTGCCCGTTTATATGTGATGATACCAGTTAAAAACGGATCACAAGCCCAAGAAGACAACCCAGAAGAAAATCTGGAAAGGCCCGAAGGAACTGAATAAAGCCCAGAAGAAAATCCAACAGCAATCAGACCATGATAAGGGTGAAAAAGAAAAGCACGTCCCAGGATTTTCCTTGAGCAGTAAGACACCATTGATTTGCCTTGAGCAGGAAAAAACTATTTTAGAAGGTCACGTCGTCGCTTCTAAAAAAATAACATTGCATCTTGGAAGAAGAGTCTGTAGCCGCCAAATATTCCCCCATGCCATCTTGACTGAGAGGACCACACCACCTTTGTGTCTAAATAAGCAAGTGGTAACCTTGCCGAGGCACGTGCAATTAAGAGTCATCATTGTAATTGTCTTCATTTTCAAATAATAAAAAATTATTGGAGTCATCTCGTAATAAATAGCCATGTAGTTAAGAAACTATTTGAGTCATGGTGTCTGTGCTACTCATTAGAGTATTCTCGTTGTATAGTTATCACGAGTGTGGTATTATGTTTTTCTTTTCGACAAATGAACTAAGACCTAAAGTTTCTCAATAAGATATTCTATTAAATCTCTTATTGGGAGGATATATATATACTTGTATAAGTGGGATTCAATAGTGGAGCTGTAACATCTTAACNCAAATCTGGTTTTGAATATGAAAATGCTATATTTATTTAAAATATTGATACGATTGATTGATTTAATTAATCCCAACTATTAAATTCATAGTGAATTTTAATAAATATTAGTATCCATAATTAAATAATGATAAATGATTAATAAGGTCAACAAATAATGTTAGTATTTTAAAATCAAATAACATTGTTTTTTGAACACATTGATTAGACGATTGTTTTTTGAACACGTTGATTATTCTTTGTTTAGTTACAATTTCAAGTTTGGAATTTAAATCCCGGATCATAATATGTCCACAAGTGAAAACCAGGTATAAGGGCTTTAATAAACCCATGGGGTGGGTGAGTTTAGACAAAACCTTAGGATTAGATTTGCAAGAGTTTCATAAATCCAATTCAATCTCTATCTTAAAAATTATCCAAACAGCCGTATAGGGGCTTAAGATAAGACACTTAATTTCCTTGAATTAGGATATGACTATGGTATGGCTAAATATAATTCCGGTATCATATACTAAAATGGATGTATAACCGTTGACTTTGCCCGTTTATATGTGATGATACCAGTTAAAAACGGATCACAAGCCCAAGAAGACAACCCAGAAGAAAATCTGGAAAGGCCCGAAGGAACTGAATAAAGCCCAGAAGAAAATCCAACAGCAATCAGACCATGATAAGGGTGAAAAAGAAAAGCACGTCCCAGGATTTTCCTTGAGCAGTAAGACACCATTGATTTGCCTTGAGCAGGAAAAAACTATTTTAGAAGGTCACGTCGTCGCTTCTAAAAAAATAACATTGCATCTTGGAAGAAGAGTCTGTAGCCGCCAAATATTCCCCCATGCCATCTTGACTGAGAGGACCACACCACCTTTGTGTCTAAATAAGCAAGTGGTAACCTTGCCGAGGCACGTGCAATTAAGAGTCATCATTGTAATTGTCTTCATTTTCAAATAATAAAAAATTATTGGAGTCATCTCGTAATAAATAGCCATGTAGTTAAGAAACTATTTGAGTCATGGTGTCTGTGCTACTCATTAGAGTATTCTCGTTGTATAGTTATCACGAGTGTGGTATTATGTTTTTCTTTTCGACAAATGAACTAAGACCTAAAGTTTCTCAATAAGATATTCTATTAAATCTCTTATTGGGAGGATATATATATACTTGTATAAGTGGGATTCAATAGTGGAGCTGTAACATCTTAACTTAATTCTGTATAATTTAGAGCGCTAATAGCTTCAAATACACAAATTCAACTTCTATAAATAATGCATCATTTGCTTGGAACAGAAAGTTACACCCATTTTCAATTGATTCGATACATATCACAATCTTTCAAATTTTAAAATTTCTAAGACTCCCAAAAATGAATAAATAATTTATCCATAACAAATTGAGAGAAAAGCTTCAATTTGTCGATTTACTCGGTCCTTGACCAAATTTTACTTCAAGTTTAACTCGCAACTAAGTGGATAAATAGGGGTGAGCTCGGGAGATAAATTGTAGCATTCTACTAAATCGGTGGCATAACTTTATCCGACAATGTATATAGGTGCCATGATATTGGACATTTACTCTCTTTCTCTCTCACCCAAACCAAAGAATTTCCTGGATTCACCATTCAAAGTTTCTTAAAATGTTATGAATTCAGCTTCTTAAATTGATATTATAGTGAAGATTTATATCTCCAATAAAAAATAGTGGAAGGCTGGAAGCTGCATGTTTCGGTGTTGGGCCTTATTCTGCTTTCCAAGGATAAATAAACATGTATTATATATACTCCAAGGGACAAATTAAAGGTATATTTGACTGAAGCAAACCCCAGTCAAGCTTACAAAATCATAACATTACACTATTCCCATTTGGACTGAATTCTATGTGAGTGCTTGAAGCAGCATGTGGTCATGTCCTCCTCCCTTGAGCATGTGAACGCTTTCCTGCAAAATTCAATACAAAAAGCATTGTCATATTGCATAGACTCCTATTAATTTGGGCTGATTAGCACGTTAACTTTGAGATAATCCCCAAAATTGACAACGATATACAGGTTTTAGGTTGACCTTCTGTAAGTTCCGTCAATAAATAAGTGAATTCGTTAGTTTAGTAAACGGATCGATACAAACTTAACTAAATGTCACACGTGAGTCTATTAAAGGAAAGCATAACCATGATATGCAAAGATAATATGATAACGATTGGATGATAGCGGCCGATCAAGGACCGGAAGGAACCAGGCAGCAGAGTATATTTGTCTATCGTCAACGAATGAAATCTTGTAACTAAAGAGTAGGATCTTGTCTTGAGGGAATGGTAGGCTGTCAATTCTTCTGGTGCACCATTTTGGCTCGGAAAAACAAGAAACATCTGATTCTATTTCTTCGTCTGTAACCACTAGATAACCTGAGGAGCCCTCAGTTGGTCGTGTTGATAGAGTCCTTGGAAAATTTCTGTAGGTTGAGATAGGCCTGGTCACATACATCTCTCTCTCTCTAGTAGTCTATGAATCTAAGAATTGGTCGCATGACCTGGATTATATATAGGTTTAATTCGGCCTCTCTGAATCTCACTCTTTATTAGCATTTAAGTTTTCGTTTTTTCGGAAATTAAGTCATTTAAATTTTCTCCAACTATATAGTGATCTCTGTCACGCATGCACGTGCGCGAGCATGCATTCATTTCCAGCAAACATGAAACATTTACATTATCAAGTGCATGAAATCCAAGGAGAGAGAGAGCGTAAATTTTCAACTAAAAAGTAAAAGGACACAGAGGAGACAAATACAATACGATATGGGCACACATAAAAAAATAAGACAAGAAGATGATTGAGACATATCGTAGATAATTGTGTTTTATATATAAAATTATATAATTTATCACAAATATAGTGATAATGATATATTATTTATAAAAATTTAATATTTTATGATAAATGTTATCTCTAGTTATTTAGTGTGAATATTTACATTAACATAATAATAATAAATAATTATCAATTTTTTCTTAGACGTCTACTATACATATATACTTTAAAGGATAAATTACATTCGGATCCCTTGGAGTTTGTCACTTGAATAGACGGATCCCCTCACGTTTGAAAAATTACAATGAGACCCCCTATCAGTAACAATCAGTTTACAACCCTAACGGAAGTTGCAAAATATCTATTCTACCCTTTGATAAAAAAATATTTTTAAAAAAATACTAACCCATACCTAAAGATCCAAACTAACCAACCCGATCAACCTAATAAAATATCTTCCTCTCTTTCTTCCCTCTGCAACACTTTTATTCAAACCTAATCACCACCACAGATTGCAACCAATCAACCACCGCTATCACCCTTCGTTCCACTGATTGCTACAAACCAATCAACCACCCAAAACCCTATAAAACTGTTAACTGCCAACCTTTGCCTCCACCTGCTACAAAACCTCTTAGCATTCTCCCTCTCTCTCTCTCTCTCTCTCTCATACACAAAGAAACAAAAGTCGCAAAGCACCCATACCCAGCCGCTACCCCCTCATCATCCAAACCGCCGCTGACCACCTTCTGCCCACCCATCACCGCAAAGCCCTACTCTCTTACGCTCTTCACCGTGACCCTCCCCCAGCAAACCACCACCTCGCTATAGCCCCCAAACCCAAGGACCACAATTCTGTCAATTGTTGGATGGAGAGACAAAATTGTAGACAAGCCAACTAAACGGAGAAAACTTCAATGGCATTTTTATGGATGAACCTCATGAAGAGAAATTAGTGATGTGGATGAGGCGTTAGTGGGTGCAATTAAGGTGGTCTTAGGGAATTGTTTCGGCATAGGTAGATTGGTGGTGGCGAGTGGTAGATTCTCATCATGTGATTGTGGTAGTGGGTGGGGCGCATAGCAGTGCTTCCATGGTGGAGATTGTGCCCTTGGTTGTTTGTGGTCGAGTGTCTACGAGAGACGGTAATGGTGGGTGAAGTTGCGCGTGCGTAATGGATAGTGGTGGCGACGGCGATGACAAATGGGTGGTGGAGGTCGAGGAGCGTAGGGGTGGCAAAAGGATGGATAAGGGCTAGATGGGAATGTTGGTGGTAGAGAGAGAGAGAGAGAGAGAGAGAGAGAGAGAGAGAGAGGGGAAGCCGATGAAGGGAACCGCCAACTACACTTTTGTGAGATTTTTTTGCGGACTCAAAACTGTTGGATTTTGCAGATATTTACTGATTTAATGATGGATATTTCAGTGGTAATTTAGGAATTTTGTTACAAGAATATGCTGACTTCGTTGAAATTTAACAGTGTTTTGGACGGACTTTAATACCAGGGGGTTATATGTTACGGCATATCAAATTTTAAGGGGTGGCGGTGTTATATTTTATACCTGAGGGGGGTCCGTCTGTATTAGTGACAAACCTCAAAGGAATCTTGATGTAATTTACCCTACTTTAAATGATTTCTTTTTTAAATTTTTTATATATTTTTTGTTTTTATTATTATATTTTAAGTATAACTTTAACATATTTAATCTTTATAATTATATGTTCTCTCACCGTTACAAATTAGATCTGATCTTTTCAGTTTTTCCCTTCATTTCTTTGGATGCACTTAGATGTGCCAGGATAGTTTCCTCTCTTTTTTTCCCCCTCTTTTTGATCCAATAGAAAAAACGAAGCAGCAAAGACAAGATTATATTATTCGATTGGAATGCATACGTTCACAGATAAAGTGATGAGCAGCAAAAATCCTCTACAAACGATGGAAATTCCAAAAAGTTTCTAATTTGGTCATATTTGGAAAAAAAAATTGAACTTTTTTTTCTTTCTAATTATTGGTTTTTTTTATTATACATTATTACAGGAGACGGAGACGACGAAGTTTAAACCCGCGTTCTTAAAATCTAATAATGAAGACGGTGACTATTAAACTAACTGCTAACCTCCTAATTATTGAGTTAAATTTTAATAAAACCTCTAGTTTCCTACGAGCAATGTTACATGGACTTTATTTAGGGACGTAATAATATGACTTCAATTTAACCATTGAATTAGTCGTAAGTTTTATTATTAGATAGAATCCACAATTAATTCATTAATTGTATATTATTAGGTCCTTAAATAAGGCCCAAATAGCATTTCCCATTTCCTATTGCCCAACCCTATGTTCCATGAACTAAGACTTATGAGATTTATTAATTGAAATGCAGAGGCTGATATCAATAGGAATGAAAGTGAAATACACGACCTTCACTATAAAATTTCAAATGAAAATTTCCATCCATTCATAATTTCATGCATTACATAACAAATAGGTTTATGACCATCATTACAAAATCTCAATCCCAATGGAATTTAATTATAATGTACACATTCCCAGTGACTGATCAATCACCTGGGAGTACCTCAAATCACATTGTAGCAACACACTTCCATCAATCTTCCTCAAAACAAAGCTCTCAACCAACACATAACAGCCAAACAAATTAAACCCTTTCTCACTGTTATTTCCCTCTTTTCTCTCCTCTCTCTCTCCTCCTCCATCAACCCACCCTCCTCCCTCTACCACTGATATCATTCTTTCATATATTGCTAAGCTCAAACCCACACCCCCTCCTCCACTCTTCTTTGGGTCACTAACCCGAAACCAAATGAACCCATCACCACCAAAACTATCATCTCTCACAGCTTCAACCCCATTGACAGTCACAACACTGGTTCTGTGCTTTTGATCTTCTGAATAAATCTCTTCNGAAAAAAATCATGTTCAACTTTAAAAATGTAATAACTATAATAGTTTTTGGTCGAAAATGATTTTTTTATTATTAGACATGGAAATATTTAATGCAATAAGAAGTGTGAGGAGTACAAGTCCAACAACTAGCACTCTCAACAGAATGGTTTGTTCTTTTGTTGTTTATTTTGACTCCTAGTTGCAGCTATTGCTTGATGCTGGTGGCTATTGATAATTAAGTGGCTCCAATTGCTTGTAACTCATGCAAATTTATGAATATAATTTGTTTATTTACCTAGAGAGGGAAAAAAAAGCACAACCACTAGGTCTATATGATAATCTAATACTTACTCAAATCACTGCTCAAACTTAAATTTGAATAAAATTATGCTAAAAATAAGTTCTAATCTTTTATTTAAATTTATACCAAATAAAGGGATACTTGATTTTTTATTCAAATCAAAGAAACTCATATTTTTACTAAATCCCAAGAGGTAGCTCAAGTGGAGATAAAGACGAGCTGTAAATTCAAACATTCTAAGTTTAAAACTTAACAACCTCTTGGGAACCAGTCTCCTAGGCGTCAGCACAATTTGGTTAGTAAGACGAATTTTCATTGATTAGAAAAATCGTGTCTAAAACTTAGGTGTGGATTCAATTCCCTGTCAATTGTGCGAATCCTCAGGTGTTGAGAGGCCCGTGCATACAATGAGAATTACCTCCGAAAGGGATTGAGATTGATTTTGAAGGAAGTACATTCCTTAGAGTTAATTTTTTCTTTTTTACTTAAATTTTGAATGATCAAATTTTATTATTCTTTAAAAATTCAATACTCATATTTAACACTTTTTAAAATTTGATTTTCTCATATTTTAAATTTAAATTTATAAGCCTTTAAATTTAATCTATGAAGACTTATATGAAATAAATGTCACATCATTTAGGCTTGGTACACATTTTTGTAAGGAGTTATATGATGACTGTATGAAATAAATGTCACATCATTTAGGCTTTGGTACACCTTTTTGGGAGGACAAAAACAGATTGGGTGTCCCTTCCTTTTTATTTTGGGAGAATTGCAGTGACATCCCATAATTTTTGACAAGATAACATCAAGACCGTTAAACATTTCTTTCTGTAATGTAGGGGAGAGACTTACAGCACACGGTCAACATAAGAACCTTTTTGAGCACAAACTTGCAAATTACTACAAAAACCTCATTCCCATTTGCATTGAACTTTATTGGTGTGTCTAAAATTCAACCTCATCAACAAACTCCCATCCATTCTTCTCACCCCAAAACTTTGCACCAAAACATAACAACCAAAATACCTCCACTCTCTCTCCCCTCTAATCTCTTCTACACTCTCTATTATGACCTCTTTCTCTCCTCCATCAACCCACCCTCCTCTCTCTTGCACCCATCTAATTTTCTCAACTATTGCCTTACTCAAAGCCACACCTAGACCTCTCCTCCTACATCTTTCTCTCACTCTAAACCAAATAAACCCATCTCCACCATGCCTATCATCTTTCAAAGCTTCCCTGCCATGGACTAGAGCCACTTCCCTTTGCACACTAGCATTTACAACGACAACGTTACCTTCGTTACTCACGTTCTGGCACGAATATACCTCTTCCCACCAATGCTCGAGAGTCAATCCATAGAACAAGGTTTTTTGCATCTGGTTCACTAATCTACCTTCCTCCTTCACAAACACANGTATATTTAACCTTTTAGCCACACGAAACATTGGCATCATAATAAACAATTTAATCTTAATAAGTACTTTAATTATACTAAATATTTTGACAATGACTAACATTTTAATCACTATAAAAAAATAATTGGTACCCTAGGTATATTCCAATATCTTATACCGCAATATAGTGGGGTCCATGCTGAAAAGACTACCTAGGGTCCACTTACCTGCAACTAATACACTTGACCAGATCCTTGTGATTTAGTAGTCTTCTTTTAATGAAATATTTATCAGCAAAATAATTGTTACGTCTTGTTTGGATGGTTATAATTTTGATTAAGAAAGAGATTCTCATTTTAAAATCCTAAATTATTATTTTAGAGAGTTAATTATTTAGTAATCTAACTCGGGAATAAGACTATTATTATAATCCAATTCTCAATAATGTTGGGTATCTCAAACCGGTGGTCATTGTAGTAATCTTATACCTACATTGATTAGGTGTTTTATAAAAAAAATAAAAATCTCAAAATAAAGTTCTTTCTTAAAATTAACTTTATTTCAAAAATTAAATTCTCTTTCTAAAATCAATCTTCTTTTTAAAATTAAATTATTTCCTAAAATAATTTGGTAATGATATTAATTCACACACTAGATTTCTGACAATAACTAAATAATAAATATGATATTATTATAATAATTGAAACCCAAGTATCTCATTATTATAAATGAGATAATTATTTTCAATTAAGATTATTGTCATCTAAATGTGCCCTTATGTGTTAATTTGGTGCTCGAGTAATGGTTGCGCTATAAAATTATACGTATCAAGTTTCTCTCATCACACAAAATCTAACTTTTAATCAATTAATGTTATTCATATTTGAGATTTATCTCGTAATTATGGTCCAACAATCGTGTGGTTGGAATAATTTTTCATTACAAAAATGTTGAACTACTTTAACACAACCCATGATATATTCTCTAAAAAAATCATGTTCAACTTTAAAAATGTAATAACTATAATAGTTTTTGGTCGAAAATGGATTTTTTATTATTAGACATGGAAATATTTAATGCAATAAGAAGTGTGAGGAGTACAAGTCCAACAACTAGCACTCTCAACAGAATGGTTTGTTCTTTTGTTGTTTATTTTGACTCCTAGTTGCAGCTATTGCTTGATGCTGGTGGCTATTGATAATTAAGTGGCTCCAATTGCTTGTAACTCATGCAAATTTATGAATATAATTTGTTTATTTACCTAGAGAGGGAAAAAAAAGCACAACCACTAGGTCTATATGATAATCTAATACTTACTCAAATCACTGCTCAAACTTAAATTTGAATAAAATTATGCTAAAAATAAGTTCTAATCTTTTATTTAAATTTGTACCAAATAAAGGGATACTTGATTTTTTATTCAAATCAAAGAAACTCATATTTTTACTAAATCCCAAGAGGTAGCTCAAGTGGAGATAAAGACGAGCTGTAAATTCAAACATTCTAAGTTTAAAACTTAACAACCTCTTGGGAACCAGTCTCCTAGGCGTCAGCACAATTTGGTTAGTAAGACGAATTTTCATTGATTAGAAAAATCGTGTCTAAAACTTAGGTGTGGATTCAATTCCCTGTCAATTGTGCGAATCCTCAGGTGTTGAGAGGCCCGTGCATACAATGAGAATTACCTCCGAAAGGGATTGAGATTGATTTTGAAGGAAGTACATTCCTTAGAGTTAATTTTTTCTTTTTTACTTAAATTTTGAATGATCAAATTTTATTATTCTTTAAAAATTCAATACTCATATTTAACACTTTTTAAAATTTGATTTTCTCATATTTTAAATTTAAATTTATAAGCCTTTAAATTTAATCTATGAAGACTTATATGAAATAAATGTCACATCATTTAGGCTTGGTACACATTTTTGTAAGGAGTTATATGATGACTGTATGAAATAAATGTCACATCATTTAGGCTTTGGTACACCTTTTTGGGAGGACAAAAACAGATTGGGTGTCCCTTCCTTTTTATTTTGGGAGAATTGCAGTGACATCCCATAATTTTTGACAAGATAACATCAAGACCGTTAAACATTTCTTTCTGTAATGTAGGGGAGAGACTTACAGCACACGGTCAACATAAGAACCTTTTTGAGCACAAACTTGCAAATTACTACAAAAACCTCATTCCCATTTGCATTGAACTTTATTGGTGTGTCTAAAATTCAACCTCATCAACAAACTCCCATCCATTCTTCTCACCCCAAAACTTTGCACCAAAACATAACAACCAAAATACCTCCACTCTCTCTCCCCTCTAATCTCTTCTACACTCTCTATTATGACCTCTTTCTCTCCTCCATCAACCCACCCTCCTCTCTCTTGCACCCATCTAATTTTCTCAACTATTGCCTTACTCAAAGCCACACCTAGACCTCTCCTCCTACATCTTTCTCTCACTCTAAACCAAATAAACCCATCTCCACCATGCCTATCATCTTTCAAAGCTTCCCTGCCATGGACTAGAGCCACTTCCCTTTGCACACTAGCATTTACAACGACAACGTTACCTTCGTTACTCACGTTCTGGCACGAATATACCTCTTCCCACCAATGCTCGAGAGTCAATCCATAGAACAAGGTTTTTTGCATCTGGTTCACTAATCTACCTTCCTCCTTCACAAACACAAAGGGGCAGTACCATTTTCCAACGACAACCCGAGACAAACGATTCTGTGATAGCGTAACATCTAGTTCCGGGAGGTCCATTGGGTGGGTGGTGTCGTGGCCTTGAGCTTCTGGTAGATGAAGTTTGAATGAAGTGGTACTGGTGTGAACTTCCCATCCTTTTCTTCTCAGGAATTTAGGAGGAAACCCATCATGGGCTACAGATGTGGCATAGAAACCACCATTGTAATGGCGATGAATCTCAAACTGTTGGTATATATCAGTGTGATTGAAAGGCCTTGGATTTACATCAACTATAACATCTTGAAAGCAACATGTGCTTATCTCTCTTCGTCCTGAACATGTAGCTGCATGCCTACATACAGTACAGGAGTTGTAACAAGGTCAGAATTGCAACCTTCGTACCCCTAACCACACTGTGAGATTAGCAATTGAACATACATTACAAGAAACTAAATCATTGTGGGGACTATTCTATTTCAGTGTTTACGATCACTATTCTAACGGTATATAATTTGAGAATTTAATGCATCGTGACCACTAGACGGATATAGTAGACTTCATGCAAATCTGAGATTCATTAGTAATCTTATTGTAAATCCTTAAATTATGCTCCAATAGCCTTCCTTTTTTACAATATATTAAGTTAACAAAATTTCTAACTTATTAAGACCTAGATCACATAAAGCGAGAACGGGCGGGAGAGTGAAAGCATAAAAGTGATAAAATGAGAGCAATATATNCCTCAAAGGAATCTTGATGTAATTTACCCTACTTTAAATGATTTCTTTTTTAAATCTTTTATGTATTTTTTGTTTTTACTATTATATTTTAAGTATAACTTTAACATATTTAATCTTTATAATTATATGTTCTCCCACCGTTACAAATTAGGTCTGATCTTTTCAGTTTTTCCCTTCAATTCTTTGGATGCACTTAGATGTGCCAGGATAGTTTCCTCTCTTTTTCCCCCCCTCTTTTTGATCCAATAGTAAAAACGAAGCAGCAAAGACAAGATTATATTATCCNGATGCACTTAGATGTGCCAGGATAGTTTCCTCTCTTTTTCCCCCCCTCTTTTTGATCCAATAGTAAAAACGAAGCAGCAAAGACAAGATTATATTATCCGATTGGAATGCATACGTTCACAGATAAAGTGATGAGCAGCAAAAATCCTCTACAAACGATGGAAATTCCAAAAAGTTTCTAATTTGGTCATATTTGTAAAAAAAAATTGAACTTTTTTTCTTTCTAATTATTAATTTTTTTTATTATACATTATTACAGGAGACGGAGACGACGAAGTTTAAACCCGCATTCTTAAAATCTAATAATGAAGAAGGTGACTATTAAATTAACTGCTAACCTCCTAATTATTGAGTTAAATTTTAATAAAACCTCTAGTTTCCTACGAGCAATGTTACATGGACTTTATTTAGGGACGTAATAATATGACTTCAATTTAACCATTGAATTAGTCGTAAGTTTTATTATTAGATAGAATCCACAATCAATTCATTAATTGTATATTATTAGGTCCTTAAATAAGGCCCAAATAGCATTTCCCATTTCCTATTGCCCAACCCTATGTTCCATGAACTAAGACTTATGAGATTTATTAATTGAAATGCAGAGGCTGATATCAATAGGAATGAAAGTGAAATACACGACCTTCACTATAAAATTTCAAATGAAAATTTCCATCCATTCATAATTTCATGCATTAAATAACAAATAGGTTTATGACCATCATTACAAAATCTCAATCCTAATGGAATTTAATTATAATGTACACATTCCCAGTGACTGATCAATCACCTGGGAATACCTCAAATCACATTGTAGCAACACACTTCCATCAATCTTCCTCAAAACAAAGCTCTCAACCAACACATAACAGCCAAACAAATTAAACCCTTTCTCACTGTTATTTCCCTCTTTTCTCTCCTCTCTCTCTCCTCCTCCATCAACCCACCCTCCTCCCTCTACCACTGATATCATTCTTTCATATATTGCTAAGCTCAAACCCACACCCCCTCCTCCACTCTTCTTTGGGTCACTAACCCGAAACCAAATGAACCCATCACCACCAAAACTATCATCTCTCACAGCTTCAACCCCATTGACAGTCACAACACTGGTTCTGTGCTTTTGATCTTCTGAATAAATCTCTTCCCACTTTTGCTCAAGTGTCATTGTGTAAAACAAAGTGTTCTTCATCTTCTTTTTGGGTTCAAATTCTTCCTTCACAAATGGGAATGGGCAGTACCATTTTCCGACGACAACGGCGTCGGAACGTTTATTGGAGAGGAGAAGATTGAATTCCGGAGAGGTGTTGCGGAGTGTGGCATCAAGTCCTTGGGTTAGACTCAGTTGAGAGTTGTTTGATCCTAAATCATAGACTTCCCATCCTTTTTCTAGTAAGAAATGTGGAGGAGAACCATCTGGAGCTAATGATTTGGCAATGAAGCCATGGCCACCTCTGTTACGATGAATCACAACTCGTTGATAAGGGTCTCGATGATCAAAAGGATATGATGGCGTGTCCTTTGTGACAGTGCCAAAGAAGCATTTATTCACCTGGACCAAGTCCTCTTCTCTTCTGCATTTGTATGCTTCCCTGCAATAAATATTACAACAGAAATATTCAACATATGTTTTCTTTAAAGCTACACACACATAAAACACTATTTTTAATTTCTTTCTGTACGAGACAACTCCCTCTAAGGTACTTAATAAAATAGTGCCCTAATTTCTGAATAAGGGGTGTGTTCTCAGAAAGGGATCATCAAGGTGTCTTGTAGGATTGTCAATGTTAGTGTCGCGTTTTTAAATTGTGTAACTTGTTTTGTACCAACAAGTTCGTCAATCCATTTATAACCAGAATATAATTATGCGAAATCCATACATACTAATTTAATGTCCATAACACATTGGTGAGTCGTTCTGGTACATATGAAAGTGTTCCATCAATTAAAAAAAAATAGGAAAAATTAAGTACTTGGACCATTGCATAATAGATGCATAGCCACCTTGTCCATGAATGGCCAAGCTGGCTTTAGTATGCCATTATTATTTCAAATACACTGAAATTAATCTGTTATATCTATCTTCCAAAACTAACGAGTCTTTTTTGCATGAATTATTCTGATCACACATTTTTTAAATTTATGGATTAAGCTCGTAAAACTATAATCACTCGTAATCATGCATTGAACATTGAAATTTTATATGACAAAAGAACTCAAACCCAAGAGTATTGCTAGTGAATCATAACTAGTGAAAATCTATAAATAATCTACAATTATTTATTTAACCTCTCAAGTGATCAAACAAAAGAAGCAAGGGATAGATAAAAAAAAAACAGAGACTATTTATAATCCTGTACATCGCATCGAACGAACTGTTAGTATAAATTATAAAGAGAACTCACCCTTTCTTTTCACCTTCTGCTTTGATAACATAGTATTGGTTGGAAGACAAAGGGTGATCAAGAACTGGGATGAGCAACACCTTGATAAATGATGTTTTGGGACCCTTGAGTGGATGGACAGCCATTATCCTGTCCTGAGGAAACGGTAATTTTTCCACTTTCTTGCACTTGTTAACTGTTCCCAAACAAAAGGAATCTTTTGACGACTGTGATTCTTCATCTGTAAACATCAAAGATCCTGAGAAAGTACATCCTGGTTGTGCTGAGAGAATGTTGGGAGAATTCAGGCATTTTGACAGACCCCTTGTTGTATACATCTCTCTCTCTCTCTCTCTCTACTTCATTAGAGCTGGAAAATGGAGGTTTTATTTAGAGATGATGATAGTTTTATGTGAAGTTTGGATTGGTTGGAGACTGCTAACCTGTATCATTAATTGCTGCTTGGTCTCTCTCTCTCTATCTCTGGCATGCACTTAGAGGTATACAAACAAACGCAGAATATTTTCCTGAAGAGAAATCTCGAATCTCTTCGTTGTTACCCACTTTCCCTTCCTAGTCTTTTGTCCGGATTGTACGGCCAGTCCCATCCAGGCTTACATTATGCCAATCCAGATGTTCGAATCTTTGTGAAAGATCAGCAATGCCAAATATCAATTAGTATTAATTGCTTTGGATTATTAGTGTTCATTAATAAAAATATATAAAATTCAGCAAAATAATAAAATAAAATAATCCTACGCATGCTAAAAATAATCTATGATTCTATATAATAAACCACAATATCATTCTTACATGAAATACAACCATAGTTCAAATCATGTGTATCCGATCCAAGACTTATTTTGTGATTTATAGTTTAATCTTTTTAATGATAATAATTTTTTTGTATATTTAACCTTTTAGCCACACGAAACATTGGCATCATAATAAACAATTTAATCTTAATAAGGACTTTAATTATACTAAATATTTTGACAATGACTAACATTTTAATCACTATAAAAAAATAATTGGTACCCTAGGTATATTCCAATATCTTATACCGCAATATAGTGGGGTCCATGCTGAAAAGACTACCTAGGGTCCACTTACCTGCAACTAATACACTTGACCAGATCCTTGTGATTTAGTAGTCTTCTTTTAATGAAATATTTATCAGCAAAATAATTGTTACGTCTTGTTTGGATGGTTATAATTTTGATTAAGAAAGAGATTCTCATTTTAAAATCCTAAATTATTATTTTAGAGAGTTAATTATTTAGTAATCTAACTCGGGAATAAGACTATTATTATAATCCAATTCTCAATAATGTTGGGTATCTCAAACCGGTGGTCATTGTAGTAATCTTATACCTACATTGATTAGGTGTTTTATAAAAAAAATAAAAATCTCAAAATAAAGTTCTTTCTTAAAATTAACTTTATTTCAAAAATTAAATTCTCTTTCTAAAATCAATCTTCTTTTTAAAATTAAATTATTTCCTAAAATAATTTGGTAATGATATTAATTCACACACTAGATTTCTGACAATAACTAAATAATAAATATGATATTATTATAATAATTGAAACCCAAGTATCTCATTATTATAAATGAGATAATTATTTTCAATTAAGATTATTGTCATCTAAATGTGCCCTTATGTGTTAATTTGGTGCTCGAGTAATGGTTGCGCTATAAAATTATACGTACCAAGTTTCTCTCATCACACAAAATCTAACTTTTAATCAATTAATGTTATTCATATTTGAGATTTATCTCGTAATTATGGTCCAACAATCGTGTGGTTGGAATAATTTTTCATTACAAAAATGTTGAACTACTTTAACACAACCCATGATATATTCTCGAAAAAAATCATGTTCAACTTTAAAAATGTAATAACTATAATAGTTTTTGGTCGAAAATGATTTTTTTATTATTAGACATGGAAATATTTAATGCAATAAGAAGTGTGAGGAGTACAAGTCCAACAACTAGCACTCTCAACAGAATGGTTTGTTCTTTTGTTGTTTATTTTGACTCCTAGTTGCAGCTATTGCTTGATGCTGGTGGCTATTGATAATTAAGTGGCTCCAATTGCTTGTAACTCATGCAAATTTATGAATATAATTTGTTTATTTACCTAGAGAGGGAAAAAAAAGCACAACCACTAGGTCTATATGATAATCTAATACTTACTCAAATCACTGCTCAAACTTAAATTTGAATAAAATTATGCTAAAAATAAGTTCTAATCTTTTATTTAAATTTGTACCAAATAAAGGGATACTTGATTTTTTATTCAAATCAAAGAAACTCATATTTTTACTAAATCCCAAGAGGTAGCTCAAGTGGAGATAAAGACGAGCTATAAATTCAAACATTCTAAGTTTAAAACTTAACAACCTCTTGGGAACCAGTCTCCTAGGCGTCAGCACAATTTGGTTAGTAAGACGAATTTTCATTGATTAGAAAAATCATATCTAAAACTTAGGTGTGGATTCAATTCCCTGTCAATTGTGCGAATCCTCAGGTGTTGAGAGGCCCGTGCATGCAACACTTTCTCGGAATGAGAATTACCTCCGAAAGGGATTGAGATTGATTTTGAAGGAGGTACATTCCTTAGAGTTAATTTTTTCTTTTTTACTTAAATTTTGAATGGTCAAATTTTATTATTCTTTAAAAATTCAATACTCATATTTAACACTTTTTAAAATTTGATTTTCTCATATTTTAAATTTAAATTTATAAGCCTTTAAATTTAATNTAACTTTATTTCAAAAATTAAATTCTCTTTCTAAAATCAATCTTCTTTTTAAAATTAAATTATTTCCTAAAATAATTTGGTAATGATATTAATTCACACACTAGATTTCTGACAATAACTAAATAATAAATATGATATTATTATAATAATTGAAACCCAAGTATCTCATTATTATAAATGAGATAATTATTTTCAATTAAGATTATTGTCATCTAAATGTGCCCTTATGTGTTAATTTGGTGCTCGAGTAATGGTTGCGCTATAAAATTATACGTATCAAGTTTCTCTCATCACACAAAATCTAACTTTTAATCAATTAATGTTATTCATATTTGAGATTTATCTCGTAATTATGGTCCAACAATCGTGTGGTTGGAATAATTTTTCATTACAAAAATGTTGAACTACTTTAACACAACCCATGATATATTCTCTAAAAAAATCATGTTCAACTTTAAAAATGTAATAACTATAATAGTTTTTGGTCGAAAATGGATTTTTTATTATTAGACATGGAAATATTTAATGCAATAAGAAGTGTGAGGAGTACAAGTCCAACAACTAGCACTCTCAACAGAATGGTTTGTTCTTTTGTTGTTTATTTTGACTCCTAGTTGCAGCTATTGCTTGATGCTGGTGGCTATTGATAATTAAGTGGCTCCAATTGCTTGTAACTCATGCAAATTTATGAATATAATTTGTTTATTTACCTAGAGAGGGAAAAAAAAGCACAACCACTAGGTCTATATGATAATCTAATACTTACTCAAATCACTGCTCAAACTTAAATTTGAATAAAATTATGCTAAAAATAAGTTCTAATCTTTTATTTAAATTTATACCAAATAAAGGGATACTTGATTTTTTATTCAAATCAAAGAAACTCATATTTTTACTAAATCCCAAGAGGTAGCTCAAGTGGAGATAAAGACGAGCTGTAAATTCAAACATTCTAAGTTTAAAACTTAACAACCTCTTGGGAACCAGTCTCCTAGGCGTCAGCACAATTTGGTTAGTAAGACGAATTTTCATTGATTAGAAAAATCGTGTCTAAAACTTAGGTGTGGATTCAATTCCCTGTCAATTGTGCGAATCCTCAGGTGTTGAGAGGCCCGTGCATACAATGAGAATTACCTCCGAAAGGGATTGAGATTGATTTTGAAGGAAGTACATTCCTTAGAGTTAATTTTTTCTTTTTTACTTAAATTTTGAATGATCAAATTTTATTATTCTTTAAAAATTCAATACTCATATTTAACACTTTTTAAAATTTGATTTTCTCATATTTTAAATTTAAATTTATAAGCCTTTAAATTTAATCTATGAAGACTTATATGAAATAAATGTCACATCATTTAGGCTTGGTACACATTTTTGTAAGGAGTTATATGATGACTGTATGAAATAAATGTCACATCATTTAGGCTTTGGTACACCTTTTTGGGAGGACAAAAACAGATTGGGTGTCCCTTCCTTTTTATTTTGGGAGAATTGCAGTGACATCCCATAATTTTTGACAAGATAACATCAAGACCGTTAAACATTTCTTTCTGTAATGTAGGGGAGAGACTTACAGCACACGGTCAACATAAGAACTTTTTTGAGCACAAACTTGCAAATTACTACAAAAACCTCATTCCCATTTGCATTGAACTTTATTGGTGTGTCTAAAATTCAACCTCATCAACAAACTCCCATCCATTCTTCTCACCCCAAAACTTTGCACCAAAACATAACAACCAAAATACCTCCACTCTCTCTCCCCTCTAATCTCTTCTACACTCTCTATTATGACCTCTTTCTCTCCTCCATCAACCCACCCTCCTCTCTCTTGCACCCATCTAATTTTCTCAACTATTGCCTTACTCAAAGCCACACCTAGACCTCTCCTCCTACATCTTTCTCTCACTCTAAACCAAATAAACCCATCTCCACCATGCCTATCATCTTTCAAAGCTTCCCTGCCATGGACTAGAGCCACTTCCCTTTGCACACTAGCATTTACAACGACAACGTTACCTTCGTTACTCACGTTCTGGCACGAATATACCTCTTCCCACCAATGCTCGAGAGTCAATCCATAGAACAAGGTTTTTTGCATCTGGTTCACTAATCTACCTTCCTCCTTCACAAACACAAAGGGGCAGTACCATTTTCCAACGACAACCCGAGACAAACGATTCTGTGATAGCGTAACATCTAGTTCCGGGAGGTCCATTGGGTGAGTGGTGTCGTGGCCTTGAGCTTCTGGTAGATGAAGTTTGAATGAAGTGGTACTGGTGTGAACTTCCCATCCTTTTCTTCTCAGGAATTTAGGAGGAAACCCATCATGGGCTACAGATGTGGCATAGAAACCACCATTGTAATGGCGATGAATCTCAAACTGTTGGTATATATCAGTGTGATTGAAAGGCCTTGGATTTACATCAACTATAACATCTTGAAAGCAACATGTGCTTATCTCTCTTCGTCCTGAACATGTAGCTGCATGCCTACATACAGTACAGGAGTTGTAACAAGGTCAGAATTGCAACCTTCGTACCCCTAACCACACTGTGAGATTAGCAATTGAACATACATTACAAGAAACTAAATCATTGTAGGGACTATTCTATTTCAGTGTTTACGATCACTATTCTAACGGTATATAATTTGAGAATTTAATGCATCGTGACCACTAGACAAATATAGTAAACTTCATGCAAATCTGAGATTCATTAGTAATCTTATTGTAAATCCTCAAATTATGCTCCAATAGCCTTCCTTTTTTACAATATATTAAGTTAACAAAATTTCTAACTTATCAAGACCTAGATCACATAAAGCGAGAACGGGCGGGAGAGTGAAAGCATAAAAGTGATAAAATGAGAGCAATATATTATATGCGCATAGATGCACATTCACCCATAAAAATTGATAAATTTAAATATAAAAAATTAAATTGTATGCACAAGTATGTGAAAAATTATATAATTTTCAAATATGTATTGATTATAAGGTTCTAAAATGGCAAATATAGTTTATAAATATCAATCTAGTTTGATATGTATTTTTAGGCATAAGTAGGTACTTCTTAAATTAAAATTTAAGTAATAATGAGTAAGCATATAAATAAGTAAGAATGCGAATTCGCAAATTGAAAAATTGTATTTACGAATTTTATAAAACGAGAGTGCGAATTCATACATTTTGTGGCAAAGCGCAAATTCACACTCATAGTGCTAGAGAGTCAACTATTTTGAAGAATTATGTGATTAAGATGGAGACTTGCAAGTGGAATGAAAGAAATTTTAACGACATTTTAAATGTTGGGCCAGGCCCACCATGAAATCTGGCAGGATCTGCTGATATCAAGTTGGGGGGTCATGCGCCATAACTCAGCCCATAGCCCGTTACTGTTAAAAGTAGTAACACAGTAGTATTTATAACTTTTGAAAATAGAAAACAGTAAAAATGTACTTTAAAAATTTGTAACTTATAAAGCATGGTTTTTTAATCTATAGCTTATAACTTATTATACTTCATAAACAAAAGGGTTAATTATTGGGCAGGGTTATTGGGTGTGTTTACGGGCCGGGTAAGCAGCCTGGCCTGTGAGCTGAAGGCAACACCACAGCCCTTGCCACGGCTGCTTGGGCTAGTTGGACCAATTTGCGGGTCCCCACGGCCCAATCTGAGTCATGGACAAACCTATTCACATCTCCTTCACCCTAAAGAGCTCAACTGGGACCAAAAAAATTTAGGCAACACTTCTGACAAATTCTCTCTTAAATTGGGAGAACAAAATTAGAACTTTCAGTTGGATTTTCAGCAAAATCACAATCACTCCTAGCTATTAGGGTTGATAATTGAACGAGTTCGAGCTGAGTCTATCGATTTTATTTATTTAAACGAATCTAAAAAATTATTCACGTTAGAATCGTTTGAAAAATGAGCCGAACCTGAACGAGCCTAATATGAATATTTACACATAAATGAGTCAAGTTTGTCGAGTTCAAGCCGAGCCTGTCAAGTCCGTTTTTTAAACGAGCTAAAAAATTAAACAAGTCTGAATATTTTCACATAAATAGGTCAAGTTCAAGCAAAGCTTATCAAGCCCATTTATTAAACAAGCTACAAAATTGGACAAATTTGACTTGTTTTTGAGCCTAAACAAGTCCAAAACGAAACGAACCTGACACAAACTCGAATAACTCGGTTCGATTATAAATTCTACAAGATATTGATTGCCAACTAGGAATCAAATCCGAATTTGTACTATAATCAGGTATGCTAACCTATGGTAAAAGACAGAGAGGTATGGATATTCAGACATTGAATAATGAGAATATAATAAAATGTACCCTTTGTATTTGCCTTTTGCTTTGATGATGTAGTAGCGGTTGGATGACAGTGGCTGATCAAGAACTGGGATGAACCAAACCTTGGTAACACTAATCTCTTCATACTCTGGTGGGTGTACAACCTTCAAGATCTTGTCTTGAGGAAATGGTAACTTTTCAACCTTCCTGTTCTTACATAAACCCCAGCAAAAAGTATCTTCTTCTGATTCTTCATCAGTCACAACCAGATAACCCGAATTTGGAGCCTCTGGTGGGTGTATTGAGAGAGCGCTAGGGAGATTCAGGTAGAGTGAACGTGGCCTAGTGACATACATTCTCTCTCTCTCTTGCATAAGCAAGCCGGCACGATTTAGTATACGAGGCTTTAGCTATTACGGATCTGGAGAGAGTCAGATTTTCCGCGACTCAAACATATGTGACGCCCTTGACTTGTCTCACAAAATTTTAGGTTCGAGAATTGATGCCCACAAGCTCTCTGTTTCTAGCCGATTATGTCCTTAATTGTGAGTTTAATGTAGTAGGGTGTCTTTAATAATTCACTTTATTAAAGGGTTGTCTTTAATAATTCACCTTAATAATCTGAAAAGTAACTTCTTACCTCAGTATCCATTTTCTCTTGATGCACCCATTGAGTTTTTAATTCGTTGGTTTGTTGATCAAATCGTCCATTGTCATTTTGTCTCAAAGTATTCAAAGCTCTATCCCACCCGAGTTCAACTCAGTCTCCAACATTCCGGCCTTTTATTGTTAGGGATTTTATTGATGCTGAAAGTAACTTGCTTACCAAGCCATCCACTTGAGAAGTTGGTCGCTAGAAAGATCAGAAAGCGAAGTTATCTACGAAGCTTTGCTTCTCCCCCTGTCTATTTTGATTCAAAAGATGATCAGCGGTTTCCGACTTTTTTCGATTTCCACAATTGTAATTATTTGTCATTTCAATTACTTCATCTATTATTATTATTTTTTTATTATTTCAAAGTAGTGATACACTATAAAAAAAATAGCTTCTTGCCTCCTCATTCCGACTACCTCCCTCCGTGAGGAGTTCCGTTCCTTTTTCAAAAATGTCCGATTGATCTGCTCAGCAAACGTACAAAGTGAACCACATTTTGACAGACCATCTTCTTACCATTAAAACTCATTCTACAAGTGTCACGAGATCTAAATCATTCATGAATCCGACACAAAATTAGTAGGTTGGGTTTAATCTCAAGAGTTTCATATGGTAAACAAATATGTTCATTTGACACATTAAATATTTATATCTGCATTAACCATAAACGAGATGAATTTGAGTTGACACAACTTAGACACGTCAAAAAGTAAACATTGTGTTGCCGTATATTTTTTAGATGCTTCAATTTGAATTTTTGTAAATTTATGACCCAAAAATGAAAATCCTCCCATGACTTGTCTCATCCATTTGGTGTATAGAAGAAAGGAATTAAATCAAAGTTGGATTTTGTGTCGGATCGTGGTTGGAGGAGAAAATATTCAGTACTTGACACGTATTAGGCTGTCATTGATATCTGATATTCATCACCAATCAACATATGTCACCTCATATTTTGTATTTGACAGATACCAGATTATCATTGAAAATTGATACTTATTACCAATCAAGAGATGTCACCTTAATGTAGGCTCTTCTTCAACTTTTCTCTCTGCACAACCTATCTTGAGGTGACATCTGCTAATTGGTGATGAATACCAATTATTAATGACAACTTAACACCTGTCAAGTACTCAGATCTACCAACAACAAATAAATGCTAGGTGGTGAAATTATGTGCCAAAATGTATTTAAATCCAACTTATTTACCCAAAAAAAAAAAAATTCCAACTTGTATATTATGCAAGAGGAATGACCAAAAATAAAAACTAAAAATAAAGATATGCATGAGGAAGGTAACAAGAAGTTGCCGCCCAACTAATTAATTTGGTGGCTGTGATCCAATCCACGTTTTAAGTGTGCTTGCCACTCAAGTTTGTGGACTGTACTGGGATACAGGATTGACTCACTTTTTTGCATAAATCAAAAGATTTCAAGTAATTATGTTAGTTTGTTAATTAGTTAGAAATAATATTATTAATTAGTTAAAAGAATTATTATGTTAATCTAATTTTATTAATTAGTTATATATTAATAAATAAGTTATATGTCAAAATGAATAGTGACATATAACTTATTTAATAAATAAATTGTATTTGAGTTTGAATAAATTTTTACATGAATCCACTTAGATCGGAGAAAAACTAATAAAAAAATTTCAATCACACCTCTTGTAATTTGTCGTGTTTTTAAGAATATTCTCTCTATTGTTTGGAACATTACTAAAACTCTTTTTAACTTATATTTAAGCATCACTGACACCCTCTGTTTTTAAATCATAGTTTTTTTTAAATTATCCCTGCATAAACCTAAATATTTTTTATACATAAAATTTGATTAAAGTTTGAACTGATTAAAATTTATTTTTTAACATATTAAAATTTGAGTTAATTAAAATTTATTTTTTAATATATTAAAATTTGAACCGATTAAAATTCGATTCAAACTAATTAAATTTTATTTTTTATGTATAAAAAATTGAGCCTATTAAAATTTTTTTACATATTAAAATTTGAGGCGATTTGAGTTCTATCTAAACTGTTATCGCCGATTAAAATTTGTTTCAAGTCGATTAAAATTTATATTTTTTTATTTATTAAAATTCATGTTAATTAAAATTCCATTCAAGTTGATTAAAATTTGATTCGAGCCGATTAAAAATGAAATTTAATCGAATCAAAATTTAGTACGTAAAAAAATATAATTTTTAATCGACTCTAATTTTAATACATAAAAAATAAATTTTAATTAGTTCGAATCGAATTTTAATTAACCCGAATTTTAATATGTAAACAAATTTAGTAAATAGAAGGACTTCCATTGAAAATATGCATATCTAGAGGGAATGTGGATGAATTTTTTTTTAAAAATATATAAGGACTAATTTAGTAAAATTACATATTAATTAATACCTTTAATCTAATGATGGGTATCAATAGTGATTCAAAAAATAAAAAAAAATACCCTTAAAAATATGATAAATTAAAAGAAATATGACGAAAACTGTCACTAAACTCATTCAAGTCGACATGTGTGGTTGTAGGGATGTCAATTTTTGACACAATACGTTACCACGATATAAATCGAATACAAAATTAATAAGTCGGACATGAATTTAAACGAGTTAATAAGTTAAAACAAATCAACATGTTTAAACACGAATAAAATCATGTTGGGTTCATGTCAAAATCAAATTAATTTGATTTTGACCTGATTAACCCGTATATTTTAAACAGGTTGACATGATTCAGACACGAACCCAACCTAATCCACTGTAGACCAATTTAACCCGTTTATGACAGTATAGTTCGCCTATTATATATAACTGATATAATTTTAACATTATTACTTATTAGTTTTTACTTTTACTATGATAAATTGATAATATAATTGTTAATAATATTATAACAGTATACTAGTATATTTTTTGTTTTAATTTTTGAGTTGAAATTTGAATACATTTTAGTTAATTTTATTGATAAGAGGCGATATGTTATTTGAAAAAAATTATTTGAAATTTTGGATGAATAATTTAATGATATATTTAATAGTAATGAACTGGTGTGAAAACAAGTTATGTGTCTTAAACATGTCTGTATTATGTGTGCTGGATAAGTTAAATAGATTATGATATGTTAACCCAAAAACGACCTATTTATTAAATGTATCACATAAGTCGGGTGCGAATAATTTGTTTAATAGTCAAATTAAATTAGTGTTTACACGTCTCAATATAATTATTAAACATATCATTTTTTAGNTAACCCAAAAACGACCTATTTATTAAATGTATCACATAAGTCGGGTGCGAATAATTCGTTTAATAGTCAAATTAAATTAGTGTTTACACATCTCCATATAATTATTAAACATATCATTTTTGTGTTTTAAAAATTTCGATATAAACTCGAAATCAACCCAGGATTTAATCGGACACGTTTTACAATCTTAGGTGGTAGACTTATTCAATCGCACGGCACATTGCTACGTAAGTGATGACCTCATCAATGGAATCTGGGCAAAGATTCCTACAACGGCAATGCGTGGCATACAAAAGCACTTTCGCCCAGAGCGGGGCGCTATGTGGGAACCCCCAGGAAAATAATGATCTGGCCCAATTAGAACCCTCAGATTAATTGACTTTTCAAAAGTTTGACGAATACAGGTATTTTTAGGAAGAATCTCTAGCCTCTAATAAAAGTGAATCCAAAGTAATTACAAGCTGTAAAAAAAAAAAAAATAAATTTGACTGAGTAATTAATTTTTTATTTTTTAATTAAAATAATTTAGTAATTAATTAAAATTTTCTAATTTATTTTTGACTTCGTAATTTACAGACTGTAATTTCTTTTTCTGACTTTAGTAATTACAGCCTGTAAAATGTTAAAAATTCTCCTATGTATATCCGACCAATTATGGTAACCAATACAACAAACGTAAGACTTGGTAAACCGAACAGAATCAACATTCACCATCATTCTCGCCTATGGCCACCACCTCTTCCATCACCACCCGCTGTCTCTCTCCCAGACTCCTCCAAAACCTCCGCTATTTCTCCTGCAGATATCTAAACTCAGCTGCTCCCTCCTCCATCACCGCCGTCTCGCCGCTAAATTTCACAGAAAAAACCGATTCCAGCGCCACCCCACCATCCACCACCGCTACCGCTACCGCCACCGCCAACTCAATTCTCAACCTTGAGGACGTTAAAGAGCTATTTTCTCCGGTTTCAACAGCGAAGCTGCTGAGATCATCGGTCACGCTTCATATGGCNCAACTCAATTCTCAACCTTGAGGACGTTAAAGAGCTATTTTCTCCGGTTTCAACAGCGAAGCTGCTGAGATCATCGGTCACGCTTCATATGGCGGCTATTGAGCCCATGGTTGATGTGGGTATGTGGGTAATGAATTCAAAGCTCATGGACATGGCTGTCTTGCGTGAGATAATCTTGGGGACTATAAAACACACGTTTTATGAGCATTTTGTCGCCGGAAAGGACTTGCCGGAGGTGGGTCAGACCATCGTGAAACTCCGGGAAGCTGGGTTGAGAGGGATATTAAATTATGGCCTAGAACACGCCGGTGATAACCAATCGTGTGATCAGAATATGGAAGAAATCATTCAAACAGTTGAATCAACCAAATCACTTCCCCCTTCTTCTGTAAGCTTCAAACTTTACTTTTATAATTCCTGCTCTAGGCCTTTTACTAGTTAGCCCTGGTAAAGTTCTCACGTGGCGTATTTTTTAAAAACAAGGTCCTAGAGAATCCGTTATATAAAACTTTCAATTCGACCTTGACCAATCAAATGAAAGTGCCATAAAACTTTCAATTCGACTCTGACCATCAATTAAATTAGGAACATCCCTTGTAAATACTTAGATTGAAGTTTCATGATTGAATTTGAGAAATGAACTTCGGCAAACAGGTAAGCTTTGTTGTGGTGAAGATCACAGCAATTTGCCCACCAAGACTGCTCAAGAGAGTAAGTGATCAGCTGAGATGGGAGTACAGAGACCATTCTTACAATCTTCCATGGAAGCTCAACACTCTTCCGATTTTCTCCGATTCAAGTCCCTTTTACCACACACTCTCAAAACCAGACCCTCTGACCCCACAGGAAGAACTCAATCTTCAATTAGCCCACCAAAGACTAGTGAAAATCAGCCAGAAATGTGTCGAACACAATGTCCCTTTACTAATTGATGCAGAGGACACATCGATTCAACCCGCGATCGATTACTTCACGTACTCTGCTGCAATTTTGTTCAACAAAGACGATAATCCAATAATTTTCGGGACGATACAAGCTTATTTGAAAGATGCAAAAGAGAGATTGTTTCAAGCAGAGAAAGCAGCAGAGAAAATGGGAGTTCCTATGGGCTTTAAATTGGTGAGAGGAGCTTATATGTCTAGTGAAAGACAGTTAGCTTCTGCTTTAGGAGTTGAGTCTCCTGTTCACAATAGCATTCAGCAGACTCATGCATGCTACAATGACTGTGCCTCTATCATGCTCGAGAAGGTTGCTAATGGCTCCGGGGCACTTGTTCTAGCAACCCATAATGTTGAATCAGGTAAAAGAATTATTACTCTTGGGTTGTAGTAATAATGNTGCTAATGGCTCCGGGGCACTTGTTCTAGCAACCCATAATGTTGAATCAGGTAAAAGAATTATTACTCTTGGGTTGTAGTAATAATGGTCAAGAATTGAAGGGCAAGGGTCTAATTAGGAATGACAATCAAGTCATGTCAGTCGTGTTTCAATGTTTTTTTTTTTTAGATTTGTCGATGATCTAACTTATAATGTGTTTGATGTTGGATAGGGAAATTGGCGGCAGCTAAAGCTAGAGATTTGGGGATGGGAAAGAACTACCAGAAGCTCCAATTTGCTCAGCTATATGGAATGGCAGACACACTTTCATTTGGCTTGGTTAATGCCGGTTTTCAAGTTAGCAAGTACTTGCCATTTGGACCAGTAGAGCAGATAATTCCTTACCTTCTAAGGAGAGCTGAAGAGAACAGAGGGGTCTTGTCTACCTCAACTCTTGACAGACAACTTATGAGGTAAAATAATTTCTCAAAATAAATGGGCCTAAAAATCAATTAGAAAAAAAATTGTGGGTCTGGTTCTCTAATGTGTTTTCTCTTTTTTTCGATATGCAGGAAAGAGTTGTTGAGGAGATTTAAAGCTACAATTCGTTAAGGAGAATTAGAAAGACAAATATCAAGTATTTTCCACGACGAAGCTTTTGATGATAAAACGATGTAATTGTGTATAAATAAGGTAAAATGAAAGAAGCTTCGATCATCGGTTGTATATAATTGATGTAAAGCAATATGAATATAACAAATTCTCGCCATAATTGCTCGTTGATCTTAAAAAATGGGCGATGTTTTATTTTTTTAATCGTTAACCTAGCACCAAATTTCATGTTTGTAAGAAAAAGTCCGCGTCTATTTAGTTTGTTTTTATTTTTTTGTTAACGATAAAAAAATAGTGTAAATTTAGTTGGTGGAAGGAAATACATTATCTGTGCATAATAACATGTCACTATTGTTATTTAGTAAGGGCTAATATTACTTTCAATTCTNAAAATAGTGTAAATTTAGTTGGTGGAAGGAAATACATTATCTGTGCATAATAACATGTCACTATTGTTATTTAGTAAGGGCTAATATTACTTTCAATTCTCAATTTGTATTATCAAATATTAAAAATTTTAATTTACACACTTAATATTATAAATAAGTAGTAATATGGATCTGATCTAGACTCGTTTAATTTTTTGTTACAAATTAAAGCACATGAGATGTAAATGTTTCAAATATGATGATAAGGCATAAAATTTAAATTTGAAGCATCTTTTAGAGTATAAAGTGAAATTTAGGCTACTATTATTTATCAACTTTTAAATTAAAGATTTGGTTTACCACAAAAACAAGCGTGAAAGTCACATTAATGAACGTAAGAAACGGGCAAAGAGCACACGTTTGAATGATGAGGAATCAATATCCTTTTCTTCAAGGCTTTGGGCTGATTATGTACTTATCTAGATAAATTTTGAATATATTAGAATTATTTTATATTTTTTAAGACTAAAAAAGACATGATATACATATTCGCTAGTTTATTTTTGATTTTGACATTTATTTTTGTTAATTATGATAAAAATTATAAAGTGCATATTAAACTATATAATCGATCAAATGATTTATAAATACAAAAGTGATAAAATAATTATGTATATAAAGAATAATAAAGTTGTTATGTAACATTTTAAAAGTACAAAAATTCACCCAAGTCAATTTTAAATAATTTTAATTAGTTAATATTTTGTACAAACAAATGTTATCATTTGTATATACTAAATAGGACGTAATTAAATAAATTATTGTCCTATTTCTATCAATTGTAAGAAAAAAAAATAATTTGTTGAAATATTTGTGTCCACCTTGACATAATTTTCTGACTCCGCCCCTGAGTTCAAATCATTAAATCAGCGAGTCCTTTTAATTATTTTCACCACCAAACCCTAATTTGACAAGATAAGAATTTCTATGATCACTTCCGGACAAAAATTTCAATTACTCTCTTGTACTCTTTTTTAACAAGAAAAAAAAATAAACAAATGAATAGAAGGGGCTTCTCCCGACATTGCTGCATGGTGCATATTGAATGATGTAATGAAAATTATATGAAAAACCCAAAGGTCCATTATTTTTCACCACTACCAAGAGGAGGCAACAATCATAGATACCTTAAATAAGCACACATATGGTGACCATAACGTGTCTGGTATGTCTTGGATATGTATATTTATAGCCTATATACATATCATATTGGATCAAAGTATTACATGCCATTGATCGCACGATACCACTGCTTATTAAATATTTTATTCCATGTGCTAGTGAATCGGTCACATGCAATGTACAATGCTTCTTTTTTTTTTTTTTTTTTTTCTTTTTCTGGTTCAAAACTCATAGGAGTAGCAATTGAGTTATTTGGTGTCATATTTGGATTGTATTACTTGGGATGTATGTTATATTTGAATTATGACATTTCGGTTGTGTCGCGTTTGAGTTGAATTAGGTTTATATGGGTGAGAAAGAAGAGGGTCCTATAAAAATCTATATCTAAATCAGGCCAATGATTAAGACTCATCGTTTCGTCATGAGCTCCTTCAGTTTTTTGTTGAATTTCATCATATAAACCATCAAAACCTAGTTTTTACTCATTTAGAAAAGAATTCTAAATAATAAATCATAAGAGATTCCGAATTCAGTGTCGTCAGTTGGATTGGACTCGAGACGACACATACTTTTTCAGAGTTAATCTATCGTTACTTTCTCTGTGGATTCAGAATACCTTTGTTCTATACACTTAGAATCATAGTGTTCTTTGTGTTTCTTTGTTCTGTCTTACCACACTCACTAAAATAGTAAAAATTAAATGTATGATACCAAAATTTTTTCTTCCGGGCACTCAAGTCCGTAAATTAAACCAACTCATGAGCATTGAAGTGGATATCCACATTATACACCAAAGTGGAAAGCCAAAGTTGAGAGCCGATTTGCCCACCGAAAATCCAAGAAAATGGGGAATTGGAAAAACACTAATGCAATGACTCAGACTAGCATTTGAAGTGTGTGTCAACATTACACCAAAGAGTGGAAGCCAACCAACAAGCTGATACATCACTGGCTAAGCCTCGATGGTATTATTACTATAATGCTATGCTTATCTGAAAGGCAGAGAGAACATCATGTAGGCCACACTTGTGCCTAACCCTATTCTCATGGATGATGGTGTAATCTAATGCTTCCATGCACTGTTAGGTGGTGTGTCACAGATGAGGCAGTGCACTCTGTAAACAAACATTAGGATAGCTTCACTTTGTTCTCTTTTCCTTGGACTTGTTTTTTCAATTAAAAAAAAATAAAAATTAGATCTCTAACGAGGGATCTAATTCATTATAGACGTTAGATTAGTCGTGAATTTTAAGATTAGATGACATTCACTTTCAATCCAATAACCGTAATTGATTAAGTTTCTTGATTATNCACCTCCCACCAGGGACAGAGCTACCCTACACCTTTGTCAATCCCCTATACATATTTCTTAAGCATGCACTAAAATAGTTGTCCATTAGTTGTCCTCCTTACATATACGCTACTCTCTCCAAATTTATTAGGGCATCGACCCACTTCAATACTCCTTACTAAAATATTACTTTTTTATACTAATACTTTATAAATTATTTTGAACTTTCTTAATTTCATTCAATTTTTCATAAAGAACCCTTGACTTTTAGAGTGTAAATACCTTATTAGCTATGCCATTGAGATTTAGGTTAGAGAACATTAGGATCTAATATATTATGACCATTAGATTAGCAAATATGGTTCAATATTGAATGTAGTAAATGGTTGCAGTGTGATACATNATCTAATATATTATGACCATTAGATTAGCAAATATGGTTCAATATTGAATGTAGTAAATGGTTGCAGTGTGATACATTCCCAAATTAAGTACTCAAATTAAAATAAATAACAGTATTAAAACTTAATATTTATTATAGTTTTGAAATTTTTTTCATAAAAAAAAATAGCTTTGTGGATTGAAAATTTCAATCAATAAAATATAAATATAGTCTATATTATTGGTCTTAGTTTGTATGTATAAACTTTAACCCATGTAAACATAAGTTCTTGGCCCTATCTTTGCCTCCCCCCCCTCCCCCCCTCATTCCCATCCCCATCCTTAGGGGTGTTCATCCTATCCTACGGGTAAGAAATATAGTCTTTCGTTTTCCTACCCGATACTTTACAAAAAAAATTTTTCTTGACTTACCCTACCCAATCAGGTGTAGTATTTCTACCCATCGGGTAGGAAGTCGGGTAAACCCTTGTGTAACTATTAATTTTTAGATCATTTTAACAATTCAATTAAACAACATGTACCAATTTAACAACACAGTAAATCAGTNGGGTAAACCCTTGTGTAACTATTAATTTTTAGATCATTTTAACAATTCAATTAAATAACATGTACCAATTTAACAACACAGTAAATCAATAACACTAAAACATAAAATAACTACAACAACAATTATAAAAAAACATAAAAAAACAGGAACATCAATCCATCATAATTGTTATATAAATACAATAACAATTATTTTAAATTTAAACTGTATGAAACACATTAAAATATGTTCCAATAAATAACTAATTCACCACAAATCATGTAACTTACACAAAAAAACAAGTCCATGTTTTCGCAACTCAAACATCCACAAGAATAACAATGTTATAATATAAATTATATCANATGTTCCAATAAATAACTAATTCACCACAAATCATGTAACTTACACAAAAAAACAAGTCCATGTTTTCGCAACTCAAACATCCACAAGAATAACAATGTTATAATATAAATTATATCACACAAACACTCTTATACTTACTAAAAAAAATATAAAAAAATTAATGACAAAATAGGAATTTAGAAAGCTGTATATTTCTCTCCAATGTTTTTCTATGTTAAAAGACTACAATATATANGAATTACAGAGAGCGGCTGTACAATCCACAACAAACCCTAATCACCAAAACAATAGGGTTTATATGTCCTACGTACTGGACTGTATAACGGGATCGGCCCAAGCCTTCGCTCCATGGACTAAGCCTCAGAAAATTTTCTATTAAAAACCACACAACATTATTTCGGGTCGGATCATCATCCGAATCACATATACAAACTAGACTCCATTAAAAAAAAACCAACAACATATACACTACTCTCTCCAAATTTATTAGGGCATCGACCCACTTCAATACTCCTTACTAAAATATTACCTTTTTATACTAATACTTTATAAATTACTTTGAACTTTCTTAATTTCATTCAATTTTTCATAAAGAACCCTTGACTTTTTAGAGTGTAAATACCTTATTAGCTATGCCATTGAGATTTAGGTTAGAGAATATTAGAATCTAATATATTATGACCATTAGATTAGCAAATATGGTTCAATATTGAATGTAGTAAATGGTTGCAGTGTGATACATTCCCAAATTAAGTACTCAAATTAAAATAAATAACAGTATTAAAACTTAATATTTATTATAGCTTTGAAATTTTTTTCATAAAAAAAATAGCTTTGTGGATTGAAAATTTCAATCAATAAAATATAAATATAGTCTATATTATTGGTCTTAGTTTGTATGTATAAACTTTAACCCATGTAAACATAAGTTCTTGGCCCTATCTTTGCCTCCCCCCCCCCCCCCCCTCATTCCCATCCCCATCCTTAGGGGTGTTCACCCTATCCTACGGGTTAGAAATATAGTCTTTCGTTTTTCTACCCGATACTTTACACAAAAAAATTTTCTTGACTTACCCTACCCAATCAGGTGTAGTATTTCTACCCATCGGGTAGGAAGTCGGGTAAACCCTTGTGTAACTATTAATTTTTAGATCATTTTAACAATTCAATTAAATAACATGTACCAATTTAACAACACAGTAAATCAATAACACTAAAACATAAAATAACTACAACAACAATTATAAAAAAACATAAAAAAACAGGAACATCAATCCATCATAATTGTTATATAAATACAATAACAATTATTTTAAATTTAAACTGTATGAAACACATTAAAATATGTTCCAATAAATAACTAATTCACCACAAATCATGTAACTTACACAAAAAAACAAGTCCATGTTTTCGCAACTCAAACATCCACAAGAATAACAATGTTATAATATAAATTATATCACACAAACACTCTTATACTTACTAAAAAAAATATAAAAAAATTAATGACAAAATAGGAATTTAGAAAGCTGTATATTTCTCTCCAATGTTTTTCTATGTTAAAAGACTACAATATATACACATATACAGATCAAGTCATGATCTGATCAGTAAGGAAAGAAAATAAAATCTCAACTAATTCCCTTGAATGAAGGGATTACAAATTCCTAAATATGTGCAGTAAAGATTATTTTCAAAACTAGCGTTAATCAAATCTCAGCAAATCTCAACACTCCCCTCAAGTTGGAGCATGTATATCCTGCATGTTCAACTTGCTTCTTAAGTCCTTAAACACGTTTCCTCCAAGAGCTTTTGTAAAAACATGTGCCAACTACAAATGAGATGAAACAAATTCTGTAACAATTTGACCTTCTTGTATCTTTTCTCTTACAACTTGGCAATCCAGTTTTATGTGCTTGGTGCGCTCATGATATACTGGATTTGCTGCTATATGAAGTGCAACTTGATTATCACATAATAACTTTGCTGGTCCAGTGAAAATCTGCATGTCATTAAGCAAAAATCTAAGCCAAGTTAATTCACAAGTTGCTGCTGCCATGGACCTGTACTCAGCTTCCGAGGATGATCTGAAGAGTGTTTTCTGCTTCTTGGCCTTCCATGAAATCAGTGAATTTCCCAAATACACACAATAACTTGTAGTTGATCTTCAAGTCATAGGACAATTTGCCTAATTTGCATCACAATAAGCCTTCAAGTTGAAAGAATTGTTTGATGAAAATAACAAGCCGAGACCTGGACTTCCTTTAAGGTACTTAATAATGCAAAGAGCAGCATCCCAATGAGGCTTTCTTGGTGCATGCATAAATTGGCTTAGGATATTGACCGAGTATGTGATGTTTGGTCTTGTGACTGTGAGATAGATTAATTGTCCAACTAATCTCCTATAGCGCTCTGGATCATGTAGTAAATCTCCTTGATCATCCATGAGCTTTAGATTTACTTCCACTGGAAAATTTGAAGGTTGAGCACCCAAGTGACCAACATCATCTATAATCTCCAAGGTATTTTTTTGTTGAGAGATTACAATGCCTTCTTGGACCTTGTAACTTCCAAGCCAAGAAAAAACTTTAGAGAACCGAAATCTTTGATGTGGAATTGTTGATGCAGAAACTTTTTGAGACTTTGTATAGCAGTTGCATCATTTCATGTTATCACTATGTCATCTACATAGATGAGTACCATAGTTGTAGATGGACCTTTAGTCTTCACAAATAAAGAATAATCTAAATGTGATTGAACAAAATCAGCCTTTTTGATAGCATGAGAGAATTTGGCAAACCAATTTCGAGGAGCTTGTTTAAGTGCATAGAGGGACTTGTGCAGTCGACATACAAGCTTCTCCCCTTGTCGACAAAGACCCGGTGGTGGANTGAGGAGCTTGTCTAAGTCCATAGAGGGACTTGTGCAATCGACATACAAGCTTTTCCCCCTGTCGACAAAGACCCGGTGGTGGAGTCATATATACCTCTTCCTCTAAATCACCATGAAGGAAGGCATTGGTCACATCCATTTGATGTAAGGGCCATTGTTTGGCGGCAGCAACAACAAGAATACATCGAACAGTTGTTAACTTGGCAACAGGAGCAAATGTCTCAGTGTAATCCAAGCCTTCTTGTTGAGAAAATTCTTTGGCAACTAATCGTGCTTTGTAGCGTTCAATCGTGCCATTAGAATTATATTTGATACGATATACCCATTTGCTGCCAATGGGATGATGACCAGTAGGTAAAGGAACCAAAGACCATGTCTTTTGAGTAGTAAGAGCATCAAGTTCGTGTTGCATGGCCTCTTGCCATTTCGGATCTAAAACAGCCTGTGCATATGAGGTGGGTTCGAGAACACTGGAGATAGCATTGACAAAGTGTTTATGTTTAGAAGATAAAGAATCATATGAAATGTAGTTACTTAAAGGATACCGAGTACCTGACTTGGTTGAAGATTTCTGGTTGGAGGTTGCATTTGATGGCATTGTACTCACTTGTCCACAATGGAAATCTTGAAGAAGAATGGATGGTTTTCTGGTGCGTTCACTTCTACGGAGAGAAGGGGCTGGGGATGAGACAGGAGAGGAGGAATTTTCTGTGGAAGCGGTCTCAGGTAATGAGGAACGAAGGGAAGTTGGAAGAGAAGGGGAATCAGCAGGGTAGTTGGTTATCTCAGGTTGAGAAATGGATGGAGCTGGTGAGGATTCTGTGGTATGAAAAGGAAAATTTTCCTCATGAAAGATGACATCTCGACTTGAGAAAAATTGATGAGTTTTGAGGTCATATAAACGGTAAGCTTTTTGGCCAATGGGATAGCCAACAAAAATGCATTTTCTGGCACGAGAGTCAAATTTGTGAGTGGGGTGCAGATTTGTTGCATAACAAAGACATCCAAACACTCGCAAGTTAGAATAATTGGGTGGCTTGTTATACAACATTTCATAGGGAGATTTGTATTGCAGCACAGGGGTAGGAAGTCGATTGATGAGATAGGTGGCAGTGAGTAAACTTTCCCCCCAAAATTGCAATGGAAGATTAGCATCAAGCCTTAAAGCCCTGCCAACGTTTAAGAGATGTCGATGCTTGCGTTCAACTACACCGTTTTGTTGAGGTGTAGATTTACAAGAGCTTTGAAATGATATGCCAAGTTTGGAAAAATATGGTTTCATGGATATGAATTCTAAGCCATTATCACTGCGAATACATTTAACTTGGCAATTAAACTGAGTATTGACAAAAGAGATAAAGGTTTTGAGTAACCCTTGTGTTTCAGATTTAAATTGCATGAGGAATATCCATGTGAATCTAGTATAGTCGTCAACAATTGTTAAAAAATAATGTGCCCCTGTATGAGTTGCAGTACGAAGAGGTCCCCAAATATCACAATGAAGAAGATCAAAAGAATGTAAAGTTTGAATAGTACTAGAAGGAAAAGATAGTCGTGTTTGCTTAGCCAAATGACAAGTTTCACACAAATGTTTAGAATTAAATACAAATGAAGGTATAACATGACTCAGAAACTGTGAAGGTGCCTTGGAGGGATGTCCCAACCGCTGGTGCCATGGAATTTTTGGAGTGGAAGCAACATGATAAGTGATCGGTGTAGTAGATGATGCAGATTTTATTGATGGCACGAAGTAGTACAAGCCATTAAGTTGCTTCCCCAAACCAATCATCTTCTTCGAAGTTAGGTCCTGCAGTACACAAAAAGTAGGGAAAAAATGAATAGAACAATTTAAGGTAGCTGTGAGTTGACTGACTGACAGTAAATTGACATGGAAAGATGGAGCACAGAGTATGTTTTTAACATGCATGTGGGCTGAAAGTTGGGTGGAACCTATGCCAGTTATGGCAGAGCAAGCACCATTGGGTAAGGTTACTTGAGAAGAGAGAGGAGAGATGATTGAAACAGATGTAGCTATGTGATTAGTGGTGCCACTGTGAATGATCCAGTGATTCAAGGTTGTCTTTTGTGCAGTAAATGAAGAACAGAAAGGGGCAGAAATACCAGTAGAGTTTGCTTGAGTAGATTGTTTACCATTGAAAAAGGCTTTGATTTGAGCAAGTTCTTGAGAGGTGAATTGAGGAGTAGGATCGATGGAGGACTTGTGTGAATCTGAAATGATGGTTGCACTGGCTTGGTGAGCAGTAGTTTTTCTGCTACGATTGGGTGGCTGAACTTCTTTGCCATGTAGTTTGTGACCAACTGGGAACCCATTGAGAAAATAACATCGATCCACAGTGTGAGTAGTGCCTTCACAATAAGAGCAATGAAGAGGTTTTCGATTGCCTTGAGGCTTGGAATGAGTGGAGGACCATTGTTGTCGTTGTCTTGAGGGCATAGTTTGTGACTCCTTGGAGTTGTCATAAGTGTGAATACTCATGGCATGAATAAGATCACTGCTCTTTGTTTCAGTGAGGCCTCGCTGCTTTTCTTCTTCACATAAAAGTGAATATGCCTTTTTGACAGTTGGTAAAGGATGCATGAGCATAATCTGTCCTCGTACAGCAGAATATGTCTCATTGAGTCCTGTAAGAAATTGAACAAGGTGAATTCTTTCTTCTTTTTCTTTTAGATATTTTTGACCTCCACACATGCAGGTGATTGAGGGGCTGCAGGTGGTTAGCTCATCCCACAACATTTTCATCTTTGTATAGTAAGAAAAAATGGTTTCTTGATTTTGTTTCAGTTCAACAATGGATCGTTGAGTTTGATAATGATGAGAAAAATCACCTTGAGAGAATCGGTCTTGAAGATCTGTCCAAATTTCTGAGGGAGTTNAGGTGAATTGAGGAGTAGGATCGATGGAGGACTTGTGTGAATCTGAAATGATGGTTGCACTGGCTTGGTGAGCAGTAGTTTTTCTGCTACGATTGGGTGGCTGAACTTCTTTGCCATGTAGTTTGTGACCAACTGGGAACCCATTGAGAAAATAACATCGATCCACAGTGTGAGTAGTGCCTTCACAATAAGAGCAATGAAGAGGTTTTCGATTGCCTTGAGGCTTGGAATGAGTGGAGGACCATTGTTGTCGTTGTCTTGAGGGCATAGTTTGTGACTCCTTGGAGTTGTCATAAGTGTGAATACTCATGGCATGAATAAGATCACTGCTCTTTGTTTCAGTGAGGCCTCGCTGCTTTTCTTCTTCACATAAAAGTGAATATGCCTTTTTGACAGTTGGTAAAGGATGCATGAGCATAATCTGTCCTCGTACAGCAGAATATGTCTCATTGAGTCCCATAAGAAATTGACCAAGGCGAATTCTTTCTTCTTTTTCTTTTAGATCTTTTTTACCTCCACACGTGCAGGTGATTGAGGGGCTACAGGTGGTTAGCTCATCCCACAACATTTTCATCTTTGTATAGTAAGAAAAAATGGATTCTTGATTTTGTTTCAGTTCAACAATGGATCGTTGAGTTTGATAATGATGAGAAAAATCACCTTGAGAGAATCGGTCTTGAAGATCTATCCAAATTTCTGAGGGAGTTTCAGCATAGAGAACACTGTGTATAAGGTCTTGACTTAGAGAATTGAATATCCAAGAGAGTACCATAGCATTGCAACGCTGCCATAAAGAGTATGTGGGATCTTTTTCTTCTGGAGTGGTAATGGTTCCTTTGATGAATCCCAATTTGTTTTTGGCACTAAGGCTGATCAGCATTGATCGTTTCCACATAGCATAATTGATTCCATCTAAGACCTTCAGAAGGAGGATCAGTCCAGGATGATCAGAAGGGTGAAGAAATAGAGGATCTGCTGGATCAATCGTTGGCGTAGACATCTCTAGTTAGAGTATGCGGAATTTTACAAAAGCAATGGAATCATTGCTTTGAGACCATGACAAAATAGGAATTGAGAAAGTTGTATATTTCTCTCCAATATTTTTCCATGTTAAAAGACTACAATATATACACAAATACAGATCAAGTCATGATCTGATCAGCAAGGAAAGAAAATAAAATCTCAACAAATTCCCTTGAATGAAGGGATTACAAATTCCTAACTATGTGTAGTAAAGATTATTTTCAAAACTAGCGTTAATCAAATATCAGCAAATCTTAACTGTTAAATATATTTTTTGCGAGTAGGATAGGGTAGAAATACAGAAATTGATAGGTATTCCACATTCTTATTCGATTTAATCGGAAGACCGAAATCTCTTCGCATTTCTATTCGATTTTTGCAGTTAACTGTTTAGTAGAGTAGGGTAGGGTCGGATAAGATAAAAAATTACGGTTAATCAAAAATTTAAACACCCTTACCCATCCCCATCCCCATCCCCATCCAACCATTAAAAACAAACAAAACGTACCAAATACATACGTATGCATAAACACACCTAAAAACTATGCTTCTTACCATGCACATTTAATAACACTTTGTTTGAGTTACACTCACATCGATTAAGTAGTAGGTGTCATAATGGGTTTAAAAGATGTTGCATGATTCTCTGCCTAGTAACTTAAAACTTTTAGGTTGAGAGGTCATGCTAAGGGGTATCAAAGTAAGATTCGGTGAGTCACAACTCTATCAGTTATGAGGATTCCTCATTGAAGATACCAAGATTGATGTAGGGCGCAGACCAAATGGGCCCGCACTCCAGGGATTCCTCAAAACTATATCAGTCTTAAGCTTCGGATAACTTAAGCTTTTGAGTTGAGTGTTCACTTCCACGTNGCATCTTCGGATAACTTAAGCTTTTGAGTTGAGTGTTCACTTCCACGTACAGCTTTGCTTTGGTTTCATATAGCATTGATCTTGAGTTGGTTAAAGTTCAAAGATAATTTTTTTACATTGTATTTTAAGGTTTTTCTCTTCTTAACTTCTATTAATATTTTCGTCAAATCTTGTTACATGTGACACAAGAGAACTTAACGGAAACAATTATAAAAGTTATTTTATGACATTGAGGGGGTACAATATCAATATTTTGAAATAATGTTCCAAATTTGCATGAGCGAAATATCATATATACATGTCACTTATTCTATTAACGAGATTGCATTAATTTACATGTCGAAACCAAGAAATAATCATATAGTGAGCTAGATTATTAATTTTATTTTATTTTTATTTTTGTATTGTTGTTTAATTTCTGCGTTTGGTACATAGTAATATTTTTATATAGAATCACTCGACTCAGATGTCGGACCTGACCCGAACTTAGGCTCAGATCTGCTCGGACCACACCTGACCCTACACTGAACCTTAGACTTGACCCTAACCCCATGCCGCTAGACCTAACCCGACCAAACCTAGACCTTAGGTGGAGGTGGTAGCAGAAGTAGCAATGATGACGATGAAAACGATAGTAATTAGAAATGAAAAATATCAACAATTATTCAAAAATGATCAACCCTACACAGGTAAAATTAGGCATCAAAGAAAATTTATTTTTAGGGAGAATAACACCTAAGTGTTTTGAGATTTATTACTTGATCAATCAGACCTCTTGACATTTAAAATATTGCATACAAACTCTATGAGATTTGTACGCACGTAACACTTAGACCCTTGTTGTAAATATATCTGATAATAAATTACATCCAGACCCTCTAAGTTTGTTAACATATATTACTTAAACCCCTTAAATTTAAAATGTCATACTTAAACCAAAAATACTTCAATTAAATATAGAATATAAAATATTTTAAATTTTACAATTAAAATTCATATTCTATTGTGCCATTTATTGAATTAAAATAAAAAATAAAAATTCAACTTTTTCTTAAAATATTGTAGTTAGTATGTAATTATATTGTTTTCATTTAAACAATTAAATTAAAATATCAAACTACCCAAATGAAAGCTAAAAGATGTTATGTCCATTACAGTTTGACCCCTTATTTGATTTTTTTAATTTTATTCTAATAGATAGTATAATTATATACTAACTATGATTTTTTTTTTTAAAATAGATTTTTATTTTTGATTTTATTTTAATAAATGACATAATAGAACATAAATTTTGATTGTAAAATTCATGTTCTATTATCAAATGACTTAGATTATTTTTTTGATTTGTTTAGTTTTGTTATAATAGATAGTATAATTGTATATTAATTATAAATTTTTAAGAAAAAATTGAATCAAATGAATTAATTAAGTTCAAATTTTGTAAAGATGAATAAAGAGGTTTATATACAAAGGATGCTATAAATTTTCCTAAATAAGTTATACTCATAAAAAAACCTAACATCTTTGATAAATTTATACAAACTTGTTGAATTATAATATTTGATTGTAATATTTTTTGTCTAAGTATAATATTTTAAATTTAAGAGGTCTAAATATTACATACTTATAAATTTTAAAAAGGTTTAAATATAATTTATTCACAGATATATTTATAATTGGGTTTAAGTGTTATGCATAATAAATTTTTAAGATTTGTACGTAATATTTTAACTACGAAGAGACCTAAACGAGGAAGCGATAAACCTCACGAATTCTAAATGTTATTCTCCCTATTTTTTATTAGTACATATCAAATAATAAGCATCATTCCATTCTCAAACCTCGTTACTCAGTCCAGTACATGTGATTTTAAACCCGGTAAATGCCAGTGAAAACCCGTTATTTCCCCCGGAAAACCATCTCTTCACGTGGTCGCGACTGGCGATACAGATAAAAAACCCCAATTACGCGCAGGATTGAGAAATCTTCATATCCACAGGTTGATTCTCTTTTTCCTAGTATAAGTTATCAAGTGATCAGCTTCTCTCTCTATACATATATATCTATGTATAGCTTTAGGGAGATTCACAGATATAGAACGAGCTTGATATTATTCTAGTAAGAACTTAACCGAATCAGTTCCCATCAGTCCTGGGCCACAGTAGTTAAGTTTTTACCAGAACCCATTTCATGTTGAGTGAAAACTTTTAATGGGTTTTAAGTATTTTCATTTCTCATTGTGAAGCTAAATTTTGTTTATTAGTGTTTGCTTTCTAGAATTTTTGGACTGTAACGAGATAAATTTAAACTCCATTACAATCTCCGTATTGACTATTTGACTCATTTACAATATAGTTTATGCATTGTTTGGTAGTGAATATCACTCAATTGTCAAGGATATTGTAGTTTTCTCCGTATTTTGGTTTTAGATGATTAGATTGTACCTTCATGGCTGTCATCCATTTCAATCCTTTTGTTGTTACGATCCCAAACAGCTGCAAAATTTCATTGTTTTTCAAAAGAGCTGTCATTGTTGTGTTTGCCACAATTGTAAAGTACTATGCTGAGGATAATTCGCTAACTTCATTAGTTAGTGCATATTTTGTTTTAACTTATCTTGGCCTTTTCAAAATTATGTCAGTTTGTTAATTACTTATTACCTGTTTGTTCTGATTGCTGAATGAACGACATTTATGCTATTCCAGATATTAAGCTTTTCCTCATTTTGAAATTGGCCAGTGGGCAACAATGTTGTGGCTGTCCCGTGGTTTTGGGCTTTTGGGGTGCTGGAGCTTGTACGAGGTAGTGGAATAGAAAAGAAAAGAATGAACGAATGTGAAACAGAACCAGTTCCGCCTTTAAGAGTTGACAGATTTGGGTTTGTAAAGCAGGAACTTGACTCTCCTGAAGGTTTAGCCAAGCGTAGGTCAGCTTTTGAGTATGAGAGGTACTCATTTCAAATGCTCAATCATTTTTCTGTTCTCTAACGATGTACTATAAAGTCTGCACTTACTATATTTTTATTGATAAACCTGTAAGTTTATGTGAGCCTTATATAGTTCTGACTGGNGTGTTAATTACTTATTACCTGTTTGTTCTGATTGCTGAATGAACGACATTTATGCTATTCCAGATATTAAGTTTTTCCTCATTTTGAAATTGGCCAGTGGGCAACAATGTTGTGGCTGTCCCGTGGTTTTGGGCTTTTGGGGTGCTGGAGCTTGTACGAGGTAGTGGAATAGAAAAGAAAAGAATGAACGAATGTGAAACAGAACCAGTTCCGCCTTTAAGAGTTGACAGATTTGGGTTTGTAAAGCAGGAACTTGACTCTCCTGAAGGTTTAGCCAAGCGTAGGTCAGCTTTTGAGTATGAGAGGTACTCATTTCAAATGCTCAATCATTTTTCTGTTCTCTAACGATGTACTATAAAGTCTGCACTTACTATATTTTTATTGATAAACCTGTAAGTTTATGTGAGCCTTATATAGTTCTGACTGGTTGGTTGGTTATGATGTTTTGGATATCAGTGGTTTTCATTATGCAAACAAAGCACCATATGTCTCCATGAGCTCTGCCCCTTTTTTTAGAGATCTAATATCTAGATGTCATCTTTCTCTCAGGTTTCAGGTCACGAGACTGGGAGCCAATTGTTAAACGATTATAATGTGGATGACAAACTAATTGATTGATATTTCCATGCAATTTAAGGCCCTTTGGTTTTACTTTATTTTCTTTTTTATTTTATATGGATATAGTAGACCATACAGACTGAGAATATTGGATTAAATATCTTTCTTAATGTTCAATCTGCGAATTGGATGATCTTGTTTGAATGTGTGAACCCTGGCTAAAGCAAAAGCTCATTTCCCTTCTAAAGACAAAATCATTCTTCATTACATCAATCTTTTGGCATTCAATAGACTTGCTGCTGCAGTTAGTCTTCTGACAAACATAATAGGTTTCCATATATATGCAAAACCCAAACAAGTACCTGGGCTTAAGGTGATTTTACTTTGGAAAGTGAATTGTTGGTTATATTCAGATACATAGTAGTTACGGTTGTGTATTTACTGTTTATTTTGTTTTCTTTCTAATATAATCAATAAGATAATTTTCAGGGAGGAAAGAAGGGTTAGAAAATGGAGGAAAATGATTGGGGTTCGAGGGAGTGACTGGAAGCACTATGTTCGGAGGAAACCTCATGTTGTTAAATGGAGGATAAGAAAAGGAATTCCGGATTGTCTGAGGGGTCTTGTTTGGCAGTTAATTTCTGGAAGTCGAAACCTCTTGCTGATGAATCCTGGTGTTTATGAGGTAATCCTTTTTCTCATTCCATGTCTATTGTACACATGTGCCATGATGTTTCAATTATCTTGGTCCTCCTATAGCTTTGGAAGTAACTGCATTACCTTGACTTGACCTTCTTCTCCTTTACTTTTTTCAATTCATTTAGTTTGGATGGAGTTTAAATATGTTCCTTGCAATAGTTGGTGCCACCTGGCCAAAAAACCCGACAACCATTTTAGTTTGTGGTCTTTATTTTCAATTTTTACAATGAAGCCCTTTTTGGCATTGGATACTTCCTTCTTTTTGGCTGTCTCACAGGGACTCAGTTCTATTGAAAAAGAGAAGGATTTTTTGTAGATACAAGTAAAGAAAGGTCTAAATGAAAGTGGAGACTTCTGGCCAGGGAGTCAACTTCCTTGCTCATTCTTAAATCTGTCTGAAGTCGAAAAAAAAAAAAAGAAAGAAAGCAGCCAATTAAAATATTCAACTCACCCAGAACAAATGGCCTTCCTGTTCTTGATAAAGTGAGATTATCTTCAAGAATCGGTATTGGTATTTTACTTTGTAAGATCTTGCCATAGCTGAATCTCCCTTTACANGCACCATATGTCTCCATGAGCTCTGCCCCTTTTTTTAGAGATCTAATATCTAGATGTCATCTTTCTCTCAGGTTTCAGGTCACGAGACTGGGAGCCAATTGTTAAACGATTATAATGTGGATGACAAACTAATTGATTGATATTTCCATGCAATTTAAGGCCCTTTGGTTTTACTTTATTTTCTTTTTTATTTTATATGGATATAGTAGACCATACAGACTGAGAATATTGGATTAAATATCTTTCTTAATGTTCAATCTGCGAATTGGATGATCTTGTTTGAATGTGTGAACCCTGGCTAAAGCAAAAGCTCATTTCCCTTCTAAAGACAAAATCATTCTTCATTACATCAATCTTTTGGCATTCAATAGACTTGCTGCTGCAGTTAGTCTTCTGACAAACATAATAGGTTTCCATATATATGCAAAACCCAAACAAGTACCTGGGCTTAAGGTGATTTTACTTTGGAAAGTGAATTGTTGGTTATATTCAGATACATAGTAGTTACGGTTGTGTATTTACTGTTTATTTTGTTTTCTTTCTAATATAATCAATAAGATAATTTTCAGGGAGGAAAGAAGGGTTAGAAAATGGAGGAAAATGATTGGGGTTCGAGGGAGTGACTGGAAGCACTATGTTCGGAGGAAACCTCATGTTGTTAAATGGAGGATAAGAAAAGGAATTCCGGATTGTCTGAGGGGTCTTGTTTGGCAGTTAATTTCTGGAAGTCGAAACCTCTTGCTGATGAATCCTGATGTTTATGAGGTAATCCTTTTTCTCATTCCATGTCTATTGTACACATGTGCCATGATGTTTCAATTATCTTGGTCCTCCTATAGCTTTGGAAGTAACTGCATTACCTTGACTTGACCTTCTTCTCCTTTACTTTTTTCAATTCATTTAGTTTGGATGGAGTTTAAATATGTTCCTTGCAATAGTTGGTGCCACCTGGCCAAAAAACCCGACAACCATTTTAGTTTGTGGTCTTTATTTTCAATTTTTACAATGAAGCCCTTTTTGGCATTGGATACTTCCTTCTTTTTGGCTGTCTCACAGGGACTCAGTTCTATTGAAAAAGAGAAGGATTTTTTGTAGATACAAGTAAAGAAAGGTCTAAATGAAAGTGGAGACTTCTGGCCAGGGAGTCAACTTCCTTGCTCATTCTTAAATCTGTCTGAAGTCGAAAAAAAAAAAAAGAAAGAAAGCAGCCAATTAAAATATTCAACTCACCCAGAACAAATGGCCTTCCTGTTCTTGATAAAGTGAGATTATCTTCAAGAATCGGTATTGGTATTTTACTTTGTAAGATCTTGCCATAGCTGAATCTCCCTTTACACAAATCCAGGGGAAGACATAATGTTTCTCCATCATATCCATCTCAAGACATAAAGCTCTAATAAATATGAACCATCCAAGTGATGATGTCTGAAGAAATCGTGGTACAGACACCTCTAATTAGTGAGTTTTGTGTCAAAACAGAAAGCAATTACTTGATAGAGACATTAGTTAAGTTCCACTGTGAATGAAATTTACCTTTCATATACTAAAATCACATTTATGGAGAAGAATATAGAAGGCTTCACCAAGCTCTATCTGCAGTTTATTAAACAGTGTAATATGTCTCTGCAACTTTAACTATTTTTTTTTGGAACTCAGTTTTAGCTACTTTAAGTATTGTGAGAAATTGTTGTTTGTGATATTTTGAAGCTGAATATGTTAAAGCGCGTTGAGGTAAAGTCACCATCCATCTTGCCCATAGCAATACTTCGCACTTAGTTTTTTAGGTTTGAAGGATTACAAATGCTTAATGCTATACTGTGCGGCCATCCCTACAACATCAGTTTGAATTTGCTCTATTTTCTTTGCCTTGTTCATTTCTGTTTTTCAGTTCCCTTTCCAAGTGAGACTGGAGCCAAATTTTTATGGCTGTCATGCATGAGTGACTTGGTGTGAGTCCTGTTGAGGGTATTATAAGATTATTGGGAGACTTCATTTTGTTGGTCATTATATATGTTGTCTTTGTCTGTTTATTCCAAGGTTTTTTGTGAAATCTAGGAATGGCGGAAAAGGATTCATGTTGATAATTATCTCTGTTATCTTTGCCTGTTTATTCCAAGTTTTAGTGTGGAATTTAAAAATGGTGGAAAAGAATTCATGTAGTCGAACCCACATAATTGGGGCAAGGCTTGGTTGTTTTGGTTTGTGTGAAATCTTAGAAGAGTCCTCTTTTCCCTGAGGGATCGGATGCATGCCCAAAATTAAATGTGATAATCTTCCATGGTCTATTGTAATAGGTTATCATTATGTTTTGGTTTTTCATATGATGCTTTCCCTTTGCTTTGTGGTACTATTGTTGGGTTGTATTAATGGAATGCTGATCTGCTGCAGCAACTACTCATATATGAGACGGCAGCTTCTGAACTGGATATAATTCGGGATATTTCTCGTACTTTCCCTTCGCATGTTTTCTTCCAGCAGAGAGACATGGATCTGGTCAGAGGTCTCTTTACAATGTCCTGAAGGTGTACTCTGTGTACAATAGAGATGTTGGATATGTACAGGTTTATATCATTGATAGCCATCAATCATTTGCATACCTTTGTAGGACACTGCATGATATTGTATTCTTTCTGACTGCAGGGAATGGGATTTCTAGCAGGTTTGTTGCTTCTTTATATGAGTGAAAAAGATGCATTTTGGTTACTCGTTGCTCTACTGAAAGGAGCTGTCCATGCCCCAATGGAAGGATTAAATTTGGTATTCTTATAAACCACAAGCATATTGATACTACTCTTAGGATACTGTTGTCTTAGCTTATCAGCTTTAAGAGGATGAATGACATTACTACTCTTCTATTTCATGGTCTACAGAGTAAGTATAAGTCTTTGGACTTATATTTTGTAGTGTGAGATTTTTCCTGGATTTTTGGAAGCTGTTCAGTAGAGCAAAGCTGTGCCCTTCATATCCGCAATAAACATCATGATGCAGCCGGTCTCAAGTAATTGGGATTGTTCTTTATTGAAATGTTGGGAGAGGCGCCATTGTTCCTTCCTCCATTATTAGATATAAAAGAAAGCATGGTGTTGTGGTTTTTAATTTTTGATTTGAGCTTCAATTCATATTGTCATGCCCACTGCTCTTGGATGGGGAGTTTTATATAGGAAGCAGTGAAATTTTTAAGAAGTGGATTTGGCTGAGCCAAACTTAAAGAGCTGCTAAAGGATTTTGTAGCTATATTTTGGTGGTCCAGTAGTAGTTAGCTACTGAGATATGCTTGGTGAAGGCTAGTCCGTTAGGGACCGTATGCCATTTTTGTTTAGTTCTTTCAGTACTGCTATGTCATTGTACTAACTAAGAATATCTGAACAGGAATGTTGACATTTCTTGCGTGGTCACTATTGGTCGATATTTGCCCATTTTTTTTCTGCTTTTATTGAGAAACAAAACTGCTGATGGAAGAATCTTTGTAATTGTCATTTGGATTTGTGTGGACCTATGCACCTAGGGAATGCTTTTATACTGATGAGAGGGTTTCGTCATGAAGGATTCAATGTTATACTTTTCGTACATATATGTGCCTGTTGGCGTCTACTTGTGTTGTGCACAGTGTCCTGCTAATTTTAAAGCTTCAAACTCTTACTAATATAGCATTACAAATCATTCATCTATTTATTTATGTTTGCTTATCAAAATATTTGCTAAAAAAATATGAATGTAAAGATATCAGTTGTGGTTTTATATTCCGGAAGGGGGCAACAAGGTTTGAAAGGCTTGAACTAGCCTATTGCAAGTTAGAGCGGTCTTATTACCCGTGGGCAATGTGTCAAATTGATGATGCATCTTTAGAATGAATGTTCTAAATTCTAATCATATGTTTTCAGCTTTGGATATGTGTTAGTAATGCAAAATTGGATAATAACTAAGGCTGGGAAATATAGTTTAAGTTCTTGTTCTGTTAGTCTCTAAATTTTCGTAAGCAAGAGATCTCTTAATCCAAAAATTTGATATTGGAGTTTTTTCTATTTGTGTTCTTGGTTAGTAGTGAGGATAAGATGCTGATTTTTTAGAATTCTTAGCTTCCTTCATCTGCCTGAAACATACATAGATTGTTGTAGCCTAATGGTTTGTAGTCTGATTCACAATTTTATTAACGAATGAAGTTGTTGACATCATTTTTTTTAGCTTCTTTTAGCTGATTATCATTTTTTTTAGCTTCCTTTAGCTGATTATCAACTTTTTTTGGTCAGATGCTGATTATAATTTCAAAGCCCCTTATTTACTATTTGTCAGCTTGTGAAGCACATTTCAAATGTTCTTTGTGCTTGTGGGGTAGGTAGGGTTGCCTCTTGTACAGCAATACCTATTCCAGTTTGACCATTTAGTGAAGGGGCAAATGCCGAAGTTGGGTGAGCACTTCACTCAGGAAACGATAAATCCAAGCATGTATGCAAGCCAATGGTTTATAACTGTTTTTTCGTACTCTTTCCCATTCCACTTGGCTCTTCGAATTTGGGATGTCTTTCTCCATGAGGTCAGTGATTTGTAGTAGTTTATGTTTTATTTATTTTTAGAGGAAGCACCAATATTTGGCTTGCACTTGACAATTTCGTTGGCCAAGGGTGTTAAAGTTGTTTTTAGGGTTGGTTTGGCCTTATTGAAATATTCCCATGATGAATTGGTAAGCTTTCTATTATCTCACATCCACATTAGATCCATAGAACTTGTAGATATTCTGCTTATGGAAACCATTTATATTATTAATCAGATAAAATTATCTTTCGAGAGACTCATGCATGCTTTGCGTAACTTCCCTGAGGAAGCAATGAACCCAGATATACTGTTACCGATGGCCTATTCAATCAAGGTTCTCTCTCTTTGTGTGTGTGTGTGTGTGTGTGGATGGATATGTGTATATGCATTCATGTTGCAAGAATATTACGAATTCCTAAATGCTTATTATACAATGGCTTTCTTATAATTGAGATTTACATCATTTTCTCCCACTTTCCTGATTATATTCGATTTAGGTAGAATATAGCCTAATATTATTTGATGAGATTATTTTGACGGTTGAAAAATTACGTGCAACATCTTTTATAATAATCTGCAAAAAATATATAATTTGGTTGAGATGACTTTGATTTAAAGTCCGCAGGCCATCAAACTGACCATTTTATTTTGTTGTTCCCCATTTGAAAATATNTGAAAAATTACGTGCAACATCTTTTATAATAATCTGCAAAAAATATATAATTTGGTTGAGATGACTTTGATTTGAAGTCCGCAGGCCATCAAACTGACCATTTTATTTTGTTGTTCCCCATTTGAAAATATCGTAGATAATCATATATTGCACACAAGGAAGAGTCATATGAACCTGATTTATGTTTACAGAAGCGAGACACAAATATCTGTCTATTTGGCTTTCTTCGGTTCTCACCTCTGCTTTATGATCGTTTCTCTTCGTTTTCGACTATCTGGGCTTGCTGCACAACATTTTTTCAGCCATGATCTGTTACCCACAATATTTGTTTATGTTTCCTTTGGGGGCATCGAACATGCATAGTGGTTATTGGAGCTAACAAGGGGTGTTAGTCAGTCATTTCTGACTATTGATTAAATGAAAAAGGAAATATATGTGTTTTTCTGTCTTGTCATATTGACACCTCATATAACCGAACTATATATGCCTAAGTGTGAGATGGGTATTGGATAGGCGTTCAGGTGNATGTGTTTTTCTGTCTTGTCATATTGACACCTCTTATAACCGAACTATATATGCCTAAGTGTGAGATGGGTATTGGATAGGCGTTCAGGTGTGTTGCCTTACACCGTACAATTGGAATTTTGAGAAATGAACAGAGGAACTTTGTTGTTATGCATAAGTTCCTTATGCTATGCTTATGATTAGTTTGTTGTGGTTATTTTTCATCACATTTGCGTTTGTTTTGGTTAATTATTAGGTATCCAAGCGTTTAGAGGAGCTGAAGCAGGAATACCAGAAAAAAATGGGAAGCTTGCCGAATCCGTGTGAAGCAGAAGCAGCAGCCACCTTGAGTGCATCAAAAGTTCCTCACTTGTGACAGAAGCTAAGCCAACTTGTGAATACACTGATGCTGATTCTTTTATTCTCGAGTTGTCACAAGTCATTCTTTGGCGGTGTATGCCAAACATTTACAATTTCATTATCTTGCCTATATTTTTTTGTAACACAACACTATGGCATTGTTCAATAGTTTTTTTTGGGGGTAACGGAATAAATCTAGCCTGTCCTTGATGAGTAAATACACGCTTATGTCGCTTAGACTTGTGAGTCCGAATAGAATTGAGGGCAAATTCCATGTGCATAAACTAATTCTTCAACTCACACACCAATTAAATCAGGACTTGTGCTTTAGTGGAGAATCAAACTCACACCAGAGACCTGAACATGGTTCATCCAAGCAATTGAGGTATGTCTTACCAACCATACATATTTTTGTTGCAAGAGAACTTGCACTTCGATGGATATTGTTCAATAGTTGCTGGGTGGAATTGATGATTGGTTCCACCTTTCTTGTGATTTAACTCTATTATTATATTTTAAGTTATACATGTACGTATAGATCTATCTCTGTGTTTTTTGTGATCGAGTCTTTTAGTAGAGAAAGATGTGGTGCTGGCATCTACTCATCTTGTGATAAAATGGAATCATTTGGATGGACTACAATGAACATAGCAACAAAGGGTGTCTAAACGAAGTCAGAAAGACCTTTCCTTTTAAACCATATGTGGAAGAATCATATCACTAGAATTTGTCTTAGCGTTTCTTCCTTTAATAACAGACTTGCAGGTATCATAAACGTGTGGATTCAGTTACGGTGACCAGCTCAGAAAGATCAGCATCTAATTGATATGTCAATCCTTATCCTCCAAGATTTCTGAGTGATGAATAATTAAAAGGTACACGGTCAGTATCATATTATAATAAAGAAATTGGCTTAGGTTTTAGAACTTTCGAGATCTAGAAAATGTTATATATATACAGTTTTATCTTTATATATATATATTTTGGGTTCAACAAGAGTGTTCAGGTCAATTATATACACCTTGATTAATCTTTTTTTTGGTCTGGTTATAGACAGATTATTCACATTGGAATTAGAGTATTCTTGAGGAATAACTCGCTCATGGCTTGACCCTTATGGAGTTGCCTTATGTTGTTTTTTGATGCTCGAATGTTAATGAAGTCACATTATNATATATATATATATTTTTTTTTTTTGAGTTCAACAAGAGTGTTCAGGTCAATTTATATATACCTCGATTAATCTTTTTTTTGGTCTGATTATAGACAGATTATTCATATTGGAATTAGAGTATTCTTGAGGAATAACTCGCTCATGGCTTGGCCTTTATGGAGTTGCCTTATGTTGTTTTTTGATGCTCGAATGTTAATGAAGTCACATTATTCCTGTTATAGGACCATTCTCTCATCCTATTATAGATCTAATTGCAAAAACAAGTGACAGTTAAAATGGGTTGATGATGAAATCATTGTTGTTTTGCAATTTAAACTCATTGATGTCCAAATGATAATGAAAATAACGTTACCACTGCTACAAAGTGCGTCCTTTCATCATATTGTAGTGCCGGTTGCCAATTGAAATGGGGTGCTGATGAAACTTCAAGTTTGACAATGTGGGATTAGACTGTCAAAAGGATTGAATTTTGAATTTTGATTTGAAACGGATTTAGGTACATGTATGATTAATTGGATATGAATNATAGTGCTGGTTGCCAATTGAAATGGGGTGCTGATGAAACTTCAAGTTTGACAATGTGGGATTAGACTGTAAAAAGGATTGAATTTTGAATTTTGATTTGAAACGGATTTAGGTACATGTATGATTAATTGGATATGAATAGGTANGTAGTGCCGGTTGCCAATTGAAATGGGGTGCTGATGAAACTTCAAGTTTGACAATGTGGGATTAGACTGTCAAAAGGATTGAATTTTGAATTTTGATTTGAAACGGATTTAGGTACATGTATGATTAATTGGATATGAATAGGTAATTGTAGTTGATTATTTAAATCGAAATTTTCTTCAAATATCATATATTATATTTTGTTGTTTTTGATGATTAATTTGAAATAATATCTATATAAATATACAATAAAATTGACGTGAAATTAAGATATAATTTANAAAATTTTCTTCAAATACCATATATTATATTTTGTTGTTTTCGATGATTAATTTGAAATAATATCTATATAAATATACAATAAAATTGACGTGAAATTAAGATATAATTTAATAAAAATATATAATTTTTTTGTATATAAAATTAATTTAATTCCAATTTTCAAAACATTTAGAGGATATAATGAATAAAAATAATTGCAACAGTTTGGCATGATTACTGGTGCATTTAAGGCAGGCCTTGAGGATCTTGTTACAATTAAATGAGGGAAATAGGTATCCCAAAACAAACAATGACATCTTATCAAAAATTAGAGTAGTTTTTAATGGTAAAATTATACTTTTGAAGGATAAAGTTATAACTAGTTAAGAGAAGTCTATGACTCATGGCAAATCACGAGACTCTCTCGATTAGTTGTAATTTTTCTTTTATGAGTTATATCTTAACTTTTAAAAATTATAATTTAATTTTTAAAAGTTAAAACTTTCATAATCGATCGTGGTGGTCTAAGATTTATAATTCATTTACAATTTATAACTTGATGTTTAAAAAATGACTAATGTCATTTGAATCTAAAAATTTGATTTAATGATATGGTTTTATTGAAATTATTGGATTAATACCAAATTTTAATGTTTAATAGGTCTCACAGTTAATCCAAAGGTTATAGTGAATTAAGTCAATAAATTAGATCAGCAAATTAANTAAATTTTAATGTTTAATGGGTCTCACAGTTAATCCAAAGGTTATAGTCAATAAATTAGATCAATAAATTAAATTTCAATAGCATTGTTGATAAAAAAAAATTATAATTTTTGATACGGTATTATTATAGGTACCGTAGTTTTTCCCTTANCAAATTTTAATGTTTAATAGGTCTCACAGTTAATCCAAAGGTTATAGTGAATTAAGTCAATAAATTAGATCAGCAAATTAAATTTCAATAACATTGTTGATAAAAAAAATTATAATTTTTGATACGGTATTATTATAGGTACCGTAGTTTTTCCCTTAAATGAAGGGTGTTTCAGTCATTATGCGAGTTGAAGGGGTCAATCTTTAAGGTGGGCCCAAAATCCAGAATCCAGAAAAATAATTTAAGACGAGCGTGCGTGGAAATGAGTAGGAAAGAGCAAGAAGACGACGAGGATCCAGCTCATGAACCCACTCTTTTTCTGAGAATATATTCCTTTATAATAACCCATCCAAGAAAAACAATAAAATAAAATAAAATATTCCCTTACAATCTTTAATAATACTAATTAATTATTATTATTTTAATTTTAAATTATTATTATTACCTATATAAAAACATGATTTAAACTCATTTTTTGAAATTAATAATAAAATTGAGACCTACAAAATTGATCTAAAATGTTATCCTAAGGACACGATAGTTAAATATAATCTAACAATATTGTTATAATTGCAATCGTTAGTTTTTAGTGGTAATGTATCACTCGTCCCACCAATATATCAAGATAATAAGTGAAATTGTTAGTTCTTAATAGCATTGTTTTTTATTTTTTTTTAAAATTATGATTTTAACCAATTACATTCTATTGTATGTTTCGTGTAATTATCTCTACCCCACTAATTAACAATTAATTACATATTTTTTTATTACCATCGTACGATTTAAAAATTATAAAATAATAATAAAAATATGGTGATAAAATTATATTTTTAAACAAATTAAATTAGTGATTTATATTTAATATAAGCAAATTCGATGAACCATTCCCGTAAATTCGATACGATACATGCCGCCGCTAGTAGTACATAAATTAGTGGACATGAATGGAGAATCAAGGAAGCATTCACACCACGTCAAGGCACGTGGCGAACTGTGCGTCATTGGCGGTGTGTCCTCTCCTCTCGGCTTGGCCCTAGCCCTATATAATGCCGCACCCCCCTTTTCTTTCCTCCCATTAATTTGCTCCACACATTCCCTTTACGTGTAGGACTTTCCCTCCCACACAAATTTATAGCAGCGATCTCCCACTGTATCTCTCTCTCTCTCTCTATTTTTAACCCCCCCTCTCTCATTTGTTTGATTTTGGCCGAGAGTTCCGGATTTAGGAGTTTTTTCGATCCGTGTTGATATCATTCTTGCGTTGGTAAATTACATATACCTTGTACGTTTCTATAATCCTTTTGAAATCGTTTGATTTGAGCCTTGTATGTGTATGTGTTGTCTAATTCGATGTCGGTATACTTTTTCTAGGGTCTGGTCGATTGAAGCTTTCATAGAAGGGGTTTTCGCTGCGGTTGAATAGCTTTGTATCACACCTTCATATTTGTAAGGAGTTTTTTTCTGTTTTATTGCTTGTTTTTAGTTCATGGTTATACAGTTATGTGAAATACCTTTGTAGGGGTGTCCATGGCCGGGTTACCCACGGGATCTGTTATCCGGCCCGAAAAAAGCCCCGAAGTCCGATAGTTGGCCGCTCGAGCTTGAGCCCATGCCCAATATCTTTTACGAAAGGGCTTGGGCTTAACCCTATACCAACTACCAGGCCCGAAAACCGAAGTCCAGCCCAATACCCGCCCACATTCCCGAAACCCGCCCGAAGCCATATATATAATATACATATCTATATCTATATATACTACTAATAAAAGTATATTATTTAGAAAAATTTGTGATCGACTACTTTAACCCTAAACATAATATATAAAGACAATACTAACCTTATTTAATTTAGAACTCATTTTAATCAGACTAGATTGATGTTAAATTTTTAATTGGACAACTTAGACTCTCACAATATTAACATTATTAATATAAAATTTATATTAATAAAACTTCATTAATATTACGTATAGTCAAGCTTTTCATATTCTTTCTTTTAAAAGATAAAAATGAATTGTTAAAATAATTAAATTTACTATTATTTATTTTTATATATTTTCATTAATTAATGATAAGTTTCTGAATTTTCAAATGAAATTGCATAAATGCACTAGAGTCTTATTTAATATAAGATTTATTTCAATATAATTTGGATATTATTATCAAACCTTGACTTTCTATTTTCTTCTTTTTAATGTTTAGTTTTAATAAATTCTCTTTAGTTATGTTTATTGGTAATATTAGAAGCTATTTTATTTGTATCGATTATCAATGATTATCAATGTTACGAATATGTTCAATATTACATTAAATTATTTATTAAAACTTAANAGTTTTAATAAATTCTCTTTAGTTATGTTTATTGGTAATATTAGAAGCTATTTTATTTGTATCGATTATCAATGTTACGAATATGTTCAATATTACATTAAATTATTTATTAAAACTTAATTTTTAAAATTTGCTTAACCAATTTTTATAATTAAATGACTACTATAACTTAAAATAGTTCGCTTCCAACAAGCCCAACAAAGTCCGCTAAACAAGCCCGAAAAGCCCGCCTAGTTAGGCCAGCCTAGAAAGCCCGCCCAATAGGTGACGGGCTGGGCTGCGAGTAGCTTACTCCTATCCGGCCCCGGCCCGGCNACTAACAAGCCCAACAAAGTCCGCTAAACAAGCCCGCCTAGTTAGGCCAGCCCAGAAAGCCCGCCCAATAGGTGACGGACTGGGCTGCGAGTAGCTTACTCCTACCCGAGCCCGGCCCGGCCCCGGCCCGCCACTCGTCTAAGTACGGGCTTGGGCCTATATTACCCAAGCTCGGCTAGAAAAAAAAAATTCACGGGCCAAGCCCGGCCCGGCCCATGGACAGCCCTATACCTTTGCATTTATGTGGGTATGGTGTTTGTGTTATTGACGACATTCGAGTTACCTTAATGGCATGTTCTTTTGTTTTGTCCATTCTTTTTTCGTGTTTAGGTTATATGAATCATACTGTCGTTTGGTTTTTGTTTCAATTTGTTGCCTCTGGGCTTTGATTTTTTGATAGAAGCTAGTGATGGGGTAGCTTCCTTGGGCAAGTTAAATTGTTTTTGATGGGGTTTTGACCATAAAATTTTTGGATTATCCTCCCTATTCCCTTTCTCTAATAATAAGATAAGCTTATTGGATCCTCCTCATCCATGGAACTTAAAAAAAAGAGTTTGAACTTTCTTAGGCCTCTTCTGTGTCCCCGTTTCCAGCTTCCTCTCCTTCGCCTTTTGTTTGTTCCTTTTTTTGGTTTTTTTTTTTGGGGAATATTAGCTATTGTCACCTGGTTTATTAGGATTTTTCCGTTTCTGTTTTTTCAAACATTCATAAGACTTGTACTGGTGGTTGAAATATCTTTACGTGGTTGCACTTTAATGCTCATGAAGATCAATCCAGTACTGCTTTGGGTGGCTGAAATCTTGTTATCCATGGTTCTTTTCTAAAGGAAAAAGTAGTAACTTTTTGGTACTGATTGACAAATTTTTTGTTCATTGTTTCTTCAAATTTCATGGAATATGAATTGAAAAGATTTTGTTTTTCTGGGTTGGACAAAATGCTCTTTAAACATGCATTGTTTAGGAATGGTATGGTTGATTATATCCGCTATTTATTCCCTGATCCTTTAAGATTTGGATTTTAAACATAATGAGCAACTAAAGTCCTCTGAGTTTTTTAGAAATCCAAGTTCCCTTTCCGTATATTTGCGCTTATTGGATACCTATTTTTTTAAAGAATTATTACAGTGGGCTGATTCCTTTTCCCTTTTGTTAGCACTTGCATTGTTGCATAGCTGTGCAGATTTTAAGTCCTTTTCCCCAGTTAAAATTGCTTATATGATGTAGTTGGACTTGGGATGCAAAATTCAATGTTATATCCTCTTTTTATGTTTTGTGATAGATCATAATAACTTCAAACAAGTTACCCTTCCTGCTTCCACGTTAGGAATGAAGTCAGTTATTTTGTTGGTTGCTGCTGTTTTGGTTGTATCTATGCATTTTTGCCATATCTAGTGCAAAATACCTGTTGTATTCCATTGTGATTATTGTTTGATGCCCTTGATTGGTTTTGTGCAGTCACTATTATCAGTTCTGATCTCTTTTTGATGGTTTTAACAGGCAAGTGTGAATGATCTAATGGAATCTAAATGTGGAAAGAAGAAGTCTAGTAGTAGTAAATCTTTGTTTTACGAAGCTCCCCTCGGTTACAGCATTGAAGACCTTCGACCTCACGGTGGAATCAAGAAATTCCGATCTGCTGCCTACTCCAACGTGAGTTTGAACGTAGAATCAATTTTAGTTGATAATGTTAGTTGATGTTCACAGTTTCTATGTACCCTAACCATTGTTCTTTCAATGTTTTTCCATGGGTGCAGTGCGTGCGGAAGCCATCCTGAGATTTTCCGAATTGTGCAATAACCACCGAAGGTGGTTTATACTGACAGTGATTCAACATTAAAATTGTGTTCTAACTTTATTTCTTCTCCCCTTCAATTGTCCTAGTTTTCTCTCTCTGCCAGCATTTCTTTCTTCTAAGGCAAGATGACCTTGCCAGTCTCTGCAATTGGATTTGAAGGCTATGAGAAAAGGCTTGAGATATCATTTTTTGAGCCTGGCCTCTTTGCTGACCCTGGAGGCAAGGGTCTCCGATCTTTATCCAAAAAACAATTGGATGAAATTCTTGAACTAGCTGAATGCACCATTGTGTCATCATTATCAAATGATCTAGTTGATTCATACGTCCTTTCTGAATCTAGCCTCTTTGTGTACCCTTATAAAATCATCATAAAAACCTGTGGGACTACAAAATTGCTTCTGTCAATCCCACCCACTCTCAAGTTAGCAGAAATGCTTAAACTTGCTGTGAGATCTGTGAGGTATACTCGTGGAAGTTTTACTTTTCCTGGGGCTCAGCCATTTCCGCATCGTAACTTCTCTGAAGAAGTTGCTGTCCTTGATAGCTATTTTGGCAAGCTTGGTGCTGGCAGCAAGGCTTACCTGATGGGTGGTGCGGAAAAGTCGCAGCAATGGCATGTTTACTCTGCTTCTGCTGAATCTGCCAACAATTCAGACCCTGTTTATACTCTGGAGATGTGCATGACGGGTTTGGACAGAAAGAGGGCATCTGTCTTCTACAAGACTCAATCAAGCTCTGCAGCTGTGATGACCGAGTCCTCCGGCATAAGGATGATTCTTCCGAAATCTGTCATATGTGATTTTGAGTTTGATCCTTGCGGTTACTCTATGAATGCAATTGAGAGGGATGCAATTTCTACTATTCACGTAACTCCAGAAGACGGATTCAGTTATGCAAGTTTCGAGACAGCAGGTTATGACTTTAAAGTTATGGATTTGGCCCAACTGCTTGAGAGGGTGGTAGCTTGCTTCGAACCAACTGAGTTTTCTGTAGCTTTGCATGCTGATATTGGAGGAAAGGAACTTGGTTCCGATTTCATTCCGGATATTAAGGGATATGGGCGTGGAGAAAGGAGCTACGAAATGCTCGGCGAGGGAGGGTCAGTCATTTACTGCAGCTTCACTGGCGGTACTGGTAGCTGTGGGTCTCCCAGGTCAATTCTGCAATGCTGTTGGAGTGAGAATGAGGATGAGGAAGTGGAGAAGAAATAGTCTTTTTTCTTGTAGTCATTTTTCTTGAATTATCGTTTAGTATTGTATTGAGAGTCGGGTCATAATAAAGGCTTATCGTGTCTGGCCATTAATCTAGTGTATTGTTGAGACCTATTATTATAGTTGTTTTACTTTTGAGGTAATTGAGATTTCGTACTATTATTTGTCTTTTGAATATATGCTGTTTAATGTTTTATTATGAAGGAAAATACTATGTGCATAAAAGACTGCAATCAATGCCCTTGTACTTGCTTATTATCTGGTTTCTGGCCAAAAACACAATGATATTGTTCTCTATGAAATTGAGTGCTGAGGACTTAGATTGTTAACCCATCGTTGACCTCTATCGGTGTAGAATTACATAACAATACGAAGTTGAGTTAGGTTGAGATGAATCTAGCGGCGGTGGTACTGGGTGCAAGTGGCAAACAAAGTAATCCTTTTCAGCTCCAACGTGAGAACATTACCAGGACAAAAAGAACACTGCTTCCACGATGTTTGGTCTTCTTGTACCCAGGTTCTGGAAAGAAATGCCAAATCCAAAGTAGAGAGAGCCCAAACATCTGCTTATGCAGGGGATGAAAAAACGAGTATACTTCGCATTTGTGGCTCGAAGCTGCAGCCACCTGTTTCATAGAATCTTAGGACGTGTTTGGTTTTATTCTGTAAAATTGTTTTTTGTTCTCAAAATTTTAAAAATACTCAAAATCTATTTACTTGCATTTTTATTCTCAAATTTTTGGAAAAAAAATGAGAATTGAAGCAAAAAAATAAAAAACAAGTTATACTTGTTTGCAGAATTTTCTTTAAAAAACGTTGAAAACACGAAGATAGTTTTGGATGTTTAACGAGGTTTGTCCTTCGAGTCCCCTTAGCAGTAAAAGACTTCTTTCTTTCCTTTCTCTCCCCAATGTCTTCTTCTCCAGCGTCTCCATTGCCCCCTCTCTCTCTCTCTCTCTCTCTCTCTCTCTCTCTCTGTGCAACGAAGATGGAGTCCTTCGCTTAGGGCCTGTTTTCTCCATCTCCTCTCTCTCTCTCTCAACAATTAAAGTTCAGATCTACATATATCTGAATCTGGGTCTAGATCTGTGTGTCTGTTCTTGTGTGTGCACGCACGCAAGTATGGGTTTTGTGAAGACAAAGAGAAGAGAAAGAAAGATAGAGATGACAATTGTGTGTTTTGTGAATTATTGCCCAAATAGATTTTACAACTTTTTGTTCTTTAAAACTATATTCAAAAATATATAACCAAACAGATTTTGTAATATAAAAATTTTCAAAAATATTTTTTTTAAAATTTTTCTCAAAAACTATTTTTTAAGATGCGAATCAAATAGACCCTTATCTTTTCTAATAAAGCACCACAGATTATGATGTGAAATCTAATACGTGATTCTGGCAACCCACCAGAAAATTCATGGGAGGTGAGGGTCCTGATCTGTTGTGGTCTCTGTAAGTTTGCTCCAATAAAACTTCATGCAACAGTTCTTTGACTCGATGAACCCGAAACTAAGTAGTTGAGTGATATGTACGATAACCATTCCCACATGGACAATTACAATTGCTACAATGCAAGCGACCCCCCAGCAGGACATTAACAAGACTTGTGCTTCACCTGAATATGGTACTTACACGACAATAAATTATACAGTAGGTCACTTGTTTAATCTTCTCAACAACTGGAAAAAGCGCGGGGAAGATGGAAAAAATGAAACAAAACAAAACTGAGATCGGCAATTCTTATGTCAACAAGATTAATTCCTCAACTTGCAACAATTGTATGATACCACCTAGCAATAGAGCTTTGTTCGTAAGTCGTTCGCCAACATTACTTCTTTTCCTTATATTTGGGATCGTTGTCACTTGGCAGCATTCAGTAAGGTCGAAACTTCCTTGCCGCTCTTAACTGCTGTATCCGCTTTTTATCTTGCTCGAATTTGCTTTGCAGCATCATAATCTCTGCAAAGAATATAAGTACTATTATAGTTTGTATCCCTATATACAAGTGTTATGAAGATGGAGAAGAGGATGAAAAGAGCGGTTAACAGGGATAACATCTTCTAAAGCCATTATATAAGGAAACAGAAATAGCTAGAAAATATAGTGATGCACCAATGAGGCATGTTCGGAGCAGTCAAAAGGTATTTGCACACCAAAAAAAACTATGGAAACCATCCTTAGTATCTATCATTGAGATAACTAGACAGTCTTTGCAGAGAAGAACCACTTAATGTCAACAAAATGCTTTCTTATTTATGAACAGTCATTATCTAAGCCAGCAAATAATTCATAGCAAGGACACCCAAGTAGAATGTACAGAATGCTGAAGCAACTTAACATAACCAACTTAGGTTGATAACACCCACAAGTCCAGGAAGAAATTCCACTAAACTCCCAATACATTATGCATCTGGACTGCAAACACACCAAAATGAAGAACACTAGTGGCAAGAATCTCCAAATTTGCTCAAGTAGCCATTGAGACCTTCTAGTTTTCATATTGCTCGCTAAAATAGGTTTTGAAGCGCCAGATAAGACAAAAATATAAGAAAAAAAATAGAATTCAAGTAGTTGAGAGGACCACCAGATGTAGTGATAAGATTAAGAAAAATTCTCAACAAAAAGGCATATGTTTCAAGCAAAGCAAAATTATAAACATCAAATGCTCATGTTTCAGAGGTCACTCGAGGCTACTTTTTCGAGCCTTGCCCCTAAACTTGAGCATAAACCTTAACAACACACCTCAACAATNAGAGGACCACCAGATGTAGTGATAAGATTTAGAAAAATTCTCAACAAAAAGGCATATGTTTCAAGCAAAGCAAAATTATAAACATCAAATGCTCATGTTTCAGAGGCCACTCGAGGCTACTTTTTCGAGCCTTGCCCCTAAACTTGAGCATAAACCTTAACAACACACCTCAACAATCCATGTTTTTTTCAAAGACTTGCAAAACTTGACATGAATGTCTTTTTGGCAATAGAAGTTTCTTTTTCGATGAAACTGAATATTGTAAAGGAACCAAATGAAAATTTAAAACACAAATTAATACCGAACCGGACATACCTAAAAAAAATCTCCAATCAAGTATACGAAAAGAAGAAAGAAAATCAAAGTGGAAAATAGAATAATTCACCCGGATTTGCAAACTAAAAAATTTCCTACTGCAAAATTGTCCTAATCTTGAGCTACAATATCAAAATACTAGCAATAAACCTATGCCTGAAGACACTCTGCAATACTAAAAATAAAGCATGGATTGTGCAACATTTATATTTCAAATAGAAATTTAAATTTTCTTTTCCTTTTTTTTAATTACACAATTGAAAATTAAAGTGAACATAGAAAACACAAGTGAGGGTTAGGCGTGAAGTNACGGCAGATAAGACAAAAATATAAGAAAAAAAATAGAATTCAAGTAGTTGAGAGCATAGTTATCAAATCGTGTATCGGAAGGCGTATCGTAAGATACAAATATTGTATCGTATCGTGTATCGTATCGTGTATCGTAAGATACGATGCAATTTTAAATAAATAATAAAAAAATATATATACCTTTGAAAAAAAGTCATACACTCATAAAAAATATAGCATTTCATTAATACTCCACCAACTATTCAAGTTATCAACATAATCCACTACTATTATAATGCAAAGTTCACAACCATAGTTCACTAATTCAAACTTTAAACACCAAAGAGACTTCTAATCCAAATTTCTAACATCCATTTTGAACTCAATCTTCAATTTCAATTGAAAATGCATCATCATCATCATCATTGTGATCGGATGCCAACAAGTCTTCACTTGTCGTTTTTTTTAAAAAAAAATCAGAGCACAAAACGACGTCGTTTTTAAAAAAAAAAAAAAAAAAAAAAAAAAATTGCACGTATCGTGCGTATCGTACCGATACGTATCGTATCGTAAAAACGTATCGTGTATCGGACGATACAACGCAAAAACGATACATAACTACGATCCGTATCGTTTTAGGGCTGTATCGTAACGTATCGTACGATACGTATCGCGTATCGTACGATACTAACAACTTTAGTTGAGAGGACCACCAGATGTAGTGATAAGATTTAGAAAAATTCTCAACAAAAAGGCATATGTTTCAAGCAAAGCAAAATTATAAACATCAAATGCTCATGTTTCAGAGGCCACTCGAGGCTACTTTTTCGAGCCTTGCCCCTAAACTTGAGCATAAACCTTAACAACACACCTCAACAATCCATGTTTTTTTCAAAGACTTGCAAAACTTGACATGAATGTCTTTTTGGCAATAGAAGTTTCTTTTTCGATGAAACTGAATATTGTAAAGGAACCAAATGAAAATTTAAAACACAAATTAATACCGAACCGGACATACCTAAAAAAAATCTCCAATCAAGTATACGAAAAGAAGAAAGAAAATCAAAGTGGAAAATAGAATAATTCACCCGGATTTGCAAACTAAAAAATTTCCTACTGCAAAATTGTCCTAATCTTGAGCTACAATATCAAAATACTAGCAATAAACCTATGCCTGAAGACACTCTGCAATACTAAAAATAAAGCATGGATTGTGCAACATTTATATTTCAAATAGAAATTTAAATTTTCTTTTCCTTTTTTTTAATTACACAATTGAAAATTAAAGTGAACATAGAAAACACAAGTGAGGGTTAGGCGTGAAGTAGTAAGGTTATCAAACAATGGGGGGTGTGTTGGTTGAGTTGTCCAACATTAGAGTTCGTAATGAGAAGTAATTTTTGAGCAGGAAATTTCTTTTGGGATGAAGCTTGTACCATTGGGGATCAAAGTAGATGAACATTTGGATCTATCTTGACTGTTGTTGTGTTTTTATAAGTTGAGAATTCAACTTCCTAATTGTAATATTAGATAAATGTCCCAACCATAATTATTAGTATCGAACGATACATCACGATACACTTGAAAAACGATACGCGTCGTGTCCCTATATCGTTTTTGCACCATATCGTACGATATGATACATGACGATTTNCGATGAAACTGAATATTGTAAAGGAACCAAATGAAAATTTAAAACACAAATTAATACCGAACCGGACATACCTAAAAAAAATCTCCAATCAAGTATACGAAAAGAAGAAAGAAAATCAAAGTGGAAAATAGAATAATTCACCCGGATTTGCAAACTAAAAAATTTCCTACTGCAAAATTGTCCTAATCTTGAGCTACAATATCAAAATACTAGCAATAAACCTATGCCTGAAGACACTCTGCAATACTAAAAATAAAGCATGGATTGTGCAACATTTATATTTCAAATAGAAATTTAAATTTTCTTTTCCTTTTTTTTAATTACACAATTGAAAATTAAAGTGAACATAGAAAACACAAGTGAGGGTTAGGCGTGAAGTAGTAAGGTTATCAAACAATGGGGGGTGTGTTGGTTGAGTTGTCCAACATTAGATTTCGTAATGAGAAGTAATTTTTGAGCAGGAAATTTCTTTTGGGATGAAGCTTGTACCATTGGGGATCAAAGTAGATGAACATTTGGATCTATCTTGACTGTTGTTGTGTTTTTATAAGTTGAGAATTCAACTTCCTAATTGTAATATTAGATAAATGTCCCAACCATAATTATTAGTATCGAACGATACATCACGATACACCTGAAAAACGATACGCGTCGTGTCCCTATATCGTTTTTGCACCATATCGTACGATATGATACATGACGATTTTGTTTTTTTTTTTTTTTTNTTTGATGAAACTGAATATTGTAAAGGAACCAAATGAAAATTTAAAACACAAATTAATACCGAACCGGACATACCTAAAAAATATCTCCAATCAAGTATACGAAAAGAAGAAAGAAAATCAAAGTGGAAAATAGAATAATTCACCCGGATTTGCAAACTAAAAAATTTCCTACTGCAAAATTGTCCTAATCTTGAGCTACAATATCAAAATACTAGCAATAAACCTATGCCTGAAGACACTCTGCAATACTAAAAATAAAGCATGGATTGTGCAACATTTATATTTCAAATAGAAATTTAAATTTTCTTTTCCTTTTTTTTAATTACACAATTGAAAATTAAAGTGAACATAGAAAACACAAGTGAGGGTTAGGCGTGAAGTAGTAAGGTTATCAAACAATGGGGGGTGTGTTGGTTGAGTTGTCCAACATTAGATTTCGTAATGAGAAGTAATTTTTGAGCAGGAAATTTCTTTTGGGATGAAGCTTGTACCATTGGGGATCAAAGTAGATGAACATTTGGATCTATCTTGACTGTTGTTGTGTTTTTATAAGTTGAGAATTCAACTTCCTAATTGTAATATTAGATAAATGTCCCAACCATAATTATTAGTATCGAACGATACATCACGATACACTTGAAAAACGATACGCGTCGTGTCCCTATATCGTTTTTGCACCATATCGTACGATATGATACATGACGATTTTGTTTTTTTTTTTTTTTTGTTTTTTTGAAACTAAAATGACATCGTTTTACCCTAAGACTTATTTTTAAATTACTAGCCAGTGTTAGTAGTTGTGGTTTAAAAAAATAAAATAGAGTATATTGTTAATGTTATTCAATTGAGTTTAAAATTCCTGATTAATATTAAAGTTGTTCAAGTAGTTGATGTTAAAAGTTTGAATTANCTTATTTTTAAATTACTAGCCAGTGTTAATAGTTGTGGTTTAAAAAAATAAAATAGAGTATATTGTTAATGTTATTCAATTGAGTTCAAAATTCCTGATTAATATTAAAGTTGTTCAAGTAGTTGATGTTAAAAGTTTGAATTAGAGGTCTTTGCATTTTGATATTACTGAACTAAATTGGGAACTTAAATAGTTTGTGGAATATTAATGAAATGTTATATTATTATGAGTCTATATTTTTTTTACAAAGGTATATATATATAAATTAAATTAAATTGCGTACATCTTACGATATACGATACGATACCCTATTTTTGAAAAACGATACGCCTTCCGATACGCGATTTGACAACTATGATCCTAACCATGGTCCTCTTCTAATATCTAACTGATGAACATAGANAATTTTTTTTACAAAGGTATATATATATAAATTAAATTAAATTGCGTACATCTTACGATACACGATACGATACCCTATTTTTGAAAAACGATACGCCTTCCGATACGCGATTTGACAACTATGATCCTAACCATGGTCCTCTTCTAATATCTAACTGATGAACATAGAACATTGGTGGAAGACCAAACCAAAATCAATTTGTTTATTAAGTTCAGCTTACCGTTCCTCTGGGCCTCCCTTTTCTGAAAGCGGTAGAAATCTAGCCCCACTTCTTTGCTTTTCTTTTTGGCCATTTTATCCATAACAGCCGCTTGGGCAACAGAACCAACAGCAATTCCACTTTCTGAATCTGTTGTTTTTTTCCTGCCTTTATGATGTACAACAACAGTCCATCCACCTTCTGCAGCTTGGGCTTCTCTTTCTTTTCTTGCCTGTATGTGTCATAAAGAACAGCAGGGGGTAGTTTATTTAGCAAAGGAAATTGGACAATACAAATTCCATGGACCAATACATATACAGACTCCATGGAGATAGATATATGAGGATAAATCAAATGGTGCACAGATTTGATGGAACCACCAATCATCGCACGTAACAGGTATCTACATCAGACAAGTACCTCCTCCTCTTGTGCCTCATGAGTAGTTATAAAGTCGTCAATCCGTTGTTGCAATATCTTCAACCCTGGTCTACTCTGATGGTATTCCGTAATCCATTCTAAATAAATAAAATAGAAAAATGAAAAAAATGGTTATTGAGGATGCTTTTGATAGGCTTAATTTTTGAATATTAAGAGCTGTCAAGGGTATTAACAATATATAGCAATATATATGCACCTAGATGGGGAGGAACGTATAGGATTTATAAATGAAACCGACCCCAAGTAAGTAGAGGCTAGAACCAGGTCTTTTGAGGATGGATTACAGCTGAGGTTATACTTACCAGTTATCACCTATGTCTGGCTAGTCTTTTTTATTTCCCTGAAAGATTGTGCGTGGCTACGATTTTTTTTTTGGATCCCTATGTGTGGCTACATCATGACAGCAAGATGTAAACATTTAGAAAGATATAACCACGACAGGCAAAACCAAGTGTATCTGATAGTAAGAATTCATACTTTTCATTCCTTTAGAGCAGTCGTCATCCCCGGCAAATATTTGATAGACCTCATCTTCTTCAGCGTCTCCTCTTCTTTCCAGTAACTTGACATCTTTCCTTGATGATAACTGATCCTTCTTTTTCATTTTATGAGCTTTTTTTGACTTACCTACAGAAAAAGAAAAGTATGGATACTAATACATGTATTAGAGTTGCTATGTAATTCCAAACCATTTCTGCAGTTTAAAAGATTTTGTTACTAAGATGATTCAGTTATTGAGGGGTTTTGAAGCTTGTTCCAATACCAGCCGCATGCCTCTCAGAACTTCCAATCTGCCTCGTGGTTTCAGAGTAGATTGCCCCCATTACTTCATCGGGAAGGAAATTGTAGCCAGTTTAATGTTTCATGAAAGAGAAAGACTAACATGACTTACAAACGATCATCATTCTGTATTACCTCTAAAAGCAAGTGGCAGTTGAAAATCTGTAACACTAATGATTTATCACTTTGACCCCAAAAATCCTACTTGGCCTAGGAAAACTTTACCCTCCCTACAGCTTCATAACAGAGAGCAATGCTATCTGGCCTTTACTAGATTTATTTTGGATGTACAAAACAACTAGAATTGTATTTGTAGACAAAATGATCAAACCAACAGATAAAGCATCATAGTAGAATTTCAAAAATGGACAATCTAAAAAGATAAAACAAAGGATCATATCTAGTTCAAAACAAGCTAAACCCAAAACTTTCAGAGTACATACTATTGTTATATTGTCTTGTGCGTTAGTCATTTAGGTAAAACAAGAAGAACAATAAAAATACAATCAACACTAGAATCTTTTTCCCCTACCATTTTTTGAGTTGGCGGTGTCTTTAACATCATTACAAAGCTCATCCACTTTGTCAACCTCAGCTTTCTCTAATTTCTGATGTTTTCTTTTCTTTTTCCTTGATATGCTCCTTTTCTTTTCTTCCACTTCATTAGCAACATTGTGTTCATCAAAGCCACTTTCCCATTCATTATGGAGTTTATCAACTTCTACAGGCATTGTTTCCTTAATGATCTCATTTTTCCTTTTCTTATTCCCCAACACTTTGCTCTTTCTCTTTCCTCTGTCAACTTCATCTGATTCATCTGGCTCAAAGTCACAAGAGTTAACCAATATACATGAGAACATAAACACAAGAATGAATTCCATAAACAAAACATACACATTGACAATAAATGCACCTTTCATATGGAAGTGGTGAACTTCTTCACTATCAACTTTGTCACCTTCATTCCTGCTTCTTTTCTGCCGTGAAGATTTGTTTTTTTTCTTTCTTTCCTTAAAACTATTCAAACTTTCCTCTTTAAACAACAAAGGGTAAGTATTAGCAGTCCTTGTTAATAAATTCCTGGACAACTGGAAATGAGTATGCTTAAAAAGAATGATGGAGGTCATGTAGTTTTGATTAATAAGGAATGACAATAATATTCAGTCTGATACCACCATTACCCATGGCTGAATCCAGCTACTTTGACTCTGATGGTTTTTTACAATGTTTAAGAGAACATTGTTTGTAAATAAACTACATCAATACCACCCAATATTATTGGATTGGAGTAGCTATAAAAGGATCCCTAGTTCTAGGACCCTTTTAATGCATTCAAAACACTACACAATTTAAATAACAATAACAAATGAAAAAAAAAACAATAGGTAAAGTTTGCTAAATTGTGTAAGAGAAGATAAAATGAATGCTCCCAACTCAGAATTTTTGTAGCGTATAAATCTATCTATTATCCATGTATACATTATACAACATAAAATCCATCTTCACAGTTGCAAAACATCATAAATAGGGACATGGATATGGCCAGAACTGTTCATCCAAAACCCTAGAATTCTACCACAAACCCTTGCCCCCACTCACTTGTATCTTTTATATACCAAACATTTGAAGAGAGGTTTGATTGAGAAGTAAGAGATCACAAATTCATGATCAAACCCACAAAAGACAACTCGAAGAATAAGAAAGGGTTAAAGAGAAAAGGGCATTGAAGAAACGATACCGCTTCCAACAAGATTTGAATTTCTCATCTTATTTTTTTCCTCCTTGTTCTTGTCCTTCTCTCTCTTCAATCCAAGTGGTTTCGATAATCTATCAACAGTTGCTCTCTTCAGCTTCTTCCATGAGTCCTCTGTTGCCATCTCTCTCACTCTACTAAGACTTCTTTGCTAACTCTGCAAATGTGAGCTGTAAACCCTTAGAATAATAGTTTTAAAAACCGGCCCGGACATCAACCCGAAAAAAGGACTAGGNGTTGCCATCTCTCTCACTCTACTAAGACTTCTTTGCTAACTCTGCAAATGTGAGCTGTAAAACCTTAGAATAATAGTTTTAAAAACCGGCCCGGACATCAACCCGAAAAAAGGACTAGGTCAATGGGTCACTAATTCAACCATAGTTGTAAAACCCGGCCTGGTCATCCCGAGAAAGAGACCGGATCACTGGTTCAACCGGCTGGATCAGTTATTTAATAAAATAATAAAAAATAACTATTAATGATCAAAAAATACGCTAAAAAAATACAATAATTATGAAAATAACACGTTTAATGTATATTAGATCAAACAAAAACCCAAAAAATATCAAATATGTATCCAATGCATCCAATTTCTAAGACAATTTGGAAAGCTAAGTAGAGAAAAATACCTTTATTAAATGTATCCAATTTCCAGAGGAAGACATTCTGATCTATTAAATGAATTCAAGATTCAACAAGAGACTGATTAATGCAATGTGGNTAGACAATTTGGAAAGCTAAGTAGAGAAAAATACCTTTATTAAATGTATCCAATTTCCAGAGGAAATTCTGATCTATTAAATGAATTCAAGATTCAACAAGAGACTGATTAATGCAATGTGGTTTCACAACTCTTTATCATTGTTAATACAAACATGAAGATTAACAGTAAAGGAATGCAGCCATTTTTATATTCTATTCGACTGATCGGTCAAACATCTTTGGTGATTTAAGACATTTTTGTTTGGAGAATAGGGTGGTCATTAGTGATCAACCAAGCATGGATTACTACTATTTCTATTCAAAGTTTCAAAAATCTGTTTGTCTGTTTATAACATGGATTACTACCGCTAGTTTGTCGCAACACTTAATCACTCTAAATCCAATTATTTATCCAAGAAAAATCCTAAATCACAGCGCAAAATGCCATGAGTCTTATGCTCCACATTTTCAAATGATCTGTTGTTTCGTCAACTAAATAGAAATGAATGATAACATATTTTTGGGTCAGTTGATCCAACCGAAAACTCTGATTTCCCTAAACACCCAAACATGGTAATTAAGAAATAGAAACAACCATGAAGAATACCCAGTGAGATGCTCTTGAAGTTAAAGGCTAATGTCCAATTTCACATAAACAAATAAACAATATGGCAATCAAACAACACTAATCAGTAAGAACTTAGAAGAACATCACTAATCAATGTAAATAATATCACCAATCAGTAAGAAAATTCACCAACACAACTACGGTTTTGTTTTTGTTTTTGTTTTTTTGTAGAGAATATAGAATAGGGTTCTATTATTGAAAGTTGANGAATATCACCAATCAGTAAGAAAATTCACCAACACAACTACGGTTTTGTTTTTGTTTTTTTGTAGAGAATATAGAATAGGGTTCTATTATTGAAAGTTGACAGCCAAGATACCTATCAAAAGTATCAAGTGAACGGAGGCGAATCCCTCACCCCTACTTCGATTCAAGCCAGCAATCAGAGACAGAGATGATCGAGATGCTTGCTTGGAGCAAGGGACGAACGAAAGTTCAGTTGAAGACTGTCGAAATCGAATAGCCGCAGAGAAAGAGAGACGAATGAGACTTGAGACGAGCTGCAGAGGCCAGAAAGAGCGAAGAGATAGGAGAGGGAGAGAGAGAGAGATGAGAGGCTGAGTGACAGATCAGATATAATCTCAGTCGTCGAGGTCGAATAGGGGATTAGGGCAAACAAACAATGCCAAAAAATTTCTAATTTATCCGGACGGTTTGCACATACCCATCCGGTTTAAACGGTTCATATAAAATCCANAAGAGGCCAGAAAGAGCGAAGAGATAGGAGAGGGAGAGAGAGAGAGATGAGAGGCTGAGTGACAGATCAGATATGATCTCAGTCGTCGAGGTCGAATAGGGGATTAGGGCAAACAAACAATGCCAAAAAATTTCTTATTTATCCGGACGGTTTGCACATACCCATCCGGTTTAAACGGTTCATATAAAATCCACCCGGTGCATCGAGTCGGCGAGTTTAATGCTTGATTGATCTAACCACCGAACCATGACGGTGGTGGAGGACTCCTCCTCAGTCCTGTCCGCCTTCGTACTTTGTCGCTTTGTTGATTTGTTCAACACTTCTATCGAGAGAGAGAGACAACAGGGTTGAACCGTTAAAACTTGACCTAAGAGTCGTTGGACTCCAGATAGGCAAAGATGTGACAAGCAAAAGTAAGAAAAAAAAGTGCAAAACAATTAGGGCAACGATGGCCAAAAGCCCGGTTTTTATAGCCTTTTAACTCATCCATCGGGTTTTNGATCGAGAGAGAGACAACAGGGTTGAACCGTTAAGACTTGACCTAAGAATCGTTGGACTCCAGATAGGCAAAGATGTGACAAGCAAAAGTAAGAAAAAAAAGTGCAAAACGATTAAGGCAACGATGGCCAAAAGCCCGGTTTTTATAGCCTTTTAACTCATCCATCGGGTTTTGGTCTCATTTTATGCTCAAACGGTCTAATACATTAATCGGTCCGGTTTAGTAACCGGGTTATAGGGTCTGGAAAATCGTTAAGAGGCTCAGATCACCTGGGGCTCAGGAGNTTGGTCTCATTTTATGCTCAAACGGTCTAATACATTAATCGGTCCGGTTTAGTAACCGGGTTATAGGGTCTGGAAAATCGTTAAGAGGCTCAGATCACCTGGGGCTCAGGAGTTGATAACGGGCTGGTCCTATTTGGTCCGACTGTCAATAGCCCAAGATGATACGGATTGATAAGTGACAATCAATGAGCTTAACCCGTACAAAAAAAAGCCACCGTCTATTCAATTGGGGTGACAATTTTTGATACGACACNCAATAGCCCAAGATGATACGGATTGATAAGTGACAATCAATGAGCTTAACCCGTACAAAAAAAAGCCACCGTCTATTCAATTGGGGTGACAATTTTTGATACGACACGATAATTCGATATGAAACACGATACGAATAAATGAGTTTAGGTTGACTAATTTTTTGACACGTCCCGCATATGACACGACCCGCCAACAAGAAGTGTTAATGGATTATGTTCGGGTTCAACCCGTTTAACACGAATTAACCCGTCAACACGAAATTTTTAATTCGAAGGAGATTGACTTGACCTTTTCGTTGCATGTATAAGTTTTCATGTTTTGATAGCTTATTTTTTCCATTACTTCTGATATTTAATTTGGTTGTATAATGTACAATTAACATATTTAATAAGTATTATATAAATAAAATATTAATTATTTGTAACTGTTTATCAAGTATTTACATAATTATTGAATAAAAAAGATATTATTACTCATTATTGTTGTTATTATTATTATTAAGTTAATTTTTAGTTTGTAGAAAAAATATGAGGAGAGATTCAATTAAGTGAAAATAAAATCTTAGAGTTAAATTTTTTATTCAAAGTTTATGTAGGTCAACATGAATATGAACACGAACACGACACGAAAATAAATAGGTCAACTCGACACNTAAATATTGAATTGATTAATATTTTGTTTGGTAAGCAATTTTGAGTTTGTATTAATTTTAAAAATGTATACTAATTGTATGTTAATTTAACATTAATACGATGTAATAATTTTTTAACCAAACAATGGATTGGACTAAATAACTACTATCCAACGTTTATATTGTGTATGTCAAACACTGAATAAAATTACGTATTATTCTAATACCTCATTTAATCTTATATTTTATCCATCTGTATTGTATTAGCATATATTACTTTATTTAATTCGTTTATTTTTAATACGACAACCAAACGAGACTTATGTGATTGAATCCTTCTCCCTGTTTTGAAGCATCCAAAGGTTTTCCAACGGTTGGAAAAGGACAAGTTAAGCAGCCATTTTACTCTAGATTCCTGATCAGACCAATGATTTATTTCGACCAATCATGAGAATCGAGCGACACTCGAGACAAACTTGAGTTGGAGAAAAAATTAACAAGCTATACTTGAATAAGATTTTTGAACCTTATTACGTTCCTAAGCTGAACCAGAGTCCTCTTCGCAAATGAACAAAACAAGCTCAAATAATCTAGTGTTTGACTCAATTCGATTCATTTGCATTTCTAAGTAACGCTATTTAGGTTCGACACGGTACTTCACAATGCCAAATCTCTCTCAATCCCCTAAGATATAATAAAATCTCATTGGATTGCCGATAACATTGATCAAATTAGGAAAGAATTAATATTGGAATTGATTTAAATCCCATCATATACTACTTGAATGTTTGAAGCAGATGTTAGCAGTTGGTCTAAGAGCAACTCTAATCCTGCTCAATAAAATGGTTAGTCAAAATATATTTAAATATTGTATTCTCTATTCTAATTAGTCATTTGTTTAAATTCATTCTAATCAAACTCTCTATTTTAGCTAACTACTTTAACTAACTTGAACAAATTTTTAATAATATAATTCAAAAATACCCCATAGAAACAAATATTTGCATTAATATTACAAATGCCAAAATAAAATGTTTTATTATACAAGGAAATTTTCAAAATTTGGGTTTTATAGAAGGGGTTCTGAGAATGGGTTTAGGGGAGAGAGATTTGCAACTTGGGGTGGGAGAGGAAGAGATTACCTAAACCAATCATTGGAGAAGACGATGAAGACATAGGCAAGATCACTACCAGCAACAACAAAGAGCAGCCAGAGGAGGGAGAGATGAAAACCTGGTTAACAGTTGAAGAACTTCTGTACGTAACAGCAAGGAGCAGAAGCAGCAAGTGGCAAATAATTTCTCCTCTCCAAATCTGGCGAGCAAATTTGACTACTTAGATTTTGGCGAGGTAGCAATAGCATTGGAGTTACTTAAATAGTCACCGCTCTCCCTGGTGAACCTTAAGATCGTTATTCAAATCTCATCATCCCTTTTTTAGACCCAAAAAAAAAAAAATGTTTGAAATAGGGCAGCACCAAAAGTAACAAGCCCATGGCCATGGTGTAGTCCGGGTTTCGAACCTTCATGCAACCACCATTTTCATAGATTCCTCGGACCCCAAATCAAAGCCCAAAGCCCAAATCTTCTTCTCCATCTGAGCTAAGCCACAACCGATAAGCATCCTCCTCCTCCATTTCCGAAACCCTAAACCTCGCAGAAAATGAGAAATCAATGGCGTTTGCTTCTTCTCTGCCGCCACTCTCTAGCTCAACCTCACATTTCCAGGCACTTGTCTCAGTTTTCTGACTCTGACTTCCAGGTAAACTCTCTTCGCTTCTTCTCTTCCTCACTCCTCCACTCACTTGCACCTCACGTGCCCCTACCACCATTCATTTCCCAACTTCAAAACCTTCCAAGCCCCAGCTTCCGCTATTTCTCATCCTCTGAACTTGCCGTTGAACACAAAAACGCTGATGAGGTAGTGCTAGTAACTGATATTTTCTCTAAAGGATATGAAACTACTGATGAGATGAAGGTCGAATTAGAGTCCAACAATGTCGTTATTAGCCATGAATTGGTGCTAAAGGTTTTGCAGGATCTTAATGCAGCCCCCGAGGTTGCTAAGAGCTTTTTTGATTGGGTTTCAGAGAGAGAAAATGACAGATTGAGCTCAAAGTCGTATAATTTGATGTTGGGTATGTTGGGTGTGAATGGGTTTGTGAATGAGTTCTGGGATATGGTTGGAATTATGAAAAAGAAAGGGTACGGAGTGTCAAAGGGTACATTTAGTAGGGTTTCTGAGAAATTCGAAAAGGAAAGAATGGGTAGTGACTTAGAGAAGTTGAAAGAATTGTATGCATCAGGGTCGGTGGATAATTCAATTGAAAAGGTTTGTTCTAGGGTTTGTATGGTTATTTGACAAGAAGTGTGGGGGCATAATGTTGAAAAGCAGTTAAAAGAATTGAATGTTGTGTTCTCGAGTGATATAGTTGCATTGATATTGGAAGTGAACCGAATAAGACATTGATATTCTACAGGTGGATTGAGGAAAGTGGCTTGTTTAAGCATGATGAGCGGACTTATAATGCTCTGGCATTGGTGTTGGCTAAGGAAGATTGTGTTGAGAAGTTTTGGAGGGTGATCCATGAAATGAGGGGTGGTGGGTATGAAATGGAGAAGGGGACATACATTAAGGTTTTGAGACAATTTGTTAAGAGGAAAATGGTAAAGGATGCTGTGGATTTTTATGAGTTTGCAATGACCGGTAAGACTAAACCTTCTGTTCAGGATTGCACTTATCTTTTGAGGAAAATAATGGCTAGTAAGGAGCTAAATATGGGTTTGTTTATGAGAGTTGTGAGGGTATTTAAGGATAGTGGGAATGTGTTGACGAATTCAACCATTGACGCTGTTCTCAAGTCTTTAACCAGTGTTGGAAGAATTGGGAAATGCAATAAGATATTGAAAGCACTGGAGGAAGGTGGCCTCTCAGCTTGTGATCCAATGAAGGGGAAAATTGCCTTTCAGCTTAGTAGTCGGGGGGAAAAGGGTGAAGCGAGCGAGTTTATGAATAATATGGAAGCGTCTGGGCATAGCCTGCATTACAAAACGTGGGCATCTTTAATTGAAAGACACTGTATAGCTGGTGATCAACAAAGCTTCTGATTGTTTCCATAAGATGGTTGATAAAGAGGGAGCTTCTTATGCTGGGTATGTTTTAGAATTGTTGGTTAATGCATATTGTCGTAAGAACTGGGCAATGGATGCGTGCAAGCTTCTTTCTGATGTGGTCAATGAGAAAGAGTTGAAACCTCGGCATAGTACATACAAACTATTGCTGAGCAAGCTTCTTGTTCAGGGGAGGTTTAAAGAAGCTTTAAATCTTCTAGTTTTGATGAAAAGTCAAGGGTATCCTACTTTCTTAGATCCATTCATCGAGTACATTTCAAAGACTGGAACTACTGATGATGCTGATAAGCTTTTGAAAACTATGACTGTCAAGAGTTTCCCAGCTACATCAGTGTTTCTTCGTGCATTTGAAGCATATTTTAAAGCTGGAAGGCATAATGAAGCACAAGATTTCCTCTTAAGATGCCCCGAGATTCATCCGTAACCATGCTGATGTTTTGAATCTCTTTAATTCCATGAAGTCTTCTCACAAAGCTGCTGCCGTTTCGGTTTTGACTCCTTAGATTGACAGGAGGTGTATCTTTTAGTTTATTTTATGGTGATAAAATGTAGGCCATTTCTTTGAATATACTGAAACATTTTCACTCTTCCCTCTGTTAATTTTTTCGATTCATAGTGCATAATGCATTTTAATCTTCTACAAATAAAATCCAGAGATTTGAGTTACTCTGGGCTATTTTCCTGCATGCATTCACAGTTGTCTATGGTGTTGCAGTTGGTCAAATAGTGGACTTTGATAGGATTGAATAACTGAATTTATTGGGTTCGTGTATGCTATTCTATCTGAAGTTTGAAATAAGCATGTTGGTAGCATGAACTGACAACCAAACTCAGTTTCTTCCGAACTTTTAACTTTGCTCCCAAAGATGTGTGTGCTGCATTCTCTTTGCCGCTGGTAATGACTCCACATTGCAGTTGCCCTCTCAAATGCAATCCAGTTTGGACTTCAAAATCTTTTTTTTTTT
>CAUOFW020009490.1:230757-259297 GCA_963454935.2 Ilex paraguariensis
AAAAAAAAAAAAAAAGAAAGAAAGAAAAAGAAGATAGTGTCAGTATAATTTTACTAATAATGCAGTAAGAAAGTTGCACAGAAGAATTCTATCTGAACTCACTGAAGGGTTGTTGATGTATCGATAAAATTATTCCAATTTGATCCGGACATTTGGAGTTTGAGTTACAAAAATATCCGTCCTGCATTCCGGATACCATCATGCTTAGTTAGGGTGATGGGATAAAACTTATTGTGCCGGAAGAGTATGGACAGCAAGTGAGTAACGGATCTTTGGTTCTTCCAGAATGTTAAACATCGTTACTTTTTAAGGTTAATCTATATTTTTTTTGAGATAGAGGGTACAACTGAAAAAGTTTGGTTTAAGCGTTAGAAAGGATCGAATTAAATAATCTTGTTCATCCCTCACTTATTCATTCTGTTCTTGGATTAATTATAGTGATAATGTCTCTTCATTCTATATTTAGTTCAAGTATTAAGAAGTAGTGGATCTCACATTTATTTTATTCAATGCTTTGTTTGGATAGAGTATTGAATGATGGTATAAATATTAAATTACTAAAAAAAATCCTCAAGATAAAGAGTGGTATTTATATTTTAGATATATTTGAGGATAAAAATATTTTTTGGTCAAATGTATCTCAATTGGACTATTTAAATCCACCAAAAAGGTGGGTTTATTTAAGAGATTTTATGTCGTATTAAATATATTATTTTTTGGAGCCGATATTATTTTTAAGTGATAATATTGGGTTTAAAATGTGTATCCAAACATGGGTATAAGAAAAATAAGGTGGATTCAACGTTTTCTTTTTCAATTTCTCTTTGATAATACTTAAAACAAACACACCCAAATATAAAATTATTATTTTTTAAGGTGAAGTTATTTCTTTTAAAAATGAAATTATAATTGAATAGAAATATTTATGGTGGACCATTAAATTATCTCAAAGTAATTTTAATTTTAAAAATTATAATTTGACTTATCAATTTTTTTTATTTTTTTTTGTGGTACCGTAGAATTACCCAAACATCATCCATCAGTTGGTGAAAATGGTAGGACACCTTGTCCCCGGAAACAAGCTTTCTCTTTGCATGCACGCATGCTGTCATTATGCTTGTCTCTCAGCTTGTGATCATTTTGGATTACACTTTCACTTTTGTCAACAACGAGGAGAATGTAATTTTTTGGTGCTAACGTTTACCAATTTCAACCCAACTATTTGTGATTGATTACGTGGATTCTATTTTGTTATTAAATTTTATTAAGAAAAATACTGTGTTTTAAATCGTAATTTATCATATATTTCTTATTATTATTATTTTTTTTAAAAGTAATTTAGGTCTGTTTAGAAAGTTTACGAGGAATAACAAAAAATACATGCCAAAAAATTACCAGAAATGAAAGGTCAATAAGATTAAAGCACAAATCAATGGGCTTTAATCTTTACTTTTGTTGGGAGACGGTACCAGATCAAACCATAAAGCGAGCCGAAAGCGGGCCGTTTGGGGGCCCACAAAAAGAAGCAACTTCCTTCGAAAAGCACTTCCACTTCTCCACCAACATTTTATTGTTACTAATAATAACACTGACACTTTATAGGCATGTTAAAAAAAAAAAAACACTTTATATTATCACCAGCAATTGAACAATAAGAAAGTTTTACATAACACAAACACAACCACTTTAAATAAAATAATAGATAAAAATAAAACAACTTATGATTTAAGAGAAAATATGATCTGTCATAGAACACAATGACGAAATAGAATTCATGTAAAGTATTGGGACGACATTTTGTTAAAATTGAGGTTTTTTTTTTTTTTTTTAACTTCAAGGTTTTTAGGCTAGCACCGACTAGTTTCTCAAACTCAGTGACTGTCACTGTGGTTTGAACTAGATTTAGAGCATGTTCCCGAGGAATAAAATGTGACTGACTCTTAAGATATATGAGAAGGAATTGAATTTAGGACATCTGAGTTAACTATTGAATCACACTAAGGGTTAAATTGAGTTGAATACATAGCTCCTGAAAATATGGCTAACTTGTTACTTCAATGTTTGATTATGCAGCGCACCATCGTAGAAGCCACGAAAGGAAGATACAGAGTGAGAATGGGGTATATTACAAAAAAATATTAGGTTTAACCGTTATACTATGTCATCATGGTGACATGGTGTAACCATCCAATAATAAGATAACATATGGGTAAATAGATCCCACATATTATAGTAATTACCATGTCATGTCATTTAATAACTATTTGAGAGAAGTTCACCTTACTTATTTGTACGTTTATTATTAAATGGTGACACCACGTGTTAATGATGACGTAATGTCACCGTTACCCCTGATATTTTCTCCTATATTACAGTGGGATATTTGAATCCATTGTGAGTATTGCAAAGACTGGAGTAGAAAAGGTCAAGAGACTTCATTAGTGGGTTCAAGACAGATAGAGACAAGAAGGGGTCCAGGAGGTCCAAACTTGGTTCTTTTGCTCTGTCATGTCTGATTCTTTTTGAGCAAAGGCCAAAGCAAGTAACATGTGGATGTGCACCAAGCATAGAGTGAGGAGCATGAAGTGAAATTGTGGCTCTTCTTTCATTCAAACCTCATCAACAAGCTTAATAATCCTTGTTTCCTCCTCGTTTGGTTCTCTATTTGATTTATTTTTTTGATATTGTATTGAAAATAATTTGCAAAACACGAGTATACGGCTCGATTTGGTGAGATTACAATAAAATAGAAATGCTAAAGACAAATCTAAAATTATTTTACGATTTAACTTGATGCAATTGAGTTGTACCTGATCATTTTAAATAGTAATTTAACATCAATTGAATTGTCATTAACACTTAGTGACAAATTTTAGTATGATACTGTATTCGATACCATAGTCTTATTCTTGGTGATTTATCTATTAGCTTTATGGTATGTTGTCCCCCCCTCCCCTCCTCTCTCTCTCTCTCTCCCCCACATAATTTGCTATATATTTGTTTGCAGAGTCAGAATTTGTTATACATTCACCTAATAATATGTGAACAAGATTAAAACTCTCAAATGATACTACATATAATCTAATTATTTATGATTTTTTTCCCTTCATATCCATCTTGATGATACTATGTCCTATATGGCCATACATCAAATCAAAAAATTTATTGTACACTGTCCTGATCTCTCTGGCTGTCTTATTTCTACGAAGCACTGGGATGGTCCCTTTTGTCTTGGGTTTTTCAAAGGAAAAGGACAAACAATGTGAACAACAAGTTAAAGAGTGAAACTAATGTATTAGATTCTTTCATAAAGGTCATGGTTCTAATCATGTATTTTTTTTTACATATGTGGTTGTATCATAAACTTGGTAAGCATGTAATATTTATATTTACAAATTATGTGCATCAAGCAAACTTTCGTATTGGGATTTTTTTTTTGGGGGGCTACTGAGTGTTTAAATTTGTGTCAATTACTCTTTTGAACTCAGCGGTTAACCATTATAACTTGAGCTGATCTAAAACATTAAAGATGACTAGCCCTTATAAAATGTAAGAAGGAAGAATATGATATCTTTAGGTTACTAGAGGACAGACCCAACTATTTGACCCCCACTTAGGACTTGGGGTGGTAACTTGAGTTTAGTATATGCGAATTTTTGCCCTCAACGTATTCGATAACTGAGTCAACCTATGTGGGTTATCATGTATTAGATTCGGTATATTCAAGATGATGTTTAATGGTTCCAGGGGAATGTCTTTTCCTTTTTTTTTTAATTCAACGATTAGAGGTGTTTGAGTTAATTAACACACATTTCGATCAATCTCTTTTTCAATCTAGTTAAAGATATATCATCTATGTCGAGATTAGGATATTTATGAGGGATAATTCTCTCATGACCTAACCCTAAAAAATTATCAAAATTCAAATTCAAGACGTCTAAATTTACGACCTATTTATGTTACCATTTAAATTATCGCCGGTTGAGAATGTTTTTTTGGGGTGATGAATAGAGGGACAATTATGCCAAACAGTCCTCGTATACCAGCAATTTATCACTGGACATTTTTTTGTCGTTTTGCAATAATAAAGCACTTCAGTTCTGTTCCTTTCTTTTGTTTTGTCAATTCCTAATTCTTTTGCTTACTATGTGATTGGCCATTAACGTTGCACTGGGTTCTATCAATCCTAATCACATGATCTACATATTTTCTTTAGATGGAAGTAAAGTTTGGCTTGACTAATTTTTTCGTACATGGTTCTTGGCCTTTTGGATTGTGACTATGGTCATTCTTCTTTCAACGCACTTGTGCACCCGAGTGTTTATAAGACATTAACATTATTAAGTTGTGTGCATATTTAATAAAAAATTATCGCAATACTTACTTGTCAAATCCATAAGTAGACCTTTTTCAAAAAAAAAAAAAACATCTAACAACTTTACAAGAGATATCAATTAATTGAGAAAGTACAATATTTTATGGGTAATGTACATTACGTAACAGTGTCATGTGATATCTGATGAGAACACGGTTGATTCTAACGTTACTGATTAGTGTCAAATGACACTAAAAAATATATGAAGTTGAAAACGGAGCAAAACTATATTGGCTAATATGATGGTAATCACTCGGAAGAGTTTGGTAGGAGACGTGTGACATAACATGATGGTATCGGTCGATCCAATAACAATAACTCTGACAATTCTAGTTGACTTAAAATTTCAGTTAAATCGTTTGACACTCATAATTTTACGTGAAGAGTGAATAGCATTGAAACAAAGGCTACCGAGTCCAATAATTATGGACTAATACTTGAATCACGAATGTTATGCAACAATCAAATACAAATCGAAACGAAATACAAAACATCAATAACACAACAAAAAATGAACAGAGATACCTAGGGGGTCCTTTTGTTGCAAGTTTACAGATGCTGATGTTCTTGTCTCCCGGGCATTTGACCGGTCAGGTATGATCATCTGTTGCGGTCCAGTTTTTCCAAAACAATGCGTACAACCACAAGCATACAGATTTCAGTACAGATTACTATACACTGCAGTGTAAGTTGATACAATACAGCCTGTATGTCCTTGTATGTATAGATGTACATACGTTGTTTAGTGATAAACTAGTTATAATCCGTGCCTGAAAGCACGATAAAATATAAAATTCAAATGTCCAAAAAATCTTTTCCACCATATTAAATTTTTTTAAAATATATTAACTATAAATTAATTAAATATTAAATAATTAAATATATGATAGAAATGAATTGTGTGATATTTTTAGAGAAGAAATATATAAATGATTAAATATGTGATAGAAATGAGTGATGTGATTTGACGTTTGAGTCTGACAAATGGATGATGAGTGATGTAAGTGATTGATGATGATTTTAAAAGAAAAAATATGACTGAAATAAAATTCAAACACACTCCTATTTTATTATATAAATAATAAAAAATATAATATATTTGCCCTCATGTAATTGTGTTTTTGAGAGCTTTTATAATCCACTTGGAATGCATTTATATCCGACCAACATTATCATGATTTTCTTTTGGGTAGGGTGTATTAATAATAATCACCTACATAAACACACTCTGTAATACTAAATATCAAACATTAATCATATAATATTTGTATTTTAAATAATAATTTCTTTTCCTTAAAATTAAAATTAAAGTGAAGAGAGATAAAATAAGATATGGGTAGGGAAAGGGAAAGGGGAGAGAGAAGAGAGAAGTAGGTGTGAATAGTGATGTTGCATGTCTGACATTGAGGATTGTGTTGGTAGAGTTGCTTGACATTGAGAGCAGTATAGCTAAGATGATGTTTTTGAGCTTAAAAAAATAATTGGGATAAATTTTGTACCATTGGAAAAAAAAATTGATTCAATTTTGACCCTTTTTGTAATTTTATAAATTGAGAATATAACTTGCTAGTTGTAATGTTAGATAGATATAAACTCTAGTGACTATATATTATATAGTCGGTACCAATGATATTTGGATCGTGAGTTACTTTGGTGCGTAATATAGGTACAAATATGCAATACAATATATCTTCTGATACGTAATATTATAAGGGTAGGCTTAATTAGTCAACTGTTTTGGGTCACGATCTGCCTACTAGAGGATCGCTTTCTCAATATATATAATTATATATTCATTTATGCATAGTTAACTAATATTTATTTTAGAGTTTAAGTTATAATTTGAGATCGAGAATTAAAGTGACTTGAATCAGGAATCCATCTCATTTTGGGTCTCATGACCCCATTCGTGGGACGTGGGGTATCTACGATCCCAGTATCTATAATTGATACTAAATCTGTATAAAGGGGACAAATCATGTTAGGTAACTCATAATCAACATAAATTTTTCTCAAATCCAATAAACATGAACCCAAATAATATGTGTAAAAGATGATTAAGGAATTAGATTCATCTTGTCCATACTAAATAGTTGGGATTAATTTTTTTTTTTTTGGTTTTTGGTTCAACGATTAAGGGTATCCACGTCAGCTTACGTGTACTTCAACTAATCTTTTTTCTGGTCTAATCAAAGGTAGATCATTCACACCGAAACTAAAATATTAATGAGAAATTTGTGCGGTCTAAGGAATTATTAAAATTAAAAATCAAAATGCCTATTTTTATAAATCATTTTTGTTATCACTTTAATTACTTTGGATTGACAAAGATTTCTTCTCGAGATAAGTTGAATTCATCAATATATTTACCGGAGAGGGAGAGAGAGAGAAAAGAGGAGCATGGCAGCTTTTGCTTTTTTAAAGCGTTGCTCTTTTGTTTCTATCTTTGGGAATGACTGTCTGCTGAAGGTAGAGAAGCGTGTGGATGTTAGCTGATAGTGGTTTATAGAATCAATAAAGCACATCCAATTCTCATCACGAAAAACTATTGAAAAATATGCATCAAATACTATATCAGCCAACAAAGATTCTCTCATAATGGTCATGGTCTATAGTGGTAGGAGGGTGGTGACCATACCCATCATCAATCTCGAGCCCCAACCCTTGAGATACCCAAACGCTTATTTCTTGAAAAGAGTTTAACTTTGAGACTTTAATGAATGGCTGAACTCAGAGAATGTTGGATTCCCCTGTCCCAAGCAAAACCAACCCACCCCTTCTCTCCCTTAGTTTATTCATATACAAAGATAGTGTGATTCACCTAATGTGCCAATCTTGTTCTAAGCTTGAATACTGCAAATATTCACAAGGGGACAACAGCAAGATTACAATACTATTCTCTAGGTTATAATATGACTAGTCAGTCACTCGTGAATTGAGTTTTCTTTTTTCGGTTCTACAGTCTGACAAAGCTGTCTAGACTAATTTACGCGTACTTCGATTAATTCTCTCTGATCCGGTAAAAAATAGACTATCTACGTCAATACTAGAAAATTCATGCCTGGCCCAAGAGGTTACCAAAAATCGAACCTAGAATGTCTAGATTTACAACTCATCTCAATTACCACTTGAGGTATCCTTTGGGGTTAATTGGTTTTTCATAATATGTGGGCATTGAATTATGCTTTGGTCTTTGGCTTAATAGATTGGTCTAAATTTAAATTCTGGGAGAAAGTATTGAAAAAATCAACCTATCCTATTAATTTGGACGAAAAATATTTCAAAGGTTATTGTTCGTCGAATCTTTAAATTAGCCTCTCTTAAGAAAGTTCTTGTGTATCTGAAACTCTGTGATTTGTGATTGATTTTTTACCAATTGGAATTTGTGTTGAAACTACGAGTCTAAAAAATGCGTAATTGAGAGAGTGATATATTGTCCAACTGTAATAGGAAATTTGATTTACCCTCCATAATACTCACATTACCTGCATTTCCATTTTCCTCCTTTTGAATTTACCTAGATTTCTTTAGTTTTCTTTCCACAAGATTAGGCCAATTATATATTCTTTTCTTTACAAAATCCTGACCCAGCGACAGGCATGCTAGTTCTCTTTTACACTACATACATACACAAGGTCTGAGTGCTTTTCTTAGGTCTGACAGAAGATTACTATGAAAATGGATTTCTGTAATGAAAAGCTGGAGGTTCTTTCTGAAAAATAGAGGTTATCACAATAGGGAAAAGAAAACCATTTGAGGGCTGGTCTTCAAACTAGCTTCATTACCCTGATTAAGCAGGTTTTAGCCCCTTGTGTTTGGTTCTTTTAAATTGTTAATCGATGGAAATGGGAAGAGAAAGGAAGGTTGCATTCTGGTTTGTGACATTTTTCTGCTTCTGGAGCTCTGTAATTTGTTTGCTCTCTCCCAAAGGTGTTAACTTTGAAGGTAAATCTAATTTCTTGGTGCTTTTTAGCTCCTAGAAGTAAAAAGAATGGAGTTTCTTCATCTGGGTGTTTATATTTCAGTGCAAGCTTTAATGGGTATAAAAGCTTCTCTGGAGGATCCTCATGGTGTCCTTGATAATTGGGATGGTGACTCTGTTGATCCATGTAGCTGGACTATGGTCACTTGTTCTGCTGAAAGTCTTGTCATTGGCCTGTAAGTCTTACTTCCAAGAAGATTCATCTTAATTTCTATACACTTCAGAACTATGACACATCCACCAATATCAATTAATATAAGGATGATGTGTTTGAACTTGTTGGCATTTGATCTTGTTGCAGTGGGACTCCTAGCCAGAACTTATCTGGTACCCTTTCCCCAAGTATTGGCAACTTAACAAATCTGCAGATTGTGTGAGTTACACATGATAATTGGAATTTTTAGATTGAAATTCTCTTTTTCTTTTACTGGTCTTAATGGATGTGGTGTTTTGGTAGGCTTTTACAGAACAACAAGATAACCGGACCAATTCCAGCAGAGTTTGGGAGGCTCTTCAAGCTTCACACACTTGATCTTTCTAATAACCTCTTCACTGGTGAAATTCCTTCTTCACTGGGAAATTTGAAAAGCCTCCAATACATGTAAGTACTCAAGTTTGTGAATATGTTAACATTTAATAAGAATTGCAAATTGAATTCAGATGAGTCTAATTTTAATCTAATGGCTTTAGGAGGCTCAACAATAACAGTCTCTCTGGAGAGATTCCAATGTCATTGACCAACATGACCCAGCTCACTATTCTGTAAATCTCTCCAACTTGTTGGATCATCAATCCACATTCCGTTCGCTTTGTTTTCTGTTGGAATTTGAATTAAGGATTTTCTAATTCTTTGTGTTGCTCCATTCAGGGACTTGTCTTACAATAACTTGAGTGGTCCTGTACCAAGGTTTACTTCTAAGAGATTCAAGTACGCTAATCTCACCTTTAATTGCATTTTGTCTCTTCCTCTTTCAGAGAAGAAAGTTGGAATGTTGAACATTTCTCTGCTCTCTGTTTTCATCTGTTATTGCAGTATTGTTGGAAACCCTCTCATATGCGCAAAAGGGTCTGAGCAGAACTGCAATGGAATGACTCTGATGCCAATGTCCATGACCTTGAATAGTTCACAAAGTATACTTCTGAAAACATTCATTCTCTAGAATTACACATTTTTATACCAATTCCTGATGATACAATTGGGTAGTCTAAAATTGTTTTTTTCATTCCTATTGAGGTTCAGTGCAGTGGCTTTTATATGTCAATCATTCAGTATCTCTACATATTACAAAGTTTCTGACCTTGGTCTCTATTTTTTGAAGCTGAACGGCTTCAAGAGCGACCTAAGAGTCACAAACTCGCCCTTGCCTTTGGTTCAAGCCTCGGGTGCATCTGTTTGCTCACTGTTGGATTTGGGATGTTTCTGTGGCGAAGACAAAGACATAAGCAGCAAACATTTTTCGATGCTAATGGTTTGTGAAATATAATGAAGTGTGACAAAATAAAGCATATTCCGTATTTTAAGATAGTGCATCTAGTGATTAATTCATTCATCTACTTGTACGTCTCTTTCAAATGCTAGATATGCAACATGAGGAAGTTTCCCTCGGGAATTTGAAGAGGTTCCAATTCAGAGAACTCCAGATTGCGACTGATAACTTCAGCAGTAAAAACATTCTGGGAAAAGGTGGTTTTGGACATGTCTACAAAGGATATCTCCAAGATGGGACTGCCTTGGCTGTGAAGAGACTCCAAGATGGCAGTGCCATGGGAGGAGATAGACAATTCCAGACAGAAGTTGAGATGATCAGCCTAGCAGTGCACCGCAACCTCCTCAGGCTATACGGGTTTTGTATGACTGCCACAGAAAGGCTGTTAGTTTATCCATATATGTCCAATGGAAGTGTTGCTTCACGTCTCAAAGGTAAGATGATGGTAGCAACATGGCAGAAATTTTGAAATGAGCACGAAACGTCAATATACGAATTATTTCATTGTTTGCTATTCCCAGATCTCTTCGTTGCATTCACTTACAACAATTGTGTGTACTGATAATTACACATTTCGTTTTTGCTTCACAGCAAAACCAGTCTTGGATTGGTGCACGAGGAAGAGAATTGCCTTAGGAGCTGCAAGAGGGTTGTTATACCTCCATGAGCAGTGTGACCCGAAGATAATTCATAGGGATGTCAAGGCTGCAAATATACTGCTTGATGATTACTGTGAGGCAGTGGTGGGAGATTTTGGCCTAGCAAAGCTTTTGGATCACCAGGATTCGCATGTCACAACTGCAGTAAGGGGCACTGTGGGGCATATAGCCCCCGAATACCTCTCAACCGGCCAGTCCTCTGAAAAGACAGATGTCTTTGGATTTGGAATCCTGCTCCTTGAACTGATCACGGGACAGAGAGCTCTTGAATTTGGCAAGGCGGCTAACCAGAAAGGAGCAATGCTCAATTGGGTGAGCACACAATTTCTTCTGTTTCTCAATGCATTTGAAACCTTCTTTAAGATCACTAAACTGTCCTAAAAAAACTGATCAAGATATACTAAAGCACATTCATTAATTGCAATTTTGACATAAAGTGTCTTTGTATTACTTTAATGATGTTAAATTATGATTGCAGGTGAAGAAAATTCATCAAGAGAAGAAGCTTAATGAGCTTGTTGATAAGGATTTGAAAAACAACTTTGATCAGATTGAGCTTGAGGAAATGGTTCAAGTAGCTCTCTTGTGCACCCAATACCTTCCAGGCCACAGACCTAAGATGTCTGAAGTTGTGCGAATGCTTGAAGGCGATGGACTTGCAGAGAGATGGGAAGCTTCTCAGAGAGTTGAGTCAGGCAAGTATAGATCAGAGCTGTCCTTCTCGCATCGATACTCCGACCTTACAGATGATTCTTCACTACTTGTACAAGCCATAGAGCTATCTGGCCCAAGGTGAATTATTTATATTCTTTTAGAACTTAATATAAATTTAAAATTTTGAAAGGAGAAGTTTGTAGTTACACATCCACCTGCAAAAGTCTAAAGGCCATTTAAATTTTTAGTTTGTATAATTGTAATACATCAGAGCTTCAAAGGGGCTTTGATGTTATTTGCTTAATGTACAGAATCAACTCAAATTCTGTCTTCTGAATGAAGAATGAATCTTCATGAGGAAGTCCACTAGAAATTGTAAGCTTTCGAGAGAGATGTTATTTATGAAGTTATAATCACCATTTGTGTGTTATATCCATGTCTCACTGCTACCAGATCTATCAATTGATTGAATTTTGATTCGAATTCGAAAGAGAATCCAAATTTGCAATCACTACATCACATTTTTATGGATTTGAATGTGGACATACCAATATTACATCCAATTTTAATCCAATCCGAAATATATATATATACACAAATGATTGATAAAAATACAAATTATTTAGTAAAATTTATGATATTTGCTTTTTGGCAGCATCTTGATGGATTCCCTCATTAAATTCTATCAGAAAGTCAGAACATCTCATCTTTGAAACATGTGAACAAGACACATTTTAACAAGCAAAAACTCTGAATATCTGCAATCCGCTTTACAACAAATTCTGGAACTTCCAAAACAACTATATTGGTGTTCACACTCGATGCATCAAAAAGAAAAAACAAAAAAAAAAAAGCACCACTTTACAAGTTAAACAAACTACATACGACACTGCTGCTGAGAAGCGAATGCCTAATATGGCACAGATGGCCTTTGTCAATGGTCGTTCAAGGCAATGAACTGCCTTATCTTGGTTATGAAGCTGCCTACTTACCTCTAAAGATGCGGCTCAGTAAGGGTTTAATGTACACAGCCTTACACCTGCACATGGAGAGAGGCTGTATCCATGGCCTTGGTCAAGTATGGTGAATGGAAGCATCTGCCTGTACTTTGCCAGTAACAGTCAACCAGCATAATCCTATAGTAATGTAATTCCATGTTATTCTGGACCCTTGATTCTTCTGATTAATACAAGAACGTCGTGTCCTCCTTGTGCATCTCTCTTCCCAGTTCATTTCGCTCATTTCCCAAATATGAAAATGACATCCCTTTAGGCTTCATATTCTTGGTCTACCCCAACGCCAACACAGGTAAATCCCTGGTGATAAAACAGTATTGGTTACCATGCATGTAAAAATATAACGAATCTATATATTCGTTAAAAGATTCGTTATATCGATTGAGATAAGATTCTTTTATATTTTTATATATATATACTAGCATTACCAATCATGAAGGAAGGAAGAAACTGTATAGAGTTCTGGATTGGGAGAGGAGGAATATTTGAATACGAGTTGTGATGATGCTCGTTCGAACGAGAGCAGCTTTCTCATAAACCATAAATCACAATCCTCTGGATAATTATAACCTACAAGCATCTTCTCAAGTACTGGCGAACGTGCAAGCACTAGCTTGATAAATTCCAAATCGGATCTCCAGCATTGGAATGCTCCTACGTATTGGTGACACAGCGCAATGTTTATTTTCACAATTTGCAGTTGGTTGAAGCAATAGGATAATTGGTTTTGTGCAGCCATTAACTTATAAACATCTTGGTTAAACGGTCCAAAAGCCTATACAAGCCAGTAATATCCATTTTCACTTCACGAGAAATCAAGCTGATACACTAAGAAACTGTGAAAATTTGAAAGAAAACAGTCAGGAAACTTACTGAAATGCACAAGGACTTCAAATTTGAGAAGCTTCTTTCAAGAAGAGAAAGAAAAACTGAGATCTCATCCAATTCATTAAAACAGACTTCAGACAGTTCAAGAGCCTTCAGATTGTCAAATGCAACGGGAAACCCCTGCGACAAAAGTCAGGACCAAATGCTTCAAAAGGAGCACAAAAGTATGATGGTTTGGAACTAAAGTGGCTACTGTACTATTTGGTTGTCAAGAAATCAGAAGAATATTCTAGTTCTACCATATTCAAAAAATAAGTAAAATAACTAAGGAAATCACACAAAAACTCTAATGAAAGTCGATTTAACTTGCCCTGAGAAGATGACCAAACGAAGTCAGCCTCTCCACATGAGATACAAAACCAAGAAGCGGGGCTTTGTCGTGAGCCATGTACCAGTTTGGGTCCATCAAAAAAGAGAGTTGTGTAAGATGCAGGCTATTTTCCAAATAGACGGTCATGAATTTGCCTGACATATCCAAGGATTGAAGATTTGGTGCATAGATATGAAGACTACCGAAGGCACCATAATATGGACGGCCAACTTCAACACAATATGAAATTACTAATGTCTCAAGAATTGGGCATCTACTAATCAAATTTTCAAGCACTCCACTGCGGAATCTACACCTTCCAGCTGGAGGCTAACAAGATTGTTAAAACCATTGAATGTGTGTGGTGTTACGACTGAGCACTCAGCGATGCACAAACAACTCAGTTGTTGACAAGAAAATAAACAAGAAGGCAGCTCATATTTGGCCATGTAACATAAATTAAGACTGAGTTCCTTGATACCATTTCTGCTTAGAAAAGCGATCCAAAGGTCCGCATCATTGTCATGGCAATATAACCGAGTGAAAAGCATGAACTTATCAATCCGGCCACGATGAGCTAACAAAACATTATACACAAATTTCGCAAGTTCATTCCAATGCCCAAAAATAGACACAGGCCACTCGAAAATAGACACCTTACATCTGTCATAAAATACAATATTGGAAAGATAAACCCATGTATATCTCCATTTTCGAGACAAGACGCTAGTCCTCACAGCATCTTTAATTGGTAGGCATCCTAGGATATTGTCTAATATATCCCAGGGCATGTCACTAAGTCTATCCAACATTGTAAGCAAAAATTGTATGTCAATTGAATCTCAAATCTTGTTCAGGCCTCTTCAATGTACTTCTTCACCTCTGTGATCTCCCACACCTGTCAGCTTAGGAATATAGCAAGACAATATACCCAAAATTAAAAAAAAAAAATTAGAATGTTTATCTGTATCAGTTTGGACAGCATCCTAGATAATTCTCAGCTTCTTTGCAATCACTAAACAAATAACAAGTAAAACAAGAAGAATTGATATCTATCAGGTTTACTTGGAACTTAGAAAGTGATTGAAAATTACAAAGGATTATGCTAAAGTGAAACAAAATTACAAATGATTATGCAAAAGTGAAACTGCACAAGCTAAAAACAAAAGGATGAGAACATGGAGTCGAAAGGTGAAAAGGCAACCAAGATTTTTTTTTTTTTTGGTATTAAAAACCATCTTGCCATTTCATAATCACTTGATAACCCAGAATCATATCAAAAACCTTAAATTTCTTTTCTTTTTTTAATTAAAAATTGCCCATCTTTAACTGGAAACCCAGGATTGCAATAAGCCACCTAAAAATTCACTTTTCTTTTTTAAACATTACCCTTATTTAGCTGAAAGCCCAGGATTTACATGACCCATCTAAGAATTCACTTTGCTTGATTGAATTTACAAGAATTCTTTCATGATACAACAAAGAAGTCAACTTCTAAATCATGGTTTCTAAAAATAGACTAGAATTCGAACTGAAATGAAAATTGTGAGCTGTAATGATCAACTGTGAGAAGTTAGAACTGCACTAAAAAAAAAGTGTACCTACAGCACGATGGTTAGATACAAGCAAGCCTTATTCCTGTAAACAAAGAGGCTCAACCTTACCATGAGAGTATCCAAAAAAAAAAAAAACACTAAAAAAAACTCCAGGTGTATTAATCAACAACCATGAGGGATGAACATCAAAACTCAATTGCAAAAAAATATAAAAAAATTAAAGGAAACTCAGTTTACCTCTGATGAGTACTGAAACAAGTTTAATTTGCCTGTACAATCCGAGTAATGAATCGCCGAGATGGGCAATGATCAGAAAGGGAGGACGACGAAGCAAAAATTAGCCCAGCAGCTCACACACCCACCAACTCAACTCAACCCCATCCCACCGGTCTCTTTACACTGCCGATGTATTTAACGGTCGGTTAGTATGATCTACTCTCTTTAAATTTGATAGTTATAATTAACATACTTAAAAAATTTAATTGAAATTTCAAACTTAAGCTAAATTAATCAAATAAAATATAAATCAAAGAGATTCAAAATATATATAACATATTTTATAAATTCAAACTATCCTTTATCAAAGAGATTCAAACAATAAACTTAATTAGGTAGTAATCTAACCAAGACACTGTTTGATTTTGACCCCAACACACCTCACTTTTGTCTTTTCTCTCTTTGTTACTGTTTTTTCTTTATTGGCTATGGATCAAGTCCGCTGACTTTGGCAGGATTTTATAGATTAGGAGGGAATGGAAAGGTCTCCTTGGGCTCCAAGGGTGTGCATGTGAGATTTGACCACACATGTCACCTCTAATGTTTACATGGGTTATTCCTGGAAGAATAATTAGGGAAAATTTGAAAGTACGGGAAAAAAGTTTTTAATGTGAATAATTTTGATAAGAATATTGATAGTCATTTGATGAATTTATTTAAAATCGTCAGATAAATTTATTGTAATCTATCTTATTTTATATTATAGATGTTATGTACTTCACTTTTGTATATCATCCCACTTATACCATCTGATATGGTCACAATTATTGAGTAATTTATAAATTTTATAAGACCTACTAATCTAATAGTGTTTGTTGACTTGGTACAGAAAAGTGATGTGTATAACATTGGTGTTCCTTAAAAATGTTATTGGAAGTATGCATATATTTACAATTTCTAAAATTAGATTCGACTTTCCGTATACAATTCCTTCCAAAACAAAAATTTGGGGTGAACTTTTAGAAAAAAAATTTGGGCCCAAAAAAAACAAAAGAAATTTCAAGAGTTATTTTTTATCATCGGATGATTATCGAATTAATCAAAGATGTTATTATGCTATATAAGAGTACTAGTTATTTCTCGTGTCTGAATGCACAGAGTAATAAAAAAAATGTTTTCCAATAATCACATTGGATTACCAAGCAATTTAGACCATTAAGATATTTTTTTAATATTTTTTGGAAAAATATTTTTTTAACAGTTTAATATCACTTTTGGTCCTTAAAGTATGTACAGTTTTGTTAGTTTAGTTCCCTAAATATCAATTTTATTCATTTGGTTCTTAAAGTATTCAATTTGTGTTTAAACGATTCCTATATAAACTAACTATTAAGTTTTTGAGAGAATGATTACGTGTTAGGTACGTAATATCGTCTAAAAAATGACACGTCGTCACTTTCGTAAAAAAACTTGAAGAATTGTCTAATTAGGAACTAAAGTGACACAAATTAAAATTTTAGAGATCAAATTAATAAAATTATTACTATAAAAATCAAGCTAATAAAACAGATATATTTTAAGGATTAAAAGTGTTATTACCATCTTTTTTTTTTTTCATACGTCGGTGTTGAACTTCCAAGCATGCTTGGCTATTAGTAATTTGGTATCTGAAACGCCAAGATCCTTCAATATTAACGATAGGTACTGGCCAAGAAAATATAGGTTAATATCATTGACTTGCCCTCAACTATGACATAATTTTCTATTTTCCCCCCTCAATTTTCAAGTTTTCTCATTTTAATTTGTAAGTTCTATAAGTCGTAGCAATCATCATTTTTTTTTATTTTTTCTATCAAAACAAATAGAAAAATTCACGATACTCATTTAAATTTATCCACTAAACTTCTAATCTTTTGTTTTTATTTGTTTTAGAGGGTGAATTGCATTGAAAAGTTGATTGCTATAATTTATTAAATAGTAAATTGAAATAATCAAAAGTTGAGCTGCTTTTTAAAGCCAGCCCATAAGTCATGGCAACTGCAAAATTTACCATTGTGAAATTCCGTATAATACATTTTCTCTTTATTCTCTTCTTGTCGGATCATTTAACATACTTTCAAGTTTCAAGTGAGACCCATATGATCTGCTAAGAAAAAAAATTGAAGAAAAAATATATTTTAGGAGATTTGAATCCGTATTTACTTATCAAGATATTAATTGTAGCACACATTTAATTGGCCAACATGCCCATCCTCTTGTGCATGATTGCTAATGATAATAGGGGTTCTATGGTAATTTTAAGTACTTTTGAACGCATTAAAGCTATATGCATTACACACACACCTCACTTTTGTCTTTTCTCTCTTTATTACTTTTTGTCTTTATTGGCTTTGGATCAAGTCCACTGATTTTGGCAGGATTTTATAGATTAGGGAATGGAAAGGTTTACTTGGGCTCCAAGGGTGTGCATGTGAGATATNTTGCTAATGATAATAGGGGTTCTATGGTAATTTTAAGTACTTTTGAACGCATTAAAGCTATATGCATTACACACACACCTCACTTTTGTCTTTTCTCTCTTTATTACTTTTTGTCTTAGGCTATGGATCAAGTCCACTGATTTTGGCAGGATTTTATAGATTAGGGAATGGAAAGGTTTACTTAGGCTCCAAGGGTGTGCATGTGAGATATGACTACACATGTCACCTCTAATGTTTATATGGGTCATTCCTTGAAGAATAATTAGGGTAAATTCGAAAGTACGGCGCAACGTAAATACGGAGTAGTGAATTTTGAGGGAGAAAAAAATTTTGATAAATAATTTTGAGAGAGATGTTAGTGACCGTTAAATGAATNGCATGTGAGATGTGACTACACATGTCACCTCTAATGTTTATATGGGTCATTCCTTGAAGAATAATTAGGGTAAATTCGAAAGTACGGCGCAACGTAAATAAGCAGCAGTGAATTTTGAGGGAAAAAAAAATTTTGATAAATAATTTTGAGAGGGATGTTAGTGACCGTTAAATGAGTTTATTTAAAATCGTCGGATGAACTTATTAAAATTTATCTTATTTTATATTATAGATGTTATGTACACCACTTTTGTATATCATCTCACTTACACCATCTAACGTGGTCACAATTATTGAATATTTTATAAATTTTATAAGATCTACTAATCTAATGGTGGACGTTGAGGTGGTGCATAAAAGTGATGTGTATAACATTGGTGTTCCTTAAATTTTTTATTGGAAGTATGCATATATTTACAATTTCTAAAATTAGATTCGACTTTCCATATACAATTTCTTCCAAAAAGAAAATTTGAGATGAATTTTTAGAAAAAAAATTTGGACAAAAAAAAAGAAGAAGAAATTTCAAGAGTCATTTTTTTTATCATCGGATGAGTTTCGAATTAATCAAAGACGTTATTATACTTTATAGGGTTACTAATAATTGCCCGTGCCTGAAGGCACGACGTAACGAAAAATTAGATTAAAACTCTAATTTACCATAACGTTATCATAATTTACCATACCACCACAATAATTAATACATATTTAATCNATACTAGTAATTGCCCGTGCCTGAAGGCACGGCGTAACGAAAAATTAGAACCACCAAAATTAATACATATTCAATCATCAACACATATCCAACCACCAAAACATCAAGTTAATCCCTACTAATTTCAAGAAATTTATGCAGAATTTCTTTTAAAAATAGATATACAGAAAAATATAAATCTGTCTACAAAACTTACAATCATCACTACATACCCAAACCACCAAAACAACCATCATTCCATACCCAAAATCATCATAATTATGTATAATTAGTTAACTTTACAAAAGACGGAACACAAAAAATACACACATACACAAAATAAAGAAACAACTTCATATTCTTTACAACTTATACCAAGTATCCTTCAATGTATACCTGAAAATATTTGAAATATAAAAATTATCGAAATAAGTGAGTCAAAATAAAACAATTGTAAATCCGAAACATAAGACCCCTTACTTTTTTCGTTAGTTAGATTCAATATAATTAATTACATTACCCTGAAATGATTTAGATTGATATAAGTAAGAATTTAGAGAGTTTGTAACAAATTATCAAATAAAACTTGTGGTAAGCAAGTAGAGTAGTCAAGAATCATTAGGGGTGGTTCTGTGGTTTAATCTGACATTTGATAACCTAAAGTTTTTAGGTATAACACTTCTCGTATCCCTTAAAGGCTTGTCACCCTTATTTTTTAGGGGGCCTGTTCTAAACCCGCTTGGATTATGGTAACCAATATTTAAGCTTGAGAGAGTAATCGGTATAAGCCTAAACACTTGTAAAAAAAAAAATAAAAAAGTAGTCAAGACAGAGTGGCAGATTAATTATATATATATATATATATAATAAAATAAGAGTGTGTTTGAATTTTATCTCAGTCATATTTTCTTCCTCAAAATCATCATCAATCATTTACCTCACTCATCATCCTTTTGTCAGACTCAAACGTCAAATCACACTACTCATTTCTACCACATATTTAATTATTTTTATCCTCTCTAAAAATATCACACTACTCATTTTTATCATATATTTAATCATTTAATATTTAATTAATTTGTAGTTAATATATTTTGAAAAAATTTAATATAGTAGAATCAATTTTTTGGACGCTCAAATTTTATATTTTATAGGCACGAATTATGACCGGTATATATATATATTTCTTTGTTTTTCAGTCTTCCCGTGTGTCCAGATGTGAGCTTTGCATCAAAACTAACATAAGTATTCCTAAAAGAATTGAATATGTTGAATTAAACCCACAACTTATTTCTTATAATTTTACTAATTATATTTGGACTTCATAATTTTTAATCTTTTAAATATTCAAAGTTAAGTAGACTACAAATAATTGAGTAAACAAACAAACAAACAAACAAACAATACAAAAAAGCAGGAAAAAAATTGCTGAATAAAACAATGATAGTATAATTTTAAACCATATTGCTACTTTTTTTATCGAATTGTTGATATATATAACTTTTAATTTTTTAAGATAAAAATTGAGATAAAAAAATCTTTCGAGCTATAATATATCAACACCTCATATCTCTAGGGTGAACTTAAACATGAGTGTTGGCCTGCCCGGGCCAAGTCGTATGTAGAAAAGTGACCCATCTATCGGGTCGATCCTAATAATGACTTGCGGGACTTTTTGTCGTATGTGTAACTTGATCAAAATTGATAAAATTTGAATTAAAAAGAGTCAAGATGGTAGAGATAATGTTTCCTTTAACTCGTCAATCACCGGGGATAGGAACAAACACATTAGGAAAAACAGATATGGATATAAGATACGGATACGATAAAATTTTAAAAAATAGAATATAGGTATGATCAAGATATATCTATAAAAACGTATATATTATATTTGTATTATTATGTAATGACTTGATAACTATAATTTTTAGTAATTATTTAATAACAATAAATAACATTAATATTTTTTTAAAAAAAGGGTACCTATTGTCTTACTATAATACATCTACAAAGTGAACATAATTAATTAAAAGAATAAGAAGTAACATTTTACTAAATTGTTTGTTACTAAGATTATAGTGTAATCAACTCATATGTATTCTTTGGATTTAGATATGTGATAGTGAATAATTCTCGAATATCGTATGCAATATAGATATGTTGACCTTAACGAAGTATTCATATTTTTCATAGGCGAGAGATGACTACTTTTGCAACTCAATGAACAGGCTTGGTTGTGGATCTAGGCATGTTGAAAAATTACAAATTTGGTAAAAACAAAATTGTTCTATTGTCTTCAATAATTCTTCTCCCTCACAGAATTATAAGCTCCTTAGCTCTCTCCCTCTCTCTCCCCCTCTCTCTCTCTCTGCATAATTTGTGGTTTTTCTCTAACACACACAAGTCTTGCTAANGTATCGTATTCAATATAGATATGTTGACCTTAACGAAGTATTCATATTTTTCATAGGCGAGAGATGACTACTTTTGCAACTCAATGAACAGGGTTGGTTGAGGATCTAGGCATGTTGAAAAATTACAAATTTGGTAAAAACAAAAATTGTTCTATTGTCTTCAATAATTCTTCTCCCTCACAGAATTATAAGCTCCTTAGCTCTCTCCCTCTCTCTCTCTCTCTCTCTCTCTCTGCATAATTTGTGGTTTTTCTCTAACACACACAAGTCTTGCTAAGTTGTCTTCCAACTTGCCAAATTTCTAATGCCTAGCAATATCCAAAACTATAGCATTTAATGAGAGCAGGAAGGGGGCGCCGTGGGGCATATAGCCCCCGAATGCCTCCGAACCGGGCAGTCCTCCAAGAAGACAGTTGCCTCCTTGCCTGTGTGTTTGGAGTCCTTCTTCATGATCATTACCTGTTCTAAATNCCGTGGGGCATATAGCCCCCGAATGCCTCCGAACCGGGCAGTCCTCCAAGAAGACAGTTGCCTCCTTGCCTGTGTGTTTGGACTCCTCCTTCATGATCATTACCTGTTCTAAACAAAATAATCAAGATTTTCTAAATCACATAAAGCTCCGCAGTAATTCTACCTGGAAGTNGTCCTTCTTCATGATCATTACCTGTTCTAAATAAAATAATCAAGATTTTCTAAATCACATAAAGCTCCGCAGTAATTCTACCTGGAAGTCAGAACATCTCATCTTTGAAACATGTGAAGAAGACACAGTTTAACGAAGCAAAAACCATGAATATCTCCAATTCTCTTTACAACAANGTCAGAACATCTCATCTTTGAAACATGTGAAGAAGACACAGTTTAACGAAGCAAAAACCATGAATATCTCCAATTCTCTTTACAACAATTCCGGAATTTGCAAAACAACTGTTTTTGTTCACACTCAATGCATCAAAAAAAGGCAACACTTTAAAATTCAAACAAAATATCATAGCGGGCTTCCGGCAAGGATAGTGAATGAAAATGTCTGTCTGTACTTTTCCAGCAATAGTCAACCAGCATATCCACATATTCCGAATTCTTGACTGTTCCGATTAATACTAGAACGACAATTTGTCCTCCGTATGCATTGCTCTTTCCAATTCGTTTAGCTCATTTACCAGATAATAAAGTGTCATCCCTCGAGGCTTCCAATTCTTGTTTTACCACATTAGTCCCTACATCCTCGAAGATATATCAAAAAACATTATTGGTTACCATGCATGTCAAAATATAAGTAACCTTATCAGAATCAATTGAGTAGGCTATAATAGCAATAAAAGGGGCAATCTATCAAAAATGCTTAGTCTAGACTAATAATGTTTAGGACCTCTGCTCACTGACACTCACATTGACACAGTCAATATGAATCAAAGTGAGAAAAAAGAAGAATTAACGATTAACGAAAATTGAGATCTTACTTTCTGGAAAAAAATTGTGCAACTTAAATTCTGATAAAAAAACATGATGAAACTTTAAGACTAGGCTGCATGACAGGCCTCTCGAGCCAGAGGATACTACCGAAGAAACCTGATGAAAACAAAGTATGACAACAAGCATAGAGGTCAGTATTACCATCCATGGTAGATGTAGAGAGGAGGCGAATAAATTTCTGGATTGGGAGATGATGTATATTTGAATATTAATTGTGCTGAGGGTCTTTTGAATGAGAGCAGCTTTCTCATAAACCATATATCACATTCCTCTGGATGCTTATAGTCTACAAGCATCTTCTCAAGTATTGGTGAACATGCAAGAAGAAGTTTGATAAATTCCAAATCCGATCTCCAGCATTGGATTTCTTCTTCCTCTGGGCCACAGACTGAGATGTTTATTTTCACAATTTGCAGCTGGTTGAAGCAGTAGGATAATTGGTTTTGCGTAGTCATTAACTTATAAACATCTTGCTGAAATGGTCCAGAAGCCTAAACAAACCAGTAAAAAAAGGTGAAATATTGAAAGAAAACAAATGTATGAGAAAACAGTGCAGAAACTTACTGAAAGGCTCAATGACTTCAAATTTGAGGAGCTTCTAAGAAGGGAGAGAAAAACCGAGATCTCATCCAATTCATCAAAATGGACTTCTGACAGTTCAAGAACCTTCAGATTGTCACATCCAACAGGAAAACCCTGTGCCGAAAAATAGGATCAAATGCATAAAAAGGAGCACAAAAGTAGGACGGTTTGGAACTAAAGGTGGCTACAGTACTATTTCATTGTCAAAAAAACAGAAGAATAGATTATGAATCAACAAATATTTGGTATTGCAAGGGATTTTTTTAAATTGTCAAGCTTCTCTCCTTGTGTGTTATCAGAAAACTAATTCTACTATATCTTGGGAGTCAAAAATAAGCAAATAGTTTTGGAAATCAAACAAAAAACACTAATGAAAGTCGATTTCACTTACCCTGAGAAGATGACCACACAAACTCAGCCTCTCCAAATGAGATACAAAACCAAGAAACGGCGCTGTATCATGAGCCATGTTCCAGTTTGCAGCCATCTTTAAGGAGAGTTCTGTAAGACGAAGGCTATGTTCCAGATGGATGCTCATGAATTTGCCTTCAATATGCAAGTATTTAAGATTTGGTGCACAGATATTAAGATAACCCAAGTCACCAACATCTGAAAGGCCAATGTCATCAAGATCTAAAAGTACTAATGCCTCAAGAATTGGGCAGCTACTAATCAAATTTTCAAGCACTGCACTGAGGACTCTACATCTTTGCAGCTGGAGGCTAACAAGATTGCTAAAGCCATTGAATGTGTGGGGCGTTATGACTGAGCAATCAGTGATGTACAAGCAACTCAGTTGTTGACAAGAAAATAAACTAGAAGGCAGCTCATACTCGTACATGTAATTAAAATCAAGAATGAGTTCCTTGATACCATTTCTGCTTAGAAAAGCAATCCAATAATCCACATCATTGCCATGACCAGCACACAGAGTGGAAAGCATAAACTTATCAATCTGGCCACGATGAGCTAACAAAACATTATATACAACTTTAGCAAGCTGATTCCATTCCTTATCCATATCCATGGAAGTAGTCGCCCCACAGCTATCATCCACTACAAGCTTGGAAAGATCAATCCATTTATATCTCCATTTTCTGGACAAGACACTTGTCCTCACGGCATCTTTAATTGGCAGGTGCCCTAGGATATTGTCTAATATATCCCAGGGCAGGTCACTAAGTCTATCCAACACTGTAGGGCAGTCCATTGTAGGTTCAGCAAAATCTCAATCCTACAGATGCTAGGGCAATAATCAACAACTACTCCATATATCTTCAACCACTAATTCAACTGGATTATATCTCTCACATGTCAGCTCCAGAATATGGCAAGCGCGCAACAGGGAAATCAAAGTCAGATCCTAGGATAACATCAGAAAAAAGCATTCAGAACAAGAAGGAAATGAAGACACCCAAAATTTTATAAAATAAGATTTCTATCTATATTATGGTGGACTGCATACTAGATATCCCGAACTTCATTGGAATCACTAAATAAATAACAAGTAAAACACGATGAACTGAAATGCATCAGGCTTACTTTGAAGTGATTCCCCCATAAGTAGGACCACTACCCAATAGCATGTTGCCACCAGATGCAGAATCTCGTATTTCTGTCCTAATTGTTCTAGAGCAACTAGAAATAGATTCTTTAACCAAAAAGAATTTGGTTCAGATGTAGCATACCTGTCCGTAAGTTTTCTCAACTCAATCATAGTTGAGGGAACATGGAGCCAAGCTTGAGAATAGAAAAAAAAATAGTTTTATTTCTTTATTACTTTTCTTATTAAAGCATCATCTAATCATGTATCATTGCATACTCATTTGAAAACCCAGGATTTGATATGAGCTACCTAAAATTTATAAACCAAACCAAGCCTTATTTCCCAATCACTACCTAAAATTTATACTTTCTTAATTTAAAATCACCCATATTTATCAGAAAATTAAACAAAGTATTGATATAAGCCATCAAAAATTTCTCTTTGCTTGATTGAAAGTGATCCTCTTACAAGAATTCTTTCATGATAGAACAAAAAAAATTGTGTACAGCAATGATAAACAGTGACAAGTTAGGATTTCATTATGGGTCTTAAAAGTATCAAAAAAACCCAAAAAAAAAAAACTCCAGCCGTACTGAACCCAATAATATACACAGAGATATCAAACAATAAGAGATGATGATGTAAATGATACCCTGCTCACCTGTGATGAAGGCTGGGAATAAGTTCGATTTGTCTTTACAATCAAAGTAATGAACCCCCGAGGAGTCTGAGATGGGGCAATGATCACAAAGAGACGACCGAGAAAAAAGAAAAAGTGGCCAAAACTCAACTAAAATTGTTTCAACTTCTGTTCGGTAGGGAAAATTACACTTTGACTCGTCAACTATAACCCTTTTACCATGTCGGCTCACAATTATTATGTTTTTCATTTTGTATCACTAACTATGTGTTTAATTTCACATCGTACCAATTATTAACGTTTGTTACAAATTTGACAAAAAGTTCTTTTATTTTACCACTCAAAGTATGTAATGGTTTTCAATTTGCCTTGACATTTTCGTCAAAAAAGACAATAGACATTTGTATTTGAAGCAACTTAAACTAATTAAAATAAAATTAAAAAAAACTAATTAAAATAATTTAAGAGATAATTTTAAAATTTAAAAACTCAAGAGCTAAATTAAAATTAAATTTATAATTAAGAGGGTGGAAGTGTAATTTAATCCAATTATTATATATGCTAAACTTGACTAGCAATCCAAACTATTGGGAAATTTTAGCCAGGCTCTTTCTAATTTACAATATTTTTAAGGACACTCTCTTTATTTTTTAAATTTTTATTGATACTCTCTATCATAATAAAGATGATAACTAAAATTTAATTTTACTAAATTATTCACGATATATTTTAGAAAAAATTTTATCAACACCCCCTTGAGAGTGGCATCTTGTCATTAAGACCATATCTATTTTTTAAATTTTTTTACATATTAAAACTCAAGTCAATTAAAATTTGATTTGAGGTAATTAAAATTCATTTTTTATGTATTAAAGTTTGAGTCGATCAAAAATTATGTTTTTTTACGTATTAATTGAGCCAATTAAAAGTCAATTCGAACCGATTAAATGGAATCAAATTTTAATCAACTCGTATTAAATTTTAATTTGCCAGAAATTTAACATATAGAAAAAATAAATTTTAATTAACTAAAATTAAATTTTAATTGACACAAATTTTAATAAGTAAAAAAATATAAATTTTAATCCACTCGAAATGAATTTTAATCGACGCTAACAGTTCAGTAGTTGAGTTAAGATAGGCTTGAACTTTAATACGTAAAAAAATTAAAATTTACTCTGCTTGAATTGAATTTTAATTAACTCAAATTTTAATATGTAAAAAAAATAAATTTTAATCGGCTCAAATTTTATATAGAAAGATTATTTGGAGTTTATGTAAAGATAATTTTGGTATTTTTGTTAAATTTTTTTTTATTAGAAACGGTGGTTTAGTGATAGAAGATGTCTGTGATCTTTAAACATAAAGTAGACGGGAGTGTCAGTGATATTTTAAATAATAAAAGAAGTATCTTTAAAAATATAGTAAAGTAGAAGAGATGCGCCTAAATTTTTTTTCTAAAATCTATATTTATATCTGTACTACTATAAAAAAAAAACTTTAATTGACCATAATAGCATCAATAAAACAAATAATGTCCATACTAACTTATCCTGAGAAGATGACCACACAAACTCAGCCTCTCCAAATGAGATACAAAACCAAGAAATGACACCGAATCATGAGCCATGTTCCAGTTTTTGGCCATCTTTAAGGAGAGTTCTGTAAGATGAAGGCTATGTTCCAGATGGACGCTCATGAATTTGCCATCAACATGCAAGGATTTAAGATTTGGTGCATAGATATTAAGATAGCCAAAGTCACCAACATCTGAAAGGCCAAAGTCGTCAACATCTGAAAGTACTAATGTCTCAAGAATAGGGCAGCTACTAATCAAATTTTCAAGCACTCCATTGAGGACTGTACAGCTTTGCATCTGGAGACTAACAAGATTGCCAAAGCCATTGAATGTGTGTGGCGTTACAACTGAGCAATGAGTGATGTACAAGCAACTCAGTAGTTGACAAGAAAATAAACTAGAAGGCAGCTTATACTCGTACATGGAACCCATATCAAGAATGAGTTTCTTGATACCATTTCTACATAGAAAAGCAATCCAATAATCCAAATCCTTATCTACATTCATGGAAGTAGTCACCTCACAACTATCATCAACTACAAGCTTGGAAAGATCAACCTATTTATATCTCCATTTTCTGGACAAGACGCTTGTCCTCATGGCATCTTTAATTGGTAGGTGCCTAGGATATTGTCTAATATATCCCAGGGCAGGTCACTAAGTCTATCCAACATTCTGAGGTTGTCCATTGTGGGTTCAGCAAAATCTCAATCCTAACTTTCTCTTCAAGCCACCACTTCAACTGGATGATATCTCTCACCTGTCAGCTCCAGAATATGACAAGAAAATATCGCGCAACAGGGAAAACAAAGTCAGATCCTTGGATAACATCGGAAAAAACATGCAGAACAAGAAGGAAATGAAGACACCCAAAATTTTATAAAATAAGATTTCTATCTACATTATGGTGGACTGCATACTACATATGCCGAACTTCATTGGAATCACTAAACCATAGCCGTTAGTGTTGGAGTATAGATAGTCTAGATTTATTAGGATTTCTTTTCCCTTTTTTACCTTTACTAAGATTTTTATATTTTGCCTAAACTACAAGGATGTTTAAGTCACTCTGTATTATTTTTGGATATATATACGGGGCTCTATCCTTAATTTGAGTATCCCTTTTTCACACACATTCATTCCAAGTTGGTATCAGAGCCACAACTGTAACCCTAACCCTAGCCCCTCCTCCACGTTGCAGCTGACAGCCACCGGCCACCACACTGCCACCGTGACTGCTCCAAATTAGCCACTGCAGCGACCCACCTACCAGCGAAAAACCCCTTTAGCCTACATATTAAACCACCGACTGCCTCCAACACATCACCATCCTCACCGACTGCCTCCATATCACCAACCACCGATTGACTGCCTCAATAACCACCCAGCAAAGAACAATAACCCAGCCCAGCCACGCAAAACTCAAACCAATAGCACACCCAAGCCACAGCCACGCAACCCACTGCTCAGCCACAGCCCAAAACAGCAACCCAGGAAGCCAGCAACCCACCAATAAACCCAACTCGTCAAGAATCGATCGTAGCCAGATAATCTCACATGTGCCAAGTGCCAATGCCCGATACTCTGCCTCTGCGGACGAGCGGGAGACAACTG
>CAUOFW020009490.1:260570-290558 GCA_963454935.2 Ilex paraguariensis
GACAAGACTTGAGGTACCGAAGAATATGATAAACTGCATCAAGATGAGGCTGACATGGCCTATGCATGAACTGACTAACTCGGCTGACTGCGAATGAAATGTCCGGCCTAGTATTAGCTAAGTAGATAAGTCTACCTACCAATTTTTGATAAACTGTCGGATCTTTCAACTCCTCACCTTCAGCAGTAAGCTTCAGGTTTGGAATCATAGGTGATGATGCCGGTTTGCACTCCAACATCCCAGTGTCTGAAAGGAGATCCAAAACATATTTTCTCTGAGAAAGAACAATACCTCTGCTTCTACGGGCAACCTCAATCCTAAGAAAGTATCGCAGAAATCCAAGATCCTTCACATCGAAGGCCTTCCCAAGGTCTATCTTGACCTGCGCAGTCCCAGAAANATCCCTTTTTCACACACATTCATTCCAAGTGTTAGTATCATACGAGACGGAGGCAAAATGATACGGATCGTAGTTTTGTATCATTTTTGCATTGTATCGTCCGATACACGATACGTTTTTACAATACGATACGTATCAGTACGATACGCCCAAAAACTGTTTAATTTTTTTTTTGATGGAACGACATTGTTTTGTCTAAATAAGAAACTAATTTTTTTATTCCTACCACTAAAATGACGTCGTTTCAGTGACTAAGGTTTACAAAAAAAATAAAATCCCTCTTTTCCTCTCCTCTTCGGTGTTCGCTGTCTTCTTTCTGGGACTTGGGCGTTCTTCAGACCTCGCGAGTCATGACGACGCGACACACAACAGCCTTTGACGACGTTCTTTAGACTTCACAATGACGAAACATAGCAAATTTCTCTATTCTGATGAAGTCTAGCCCCTCGCTCTCTTCTCTCTATTGTTCACGATGACGAACTCAGTCTAGCCCCTCTTTCTTTTCTCTCTGTTCTTCGTCTTCACTCTCTTCTCCCTGTTCTTCATCGACAAAGGCAACAAAATTTGAGAAGCCATCGAAGCAGCCCTGGATCTGCAGCTGCAGCTGCCTTCTTCTTCCTTCTCCAGCTACTCCAGCTAAACTTGTGCAGCGTAAGAAATTCTGTTAATTTATTTACAAAGCCAAATAATTTTTATTTTTTTTGTATAAAAATTTCTGAATCTTGATTAATTTTAATTTTGTGAAACAGTGACATCACCAGCATCCTATTTTCATATAGAAATGACTAAAAAACTTGCTAATGATCCCACATGGGAACATTGTGACAAAGTAGAAGGATCAAGGTTGACTAAAAAACTTGTTAATGATCCCACACGGGAACATTGTGACAAAGTAGAAGAATCAAGGTTGAAATTGAAATTCATTCATTGTGCAAATGTCTATTGGGGAAGCATTTTAAGAATGAAAAATCATTTAGCAAGTAATCGTAAAGATGTAGCGTCATGAAAGCATTGCCCTAAGGAAGTAACTGAATTTTTTACGTAATTTTTGGATGATAGGGCATCTAGTAAAGATATGAGTCTTGTGGATTTGAAAAATAGTGGCAGTGTGGGTAGTACTACTGCTAATAAAATACAGCCAACCACCATCATTACTTTGAATACCATATTGAAGAAAAAGGGTAGGGAAGATGTATGATTGAATATTTGTAGATGTTTTTATGATAATGCTCTTCCTTTTAATTTGGTAAAGGATTCATATTTTGTAAGAATGTTAGAATTTATTGCATCGTTTGGCAAGGGATTGAAACCTTCATCGTATCATGAGGTTAGATGTTCTTTTTTGAAAAAAGGAAACATATTTGATTAATGATGGTTTGATGAAAAATTATAAAGCAGAGTGGAGAAATACGGGTTGTACTCTTATGTCTGATGGATGGACTGATGGGAAATATTGTTCTATCACTAATTTTTTAGTGAATGGTTCTAGAGGAAGTGTGTTTCTTAAAAGTATTGATATTTCAGGCATTTGTAAGAATGCGGATAATCTTTTTCAGCTTTTAGATTTAATGGTAGAAGAGATTGGTGAGGACAATATTATTCAGGTTGTGACTGATAGTGCATCGGCTTATGTAAAAGCTGGGGAGTTGTTAATGGCAAAGAGGAAAAAGTTGTTTTGGTCTCCTTGCACTGCACATTGTCTAGATCTTATTTTGACGGATATTAGAGACCTTCCTCTACACAAGGATATGATGGCAAATGCAAGGAAAATCACAATTTACATTTATAGATATTCTTGAGTGTTAAATCTTATGAGGAAGTATACAAAGAAAAGGAATTTGGTGAAAGCTTGTGTGACCAGATTTGTCATCTCATATTTAACTTTAAGGAGTTTATTTGAGAATAAAATTGGACTTAGAGCAATGTTTGCTTCTGAAGAATGACAGAAAAATCAATACTCTAAGAAGGGAGATGGTGTAAAAGTGATGAATATTATACTAACTGACCAAAAGTTTTGGGGATCAATCAAGTATTGCTTGAAGTGTGTGTTGCCATCGGTGAAAGTGAGGTGTTGAGGCTTGTAGATGGGGATATAAAGTCTGTCATGGGGTATATTTACGAGGCAATGGACAAGGCAAAAGAACAAATCCAAAAGAATTTTCGTAATGTGAAGAAGCACTATGAGCCCATATGGACTATTGCTGACACTAAATGGAACATGCAATTACACAGACCTCTTCAATCTAGCGTAAGATTTAAGTTTCTCAATTTTTATATCATTTTATATCTATTTATTGTATATTGATCAATGATCATTGTAAATCAAAATAATTATTTCAGGTTTCATCACAATGGTAGTGCGGACTATGAGATAAAGATGAGACTTTATCAGACTATTTAGATAATGTGCTCAAGTCCTATTGTGAGAGAAAAAGTTGATAAACAATTAGATATCTTTCACAATGCTGATTTGATATTTGAAATGGACATGACAATCCAGATGAGGAAGAAGAAACAATCTGGTTAATGGTAACCTAACTTAAGTTAGTCATTGAATGCAATTGCTTAAGTTAGTTAATACAGTATTCTATTGTAATTTTTTATAGCCTTATGGTGGGAATCATTTAGAAGATATTGTCTAGAGTTGCAACAACTTGTTATCCGCGTCCTTAGCTTGACTTGTAGTGCCACGGGATATGAGAGGAATTGGAGTACATTTGACTAGGTGCACTCTAAGAGGAGGAATTAATTAGAGCAGCAAAGATTAAGTGCACAAAACACCAAAAGAGAATACTAGAGGGTGATTCCTATGATCCTATTTCTCTCTCAGATATGGAACCTGATGATGAGTGGATCACTGAAAAAGAAAATGCACTCTTTCCTGAAGATACTACTTGGATGAATGTTGGTGAATGTTTTGAGGTTTAAGAAGAGACTAGCAAAGAGAGAAAGAGGTAAATAATATACAATTAAAATGTAGTGGTTGTTTTTTCTTCTTCTCCATTACTTTGAATATTTTTTTTTTATATTTTGTATTGGTTGTGTTGTAGGGCCTAGAAATCTTTCTTTAAATAAGAAAAAAAGAAAGTAAATAATTCAACTTGAAGATGAGGATGATGATGAACAAATACAAGAAGTTGAAGATGATGAAGGAAATGAAGACTTGTTGGCATCCGATCACAATGATGCTGATGATGATGATGCATTTTCAATTGAAATTGTAGATTGAGTTCAAAATGAATGTTAGAAATTTGAATTAAAAGTCTCTTTAGTGTTTGAAGTTTGAATTAGTGAACTATGGTTATGAACTTTGCATTATAATATTAGTGAACTATATTGATGACTTGAATAATTGGTGGAGTATTAATGAAATGTTATGTTTTTTTGAGTGTATGATGTTTTTTCAAAGATATATATATTTTATTATTATTTATTTAAAATTATACCGTATCTTATAATACACGATACATGATATGATACAATACACTATTTTTAAAAAACGATACGCTTTATGATACACGATTTGATAACTATGCACTAAACAAATAACACGTAAAACAAGAAGAACTGAAATATATCAAGCTTACTTCGAAGTGATTACCCCATAAGTAGGACCACCACCCAATACCATGTTGCTACGACAAGCAGAATCTTGTATTTCTCTCCTAATTGTTCTTAGAGCAACTAAAAATAGATGTTTTAACCAAAAAAAATTCGGTTCAGATGTAGCATAACTATCCGTAAGTTTTCTCAACTCAATCATTGATGATGGAACATGGAGCCAAGAGAACAGAAAAAAAAATAGTTTTATTTTTTATTTTTTCTTTTCTTATTAAAGCATCATCTAATCATGTATCACTGCATATTCATTTGGCAACTCAGGATTTGATATGGGCCACCTAAAATTTATACTTTCTTAATTTAAAATTACCCACATTTATCTGAAAACAAAGTATTGATACAAGCCACCTAAAATTTCTTGATTGAAAGTGATCCTCTTACAAGAATTCTTTCATGGTACAACAAAGTAGACAACTTTTGAATTATTATTTCTGAACATAGTCCTGAATTCGAACTAAAATGAAAATTGGTTGTTGATTTCACTGGTAGAATAAATCCCTGATAAGGCCAAACAGCTAAGAAGCAAAAATTGTGTACTATAATGATAAACAGTGACAAGTTAGGATTTCATTATGTGTCTTAAAAGTATCAAAAAACCCAAAAAAAAAACTCCAGGCGTATTGAATCAAACAATGAGAGATGATTATGTAAATGAAACCCTGCTCACCTGTGATGAAGGCTGGGAATAAGTTCGATTTGTCTTTACAATCAAAGTAATGAACCCCGAGGAGTCTGCGATGGGGGCAATGATCACAAAGAGACGACCAAGAAGAAAGAGTGACCACACTCAACTATAAAAAATTTTTCAACTTCTAACAGGTAGGGAAAATTATACTTTGACATTTTTACCACATTGCCTCACAACTATTATATTTTTCACATTGTATCGCTAACTATGTGATTAATTTCACATAATCTCAATTTTTATTGTTTTGTTACAGTTTTGGAGAAAGTTATTTTATTTTATCTTCAAAGTATGTAATGTTTTTCACTTCGCCTTGACATGTTAGTACTTTTTGTTGGTAGACATTACCATTTGGAACAATGTAAAATAATTAAAATAATTGAGAAGATAATGTAAAAAATTTAATAGTTTAAAAGATAAAGTAAAGTTAAATCTATAATTAAAAGAGTTAAACTGTAATTTATTCAATCTTATCTTACTAAATATTAAAACAATCAAATTAAGAATAAAAATCTTTGAGATATTAAAATTTTAAAGGGTTAATCTCATTTTACACCCCGTAAGATTGTTCGAATCTCAATTTNGCACCCCGAAAGATTGTTCGAATCTCAATTTGTGTCCTCAAAGATCAAAAATCTCAATTTATACCCTCAAAGATAGAAATTTATATCAATGTGCACCCCCAAAGATCAAAAATCTCAATTTACACCCTCAAAGATAGAAATTTATATCAATGTGCACCCCAAAGATAAAAAATCTCAATTTGCACCCTCAAAGATAGAAATTTGTATCAATGTGCACCTAAAAACTAAATTGATAAATTATACCTAGATCCCCTCATACTTGTCACTTAATCATTTAGACCTCTTCACATTTAGAATATTACTCCTACATCTTATGACATTTGTGCACGTATAACACGTAACCCATTTTCATTGATATCTATTAATATAACCGTTAAAAAATATAATTTTATCCTAATAAAAAATTATAATTTCATATTACCCTTTATTTTATGGGTTTAATATATTCTAAAGTTCAAAATCTAGTTTACCATTTGAATGTCTAATAAAATGTAAATATTTATATAATATTTTTCATATTACCTTTTATATAAATATCTACATTTTATTAGACATTCAAATGGTAAACTTGATTTTTAACTTTAGAGTATATCGAATCCACAAAATAAAAGGTAATATGAAATTATAATTTTTTATTAAGATAAAATTATATTTTTAATGATTATATTAACAGATATCAACGAAAAGTGGTTATGTGTTACACATGCACAAACGTCATGAGATGTAAGGGGAATATTCTAAATGTGAAGGAGTTCAAATGATTAAGTGACAAACATGAAGGGATCTAGGTATAATTTATCAATTTAATTTTAGGTGCACATTGATACAAATTTCTATTTTTGAGGGTGCAAATTGAGATTTTTTATCTTTGGGGATGCACATTGATACAAATTTATATCTTTAAGGGTGTAAATTGAGATTTTTGATCTTTGAGGGTGTAAATTGAGATTTGAACAATTTTTTAGGGTGCAAAATGAGATTAACCCAATTTTAAAATATTTAATTAGTTCACTTCAATCAAAACATTACATGTGTTATTTGTAATCATTTTTACCATTTTTTTAAATTTAAACTTTCAATCATCTTTCTTTATTATTTAAAATATAAATGAATATCATTTTAATACTAATATTAATTATTCAAAAATATTATGGTAAGAATGATGTTATATGAATTTAAAAATTAAACTTAAAAATTAATGAAAGATTTGATAGTAAAATAATAATAATAAATTCCGTGGCTGACATTCACTCTCCTGCATTTCTGCTGCCTTTATTTAATTCTATTCTTTTATAATTATTTAATTTACTACTCAACCAACCAAATGTTGCCATGTGTACTTTTCATAATTAATTAATTACTACATTCAAAATTAATATTCCCGCTTATCCACATCCAGTAACCACCTGTATTTCAAATTCCCCACTCCCACCAACATAGGTCTCTCTCTGGCGTTAAACTCTCCCCTTATCCCACATCCAGTAAATCTGTCGTTCACAACTTCGTCTGCTTCATATCACTTCCAAAGTCCCAAACCAAGTCTCTCTTGCTGGTATGATGTACTCTCTCTCTCTCTCTCTCTCTCTCTCTCTCCCTCTCTGCCTTCTCTCTTTTGCTCTATTTTTTTGGTTGTAGTCTTTGTATGTATGCTGGGTATATGTGTGTGTTGGGAGGGGTTAACACTTAACACACACACAGAGAGAGAGAGAGAGAGGGATGCCTGAAAAGTGGTGGCTNTAAATTGAGATTTGAACAATTTTTTAGGGTGCAAAATGAGATTAACCCAATTTTAAAATATTTAATTAGTTCACTTCAATCAAAACATTACATGTGTTATTTGTAATCATTTTTACCATTTTTTTAAATTTAAACTTTCAATCATCTTTCTTTATTATTTAAAATATAAATGAATATCATTTTAATACTAATATTAATTATTCAAAAATATTATGGTAAGAATGATGTTATATGAATTTAAAAATTAAACTTAAAAATTAATGAAAGATTTGATAGTAAAATAATAATAATAAATTCCGTGGCTGACATTCACTCTCCTGCATTTCTGCTGCCTTTATTTAATTCTATTCTTTTATAATTATTTAATTACTACTCAACCAACCAAATGTTGCCATGTGTACTTTTCATAATTAATTAATTACTACATTCAAAATTAATATTCCCGCTTATCCACATCCAGTAACCACCTGTATTTCAAATTCCCCACTCCCACCAACATAGGTCTCTCTCTGGCGTTAAACTCTCCCCTTATCCCACATCCAGTAAATCTGTCGTTCACAACTTCGTCTGCTTCATATCACTTCCAAAGTCCCAAACCAAGTCTCTCTTGCTGGTATGATGTACTCTCTCTCTCTCTCTCTCTCTCTCTCTCTCCCTCTCTGCCTTCTCTCTTTTGCTCTATTTTTTTGGTTGTAGTCTTTGTATGTATGCTGGGTATATGTGTGTGTTGGGAGGGGTTAACACTTAACACACACACAGAGAGAGAGAGAGAGAGGGATGCCTGAAAAGTGGTGGCTGCGGTGTCATCGGTGGTGGCTGGTCACTTGGGTGCTTCCATGGAGTCGGTAGAAAATAAAGGGGAGGATGGAGGGTTTCTTCAATTTTACACATGACCACGGGGTCAATACTAGTCATTATTGATAGAATTAATGGGAATTTTTTGTGGGGGTGACACACCAGAAAAGAAAAATGTTCACTTTATGAATTGGAACAGGGTGTGCTCCCCTGGTAATCAAGGGCGCCTGGGATTAAGAAAAAGTAGGGATAATAGCTTGGCCCTGTTATCTAAATTGGGCTGGGAAGTGAAGAACAAAGATAAAGTCCTCTGGGTTGAAGTGGTCAATAACAAATATGTTGATCAGGAGCATTTTAACTAGAAGTTTAAGCCCGCTAGCTCACCAACTTGGAGAGCAGTTGGAAAAACTAAAAACTTAGTGGATCTAGTTTCTAAATGGCTGATAGGCGAAGGTAAACATATTAATTTCTGGACTGATTGGTGGTGGGGAGATGGCCCTCAAGTGCAGTACATTACTCATACAGGTCAATTGAATCTCAACAAAAAGGTGGCCGACTTCATTAACAATAAAGGTAACTGGAATCTCCGAGAGGCAGGTATTCTTCTCTCCCACTCCACCTTGCTTGATATTTTACACACTCCCTGTCCATTATTTGCTGAGTTTCAGGATACCATTTGTTGGGGCCTTTCTTGCAACAAAGGCAGCCTTTGAGCCCTCTCTAGGTCCAATCCAAGCAGTCCCCCTTCTCTCAACTGGAATTGGATCTGGAAAATGAGTCTCCCCCAAAACAGTTTATGTGGCTTATTCAACATGATAGAATCCTCACTAATAATCTTAGAGCCTCAAGGAACATGGTAAATGATGCTACTTGCGTTAGATGCCAACACTTTGATGAAACCTCATTGCATGTTATCTTTGCTTGTCCAAAAGCGCAAAGAGTTTGGATATTTTTTAACCTGTCCCAAGGAGAGGAAACTGTCCAGCTGGAAGGGTTACAGGATTGGATCAATCTGAATTTTAAAATCAGAAAGATCAAGGTGTAGAAAGGAATTAATTAGCCTGTTATGTGTGCATGTATTTCATGGGGTAGATGGAAAGGAACAGGGAAAGTATTTCAAAAATTTCAACCTCACAAAGAATTGTTGCTAGGGAAGTGTGGCTTTTTGCTTTGGATACAGTCAAAGCCTTTCAGAATGTTGGTGTTGATCCTTTTAATGCATCTCCCAGACTAATTGCATGGTCTTTCTCCCAACAGGATGGAACAAACTGAACACGAACGAATGCTGCAAAGGTAATCCTGGTCCAGCAGGAGTGGGAGGTATTATTAGAAATGATCAAGGTAAATGGATTGTTGGCTTCTATGGGAAAATTGATGATACTACGAGCTTACAAGCAGAGTTATGGGTAATTTCCAAGGGATTGGAGCTTATTCAGAAGAGGAATATCACACGTCATTGTGGAAACTGATTCGCTCGAAGCAGCCAAACTTTTGTCCATGAATCCGGAGGCTACTCATCCGAACAGAGCCATGATTACTTACTGCATAAGGTTAATGGAGCTAACCACATCTCCATTGTTCATTATCTCAGAGAAGGCAACCAATGTACAGATGTATTGGCTAACCTTGGAGTCCAGCAATTGGAACATTTTGTTGAGCTTAATGCTCCCCCTCCCCAATTGGCGAAATTTATGTTGACTGACCTAGCTAGTGTAGCTTTTCCTAGGAACTGTATTTAGTTTGTTTTAACTTTCTGATGTACCAAAAACGAAAAAATACTAGTCATTATATATACTAAACTTGATAAGCACTCTAATCCTTAAACAAATCTTTCATTCAACTGTAGATATTAAACTAGTCATGGCCTATGATACTTTTAATCTCTCGTCATAATTTTACCACTCCGATTATCACCGTCCACCCCACGCCCACCCTGACTCTGACCCGAGTTTAATAGAAAAATTACTTATTATTGTGCTAAATTAAAGAGTATAAAAAATTAAAATTTAAAATAATTTTATAAGAATAATTACATAACCCATATGAAATGGTTTAATTTGATGAGATCAATTTATTGTTATTAAATAAGGTAGCGTTATAGAAATCTAATACTGGATGAAGAAAAGTAGGTAAGAGCAATTGAGAGTTTGAAAGGGTTTAGGAGTTTAGTCAAAGTAGGTTTCTGAGAAAGTTGAGGAGGGTGAGAGACTGTCATGTAAATGCTATTTGATAACAGAACCGGACCGGTCAGAACCATGAACTGGGACTTCAAGCGGTCCGATTCTTTAGTTAGATCGCATAAGAAATCGAACCATTGAAAAACTGAAAAACCGGCCGGTTTTGGACAAAATCGGCCGGTTCAAAGCCTAAAACCAACCGGCAGCCCTTCTTCTTCTCCGTCTCCTTCCACTTTGTCTTCTCCGTCGAACATGACGAATTAGATCTCCCAGACAACAGATCTACATCTCGAAGAATCAAACACTATAGATCTAGACCTCGAAGAATCGAACATGAGAGACACAGAACACAGACCTCGAAGAATCGAACATCAGAGACACAAAACACACACCACTTCGTCTCCTTCCTCTTCCACAGATCTAGATCTCCCAATCCATCTTCTTCTCCTCTCTTTCTCTCTCTCTCCACGCAGACAGTAGACACAGTGATACCCACGACAATGAAAGAAAAAAGGATGGCTTGGGTCTTTATTTTTTCTCTCACATTGCTGGGTCTGCTTTTTGTTTCTTTCTCCCTCAGTCCCTCTCTCTCTCTACACGTGCACACACACACATTATCATATTGAATAATTGAATATAAATTAAATAGTTAATACACACAAATTCAATTCTAACAGGAAAGAGTAAAAGACATATACAGTACACTTTGAAATTATTATTATTATTTTTTTTTTGTGATCGTAAATTTTTAGTTAAATTTTTATATTTATAATTTTTTAATTATGCGATCGGTTCGACCAGTTAACTTAACGGTTGAACCAGTGAACCATTGACCCAGTCCCTCTACCGGTTCGATGACTGGTCCGATTTTTGATAACATTGCTATGAAATTTTAAATTTGTATTCATTTACCTTTCTTGATTTCTGGTTTAGTTTACAACTTGAACAAGAAATAGTAATATCTTTGCTAGAGAAAAATGGTTTTGTCAAAGGAGTTCAATACAAGTACATGAATGACAAAGAAAGAAATGGATGCATATGCTTCTTTCACAATCAATGAAAAATATCTTGTACATATTTGATGGAGTTTTTGTATATGTGCATTTGCATATGGTCAATTAACCTTCCATGCCTTGTGGTGTTAGTCATTTTGGATTTACTTATCTTTTTGTATTAATCGCATGAAAATTCAATTATTACTTTGTTGGTTGTGAATGACGGGATTTGAAATGCATATAAACTGTTAGCTAATCTTTAAGGAACAAAGCATTACAGTCCAAAAACATAAATCCAAAGGCAATCTGAACGTCTTCAAAATTGCGGCCCACCAACCACTATCAAGAGACAGTGCCAGTGGTCGAGGAGATAAATTTTATTGGAAGTGAAAGATGAGCAGCATCTTGCACAATACATCTCTAAGAAAATTATCTCATAACAAGCATTCCATAAAAACTCTGGTTTCTTTTTCAAAATGTTAAAGAAATGGAGTTAAAGGGTGTTTAATTGATTTATCTCTATCATTATTAGTCTTTTGTTATCTTTGTTTCACCAACAAAAAAAAATTCATGTTTATGTCAAAAACATGTAAAAAAGAGGAGGCATTCCCCATGTGGAGACCTATGTACAAGCATCTCTTACAAAAGCCTATGAATTGACTCGCAAAAAAAAGTTTATTACTCTTTAATGCCTCGTAAAACTTTCTTGTCTATTATAATATATCTAATGTTATATTAATGTTTTTTCTCACTTGAAGCTTCAATCATTAACAACAAATCTTCACTAAGAAATTAGAATTTGTTCTTGGAAAATCTTCACCTTGCTAAATATTACATGCGGGTCATTCAGCATGTATATATAGTAATTGTAAATTTCAATGTTACATGGCATTGCTCATTTTCATTGCCATAATTAAATCATACATTTTTCATCATCTTTGAATGGTTGGTGGTATATTTAGACAGGTTAAGTCTTTCTTGTTCTAGCCTCTAAAATTCGTTTACTTGCTTTGGTCAATATTTCTTTGGGGTTTTGTATTCACAACAGTGATAAAAATACTCACAAAAATGGTAAATCACCTATAAAAGTGATAAATTTTTTTATTCTAAAATGAGCCACAAAAATTATTAAAACATCTATTAAAATAATAAAAATTGGAAGTACTGTACTAATTTTTTTTTTTTGGGATACCGTAATCAAATCTGTCGCATAAACATCGGATCAACGAGCTAGGACAACTAAGTAAACCCAAGGTTTCCAAATAAAAAAAAGAAGAAGAAGAAAAAGTCAAAGCTGAGAAGAACAAAAAAAATATACATATTTGATTTTATGTGATATTTTGAAACTAATAAAGTGATAAGTAAGCGAATAATTATGATCCGTGAAGTAAATAATTTATCAAATGTAACTTATCGAACGAGTGTAGATAGTAGAATTAGTAGGACTTTATTGACAAGGTATATCGGTGTTGTGATACAATTAAAATGTGAATTAGATAAAACCTTGTGTTAATATTTTTTATTTTTTCGCTTTTTTAAAATTTTATAAAGAAAATATTTTTTCCACTTCAAACTAGTGAGAAGAAAGTAATTTGGAAAATTCGAAAGGAAAAGTTTTGGTGGCCTGGATTTATAAAGGGGTAATTTCTTTCTTCGGTTATAAGCTAATTTTCAGCACACAAGAGTGTCATAACTCCCTCGTGAGCATGTTATAAATCTGATTAGGTTACAGTAGTCATTATTCGAGTTCAAAAGAATAATCAGCGCAAATTTAAATATCCTATAACCAAAAAAAAAAAAATCAACTGGGGACATTTTAAAAAGGCTAGTTCTCTCTTTTTTAAATTATTTGTATCCGTAAGATCTTATGTTATTTAGAGTCACAATTGAGGCGCAAAGTGTCAAATTTGCATTGTATAATCTTAAATTTGTTTTCAGATTTGATTCATGTTATTTTCGATTGTGTTTTGTGTTAAATTCTTGTTGTGTTAGAATTGATGTGTTTAATGTTAACCAACTGGAGGCTAATTGGCCTCATGGGTGGTAATTGGATGAACCCATTGAGCCCAATGGGCCAAAAATTGTCACTCATGATCTATCCATGTTAGATGAGACACTTGGGTGGGCCACTAGGGCTTCGGACCATTCGTGGGCTTTTTTTTGTCAATAGTTGAGACTCACAGGAATAATAGGAGAACAAGTTAATGACACCACATCACCTTGTCACGTTATATTTCCGTTGTAATGAATATTTTCTCGAGCAAGAAGATGCACTAGTCAAAGGTTGATGAGTTCTAACATTCGATTGTGTGAAAGAAAGGAGTGCGACGCGTAGGTAGTACACTAAATATCATCTGTGCCGAATGTCTATCGTGTCTAAAAAATCAATCATACTATATTAAATAATATTTTTTCTTTATTTTTTAATTGCATTATTTAAAATTTATTTTTATCTATTATTTTTTTTAAAATATTGACAAAATTTTTCAAAACACGTAACCGGACACTATCATGTATAGATATCGTCCGAAATAAATATTGTGGTAAACTATAAATTAATCAAATATTAAATGAACATGTGATAAAAATATGTGATGCAATATTTTTTGGGAAAAAAATATTAATGTGTAGGACCCTCTGCTCAAATCACTGACTATGCCCATATGAATCACAGTGAAAAAAAACCAAGAAATGAAGCACTTCTCAAATTTTTTTGCAATCTAAGTTACAATTGAAAAACAAAGCAATATGAAACAGTCAGCCAAGTAGGGCTGATAATCGAGCTGTTTGCGAGCTTAAATCGAACAAAATTTACACATAAACGAGTTGACTTGTTTAACTATTTACACATAAACAAACTTTAAAAAATATTTAAGCTTGACTTGATTACCAGTCCTACATACAAACAGGCAGGCTGTACAAGAGGCCTCTGGAATCAGAAGGGTTATGTGGCAGAGGCAAATTAGGACCAGGGGAGGTCCGGGCCCACCTTTATTTTTATTATTTTTTTTTACCTATGTATATTTTGTGTATTTTTCTTAATATCTTCAATTATGCCCACCCACCCTGATGAGTTTAAATAAACAAACTTGAGTCTATTGGGAGAATAAATCTCTTGATTAATGGACTGTAATAAAAATATAATAAGTTATAGAATCTCTTGAAGCGAACACTAAAATAAAATTGAATAAAAAAAAAAGTCATGACTCACTCCATTCTCAAGTTCTCCTCAAAAGTAGTATAGCAAACAAAGAACTACCAATCAATGAACCGTCACATGCGGCAGCCTTCAAACTTTGGTATAGCTATTACCAATTGTAACTTTAACATTGATATTTTAATCACATCTCTTATATAATTAACCACATTTTTTGTAAAGGGTTATAATTAACCTCTTTTTAGTCCATATATGTTTAATCAATCTTTAAATATTAAATAATATAATGTAAAAAATAAAAATATATCTCGTTATTTTTATCTATTAGAGGACAAAATAAAATTATAGTTAGAGTGTGCTAAAACATATTTTTGACTCTGCCACTAACTACATGAATCATGTTTTGCTATTGTACTCTATTAAATGTCATGTTTCCTATTAAATAACAAGCAATCATATTTTTTGTTTTTATTATTTCATTTAAAGTTAATTTTGATTTTTATCAACCCTTGTGTTTACCGTCAATAAATATCATATAAAGTTAAATGTGTTTTTTGTTTTTTTTTTCATAATTTGTTAAAACATAAGTGATTACCCAAACATATTTTTTGTTCTCAGTTTTTTTCCATAGAAAAAATTAAAAAAAAAAATTATGTTTTTCCTCTTTTTGAAAATATAAAAATAAAAACGTTCTCAAACGAACCCTTAGTTATTCATAATTACGAAGCATAAAACATAAACGGACTTATGATCGTTCTATAGGATTATATAGCAGAATACGCATTACCATTCATCAGGGTAGAAAGGTGGAGGAATGGATGAATATTGGAAGAGTAGTTTTGCTGATGCTCGCTCGAATGAGAGCAGCTCTCTCATAAGCCATCTGTCACAATCCTCCTGATCCTTATACTCAACAAGCATTTTCTCAAGTACAGGCGAACGTGCAAGCACTAGCCTGATCAATTCCAATTCAGATTTCCAGCATCGGATATCATCTTCCTCATGGCAACGAACAGAGATTTTCACAGTTTGTAGTTGGTTGAAGCAGTAGGATAATTGGTTTTGTGCAGTCATCAACTCATAAACATCTTGCTGAAATACTCCAATAGCCTAAAGAAGCCAGTAATACCCGTTTTCACCTTACGAGAATTCAAGCTCATACACTAAAAAAAAAAAGGTGAAATTTTGAACTATAACATGTGGATGAGAAAACATTGCGGAAACTTACTGAAATGCACAATGCCTTCAAATTTGAGGAGCTTCTTCCTAGAAGGGAAAGAAAAACTGAGATCGCATCCAAATCTCCAAAATAGATCTCGCTAAGTTCAAGAAACTTTAGATTGTCACATGCAACCGGAAAACCCTGTTTTACAGGCAAAAGTAAGGACCAAATGCACAAAAAGGAGCACAAAAATAAGATGGTTTGTAACTAAAAGTGGCTACAGTACTATTTCCTTGTCAAGAAAGCAGAAGAATAGATTATGAATCAACAAATATTTGGTATTGGAAGGGAATTTTGTAAATTGTCAAGCTTCTCTCCTTCTGTGTTATCAGAAAACTAATTCTACTATATCTTGGGATTCAAAAATAAGTAAATAACTTTGGAAATCTAACAAAAAACACTCATGAAAGTCAATTTCACTTACATTGAGAAGATGACCATACAAATCCAGCCTCTCCAAATGAGATACAAAACCAAGAAGCGGCACTGTATCAAGAGGCATGTTGAAGTTTCCGGACATATATAAGCAGAGCTCTGTAAGATGCACACAATTTTCTAGGTAGATGCTCATGAAATTGCTTGATATACATAAGGATTTAAGATTTGGTGCCCTGATATTAAGATGGTCAAAGTCACAGGAACAGAAAAGTTTTAAGGTCTCAAGAATTGGGCAGCTACTAATCAAATTTTCTAGTACTTCTTTCTGGACTATACAGCTTTCCATCTGGAGGCTAACAAGATTGCTAAAGCCATTGAGTTCAAGTGGTGTTACGAATGAGCATTTGGTGAGGCGCAAACAACTCAGTTGCTGACAAGAAAATAAACAAGAAGGCAGCTTATACTCGATCCCTCGATTGGAATCAAGAATTAGCTCCTTCACACCATTTCTGCATAGAAAAGCAATCCAACAATCCAAGTCGGAGGAATGAACAACGCATTGAGTGGAAAGCACGAACTTATCAATCTGACCACGATGAGCTAACAAAACTTTATATACAACTTTAGCAAGATGATCCCAATTGAGCCAATCATTATCTGTATCCTCGAAGTAAGGCACCCCACATCTATTATCAACTACAACCTTGGAAAGATCAACCCATTTATATCTCCATTTTCTGGACAATATGCTAGTCCTTACGGCATCTTTAATAGGTAGGTGCCCTAGGATATTGTCTAATATATCCCAGGGCAAGTCACTAATTCTATCCGACATTGTAAGCTAATCTATTGTGGGTTCAACTGAATCTCAATTCTTCAACAACACTCCTTTCTCCTTCAATGGACAGCTTTGTCTGAATGATATCTCTCACCTGTCAGCTCACGAATATAGCAAGAAAATTATCACGCAACATGAAAACAATATCAGATTCCATGACAACATTAGGAAAAAGCATGTATAACAACAAAGAAATCAAAATAACCAAAACTTCATCCAATAAGATGTTTATCTGCATTATGATGGACTAGGTACTAAGCTTCATTGGAATCACTAAACAGCTAGTCAACTACCGAGTTGAAACAAGAAGCATAGGAGTGATTCAAAACTACAACAAATTATGTAAATGAAACCGTACAAGCTATTAAACAAAGCACTGAGGAAAATGGAGTCAACAGGCGATAATAACAGAAAATGTTTTTTTGTTTATAGCAAAAAATCAATATTTAGTTGCAAACCCATGATTGAAATAACGTCTTATGTCCCAATCATTTGGGATTAGCTATATGAGTCTGTCTTCGTCTTCCATTTTGGTCATGCCCTATTCGATCATTTAACTAGCATTAGAAACCCATGATTGATATCAGTTATCTAAAATTTCTCTCCTGTTAATATAACATTAACTTTTTATAGTTGAAAATCCATGATTGATATGGACTAATTTCTCTTTCTTTAGTCAAAAATTACCTTTATTAACTTGAAAAACCCCTTTTCTTAGTTGAAAACACAGGATTCATACAACCAAATTTCTTTTTTCTTGGCTAAAAATTGCCTTTTTTTAATTGAAAACCCAGAATTGAATTGATATGATCCATTTAAAATTTTTCTGGTTAATTAAAGATGATCCCTTAACAAGAATTCATTCATGGTAAACAACGAAGTCGTCGACTTTTCAAATCACAATATCTGAGAACAGATCGGAATTCGAATTGGAAAGAAACATGAATGTTCATTTCACTTGTACAGTAAATCCACCATGTAGCCAAAACAACTAACTTGCAAAACATTGTTTGAAAGAAATTTAAAGGAAACTCGGCTTACCTTCGATGAATGCTGGAATAAGTTTGATTTGTCTTTACAATCGAAGAAATCAAACCCTGAGATGGGCAACGGAGATAGAGAGAGAGAGAGAGAGAGAGAGAGACGAAGGTAAAGTATCAAGTAAAGCGGCTACGATCCGAATCTTCAATTTCAACTGGGTGCAATTTGGGTTGGTTAACCCGATTTTAATTCGAGCTCAATTCGAAAAAATTAAGATTTTGACAAGAATTTTTAATATTTTGGTTGAATTTGGGTCAAAAAATTCTAACCCAAATTTTATTTGGGTTGACCTCAGGTTAAGGCATCGTGAACCCGAGTTCAACCCGAACCTAACAAATTAAAAAACAAAATTATATATATATAAATAACATTAGCACTAATTTTTCATTTTTGTTCTATCGTTCTTTGTCTCTCTCGTTCTCTCAGTCTCTCTCGTTTAAAACTTAGTTGAAGTTACTGGTTTGTTAATTTAAGTGAATATTATATAATATATGTATTAAGTTTAAAACAATAAATCTATTTTGGGCTCTACCCAAATTGAACTCCGTAAAGTAACCTGAAATCATCAACCCAAATTCAACCCGAGCTCACCCGAATTAAACTCGGACAGTGTTTGGGTTGAGTTTCCCAACCCAAGGTAGGATTAGGGTTGAAAATTATATACCTAGGGTTGGATTAAGGTTGATTGTCCGACCCACCCAACCCGCGCGAATTGCACTCTTAATTTCAACTTTTCTTTAGGTCCTTTATGGAAAAAAAAAAAGAAGAAAAAAGAGGCCTAATCATAGCATTGTCAATTTTATCCGTTCACACGAAATAGATCAAACACAAAACTTGAAAATGACACGATTAGTTGATATAAGTAATAAATTGGTCAAATTAAGATTAGACACAAATAACACGATTAATAGGTATTATAGATAAAAAAATAATTATTTAATGAATAATGTAGACAGAAAATAAAAATTTTATAGAATTATATGAGTTATTATTGAATTAAATAATTTTTTATTAATACGAATATTGACATGAACCCGACACGTATCGAAAGTGACACGACACGACACGATCGACCCCTAGCTAATCTCATTTTGCACATGAAAAATACTTTTTTCTAATAAAAAAAAAAGATAATTACACCTAGACCTCATAAAGTTTATCACTTAATCACTCAGATCCACTGATATTTAAAATATTACACACAGACCCCCTAAAATTTATACACGCGTAACACTTAAACCCCTGATGTAAATATATCATTTAATAAATTACACTTAAACCCCCTTAAAGTTTGTAAGTATATAATACTTAGACCCTTAAGTTTAAAAATATTATACTTAGACTAAAAATGCTTCAATCAAAGATAAAATATCAAATATTTTAAATTTTACAAATGTATCATTTATTGAAATAAAATCAAAAATAAAAATTTAATTTTTTTCTTAAAATATCATAATTAGTTTACAATTATATTGTCTATTAGAATTAAATTTGGTCGTTTAAACAACTAAATTAAATACCAAACTACCCAAATTAAAATTAAAAGATATTGTGTTCACTACAATTTGACCATTTATTTATATTTTTAGTTTTATTTTAATAGATAATATAATTATATACTGACTATAATTTTTTTAAAAAAACTAAACTTTTATTTTTGATTTTATTTCAATAAATGAAATAATAGAACATGAATTTTAGATGTAAAATTCATGTTCTAGTAGACCTCTTGTTTGACAATTTAGTTTTATTCCAATAGATAGTATAATTGTATACTAATTATGATTTTTTAAGAAAAAAATAAAATTTTAATTTTAATTTTATTTCAATAAATAATACAATAGAACATGAATTTTTGTTATAAAATTTAAAATATTTAATATTCTATATTTGATTGGAGTATTTTTTATATAAGTATAATATTTTAAATTTAAGGGGTGTATGTATTATATACCTACAAACTTTATGGGGATTTAAGTGTAATTTATTAATAAATATATTTACAGCAGGGGTCTAAGTATTACGCAAGTACAAACCTTAGAGAGTATGTGTGTAATATTTTAAATGTTAGAGAGTCACAGTAATTAAGTGACAAACTTCAGGTGCACATGACAGGTACTTAAATTCTTAATTTATACCCCTCAACATTAAAAAAAATTTATTTACATTCTCAATGTTATGAATCTATAGAAATGCAGACTTGATCCAAACTAACATTCAATTTTATCCATAAATTAAAGTACATGAATTGCAAGTGTTTTGAATAAGGGCTTATGTATAAATTCATAAAATATTGACACTTCATGTGAATTGCACATGATAAGATTGATTAATGAAATCTTATTTTTAATAACAAATATGTCAAAATTAATTACAGACGAGGATCTATAGCGATAGACATACATTATTATTATGCCTGATACACTTACACTAGGTGTTTCAATTTATGACAAAAAACTGAATGAGAGTCTGGACCAAGTCCGCATTACTATCAATTCATAACATTGAGGGTATAAATTAAAATTTTTAATGTTTAAGGGTACAAATTAATAATCAAAATATTTTTTTAGGGGTATAAAGTGAGATTAGTCCAAAAAATAAAAGAGTAAAAAAAAGTAGAAAGAACCTACTTTTTTTATTTTTATTTTTATTTTTATACTATAGTCAATATTATCGTAAAATAAAGGTATTCAATCTTCTAACAGTAAAATAAAATCAGACATTTTTAATATTAATTTTAATATTTTAAAATCGATTCTATTATTTTAGGATTGATCTTATATTTTTTTTCACTCAATTGTTTTTTTTTTAACCACCTAGAACTCATGTTTTTTAAGTTATAATTTAACTCCGAATGGATTATAATTATAAAAATTATAAATTTATGTACAACAATGCAACTAGTTTCATAATCCCACTCTATGTTTATATACATTTTCACCCACTATGTATTCTTGCTTGATTCAATCCAATTCAATTTAGTAGGTTCAGGTTAATCTAAAATTATACGATTAAATTTGGTTAACATTAATAAAAATTTGGATGTAAGATGATCCAAATCTTGAATTACGTTAACTGAAATAAAATCTTGCGGGTATTTTATGTTTTTGAATTATGACATAATGGTTATTACGGGCACCTCAATCAAATTCGATCTTACCCAAACATGTAAATATCTATATAATAAAGTACAATACAATTCAAAAATCAAAAAGATAAACAAAAGAACTTTTGTTTTTTTGTAATTAAGATCGTTTTAAAATTTTATTTTAAAGTTAATCTGACAGTTAATATTAACACATCAAATTTAATAAGAAAAATAGGGTACTAAATGTGTATTTACAGTAATTTTTTAAAAGTACTTCTAGAGCTAATAACTTCTCATACGTATTTTTTTTTTTTTTAAAAGTGGCGTTTGAAACCGCCCCACTACAATCAACATTACCACCACCACTATTGCCGCCACCACACAACCACCATCTCTGCTATAATAACAACTACCACTATCGTCGTTGCCACACCACTGTCGCCACCCCCACCACCACCACTACTCATTGCCCCACCACCAGCAATGTTGTCGCCACCCCTCCACCACCACCTCTTCTACAAAAATCATCACCATTGCCGTCACTCTACCATCACTCCCCATCGCCCTACCACCATCATTCCTACTATCACCGCCCCCACTATCACCATCACTATCATTACCATTGTTACCGCCACCTTACCACCATCATCCTCATTACCCCCACACCATCCTCTACTACTATCGTCATCTTATTCTTATATTTATTACCACTGTCACCATCACCCTTACCATCACCACCGTTGCCGCCACATTACCATTATCGTCATATTCTCACTACCACTTCTACCACCACTACCCCTACAGCCCCCCCACCCATTATTACCGTTGCCACCCACTATTGTCACCATTAGTAATGGTCGTTGTCATCCACCACAATCATCATTATTACCAATTGCCCCCATTACAATGGATGCTTAAATTTCTTTCTATCCCTCAATCTTTGTAATTTGATTTTGGGTATGAATACAAATTTGTTTATTATTATCAATTTTTATTACTCCATACCTTAATGCACAAGAAATAACTGGTATATAATAAAGTACAATATAATTTAAATATCAAAAGATAAACAAAATGATTTTTACTTTTCGCAATTAATATCTCTTCAAATTTTATTTTAAAGTTAATTTGACAACTAATACTAACATCCTAAATTTAATAGAAAAAATAAACATTTAAGAATGTGTTTGAGATAACTTTTTAATAGTATTTTTAAAACTTATAACTTTTCATAAATATTTTTTAAAAAATAGCATTTGAAATTATCCCACTACCACCACCACCACTAGTACACCACTGCCTCTACCACAATAACCAACATTATTGCCACCCCCATCACCACCACCACACCCACTTCCCCCACCGCCCTACCACCACCATCACCATTGCTACCACTATCCCTACCACCACCTAGGGGTGTCCATGGACCGGGTTACCCACGAGTCCTATTACCCAGGCTGAAAAAATAGGCCTAAAATTAGATAAGTCTGATGGTTGACTTACCCAAACTTGAGCCCTATAGCCTTAAAAAGAAGGATTAGGTTTACCCAAAAATCCATTACTTGGCCCAAAGCCTGGCCCAATAATCTGCACGAAAGAACTCATAAAAACTTGGCCCAAGAGCCCACCCATCCTTTATTTGAAAAAATGTTATATGTTTAACCATTAAATTTAAAACTTTGAAATAAGTCTTCCAATGTCAGAATTTGTAATTTTAAAAATTTAAATACTATAAATAATATATTATTTTCTTTTTCATGTATTAAGCATACAAGTTTTAAAATGGTAGAATAATACAAATGATAGATAAGTGAGTAAGTGTCAGCCTAGCTGGGATATATTCATTATATTAGATGTAGTTCATCTCCTAATCAAAAGTAAAATTATTTATTATTTAATTTGAATTTTCTTTTGATTAGAAAATAAAATTTATATAAATATTAAGTTACAAACATATTCATTATTTTTAAATAAAATTGTCTATAAAAAAAGCTTGCAAGTAAACCCATCCAGAAGGGTGAGCCAATAGGCTCGCTGATAGCCTACCCCTACCCGAAGTCCGATCTTGTCCGCGTTGATAACTCACTTGGGTAAGGGCTTAGGCCTACGCTACCTAGGCCCCGCTCGAAAAGAATTTTGCCAACCTAGCCCGGCCCGACCCATGGACACCCCTATCGCCATCGCCACCGCCACCGTCACCGCCACCGCCACCACCACTCCCAACCCCACCATCACCATCACCATCACCATCACCTCTTCCACAACAACCACCACCCCCTACCCCCACTACCACAACCGTCGCTGTCGTCACCTTATCACCACCGTCACTGTCCCCACCACCCCACCACCATTATTGTCACCCACGGTTGCCACAATCACAACTGATCGTCATCACCCATCACAACTATTATCGTCTCCTACCACCATTACCACTGTTCGCCTTTACTATAACAGGTACTTAAATTTTTTTCTTTATTTTCTATCTTTGTAATTTGATTTTTTGTATAAATATAAATATATTTATGGTTGACCATTTTTTTATCACTCCGTACCTTTAGGCCCGAGAAATAACAAATTTATCTATAAAATGTGATATGCTGAATTCAAATTGATCATATTCCAGTATGAATAAAAATGTGATATGTTAATGGGCCCAACCTACAACACCCCAAGTAAGAGAGCTTGGAGAACAAAGTGGTATGCTAATAGGCCCAATACAAAATATTTCATGCTTGGACAAATAATTTTAGTACATGGATTGATCTTGGGCAAAAAAATTCAACACGATGTAAATTCAAACAATATTTGGTTGGAATATCAAATTCTACGGAGCGTCCTGAATAAGTGAATTTGAGTTCAACCCAATTTGAAAATAAATTAAAGTTGTGCAACTTGATAATTAGTTTTGGATTAAACTTGAGTTGAACTGGAATTCAATTAGAGATATGTAGCCCTAATTTTCAATTGGAACCAAGTTTCAAATTGCAAGTATGGATGATATAATGTTAGAGTTGAAGTTAAGTTTGATAATTTTATAACTTTAGTCGGTAAGGATTTTATAAATTTTTCAAAATATATCCTTAATATATTTTACATTCTTAACTTTTTAATATCCACAACCACCACCGTTATGTGATTGCTATCATCACTACCACCACCACTATTATATTGTCATTACCAGCACAACCACCATCACCGTCGCAGAACCACCGCCACAATCATGGTGTCTCCGTCATCATCGTTGCCGTCGCCACTACTATTACCACCATTATAATAAAATAGTTGCGATTACGACGGAAGAGGATTTAGGAGCAGATTCTATGATAGGCTCCAACCCTTTTAAGGGGTCCCTAAAAAAAATTGGGCCTGGCAGACAATTGGTGTCAGCTGTGATCCAATAGCCCGTGTTTTTCTTATATCTTTGGAGGACTGGGGTTCCCTGGAGAAATTACACTGATACACCCCTAAGGTCTCTGAAAAGTATACGAGATACCCTAGTAGTTTCCAAAATTATACTAATGCCCCACCAGATCTGTTCCAAACAGATGTACAACGTGTGATTCTTTTTTCCCTTTTATCCTTATTTCCTATTCTCTTACCCACTTGAAAATCCTAAATCAGGAAAATCGATTTAGTTGTTGAGTGTTTCAATTATACTGCATCTATAATTATGAATTAATTTCAGTAAAAAAAAATCGAATTTCGATATAGCTTTTTTCTTTTTTATCCCCTTCCAATTCCTTTCCCTTTGGTTTTCTGCTTGCAAATAGTTACGCCACCAAATTTCAAATGTCTAAGCATACGTTGGACTGATTATGCAAGTGATCAATAATCCTTAATACAATCCATCACCCTGACTTGAATAAAAACACAATTATGGGTATGGGTCTATCTTTAGTAGATTTGAGTTACTCTGTTAAAAATAAATAATTCTTAGGTGTGATTCAGTGGTGAATCTTGACTTCTGATAACTCAGAAATCTCAAATTTAACGCTTTTATACCCTTAAGGGTAGGTCATTCTTGTTCTTTAGAAAAAATGTTCAAAATTTGCTCAAGCTATGGTGGGCTAATATTCGATCTCAAATGAATAATCAGCACAAATCTAAGTACTCTATAACAAAAAAAAAAATCCCAATTTAATAAATAAGTTAGAACGGAATTGACTATGTAAACTCGGCTTGTATAACTTGAGTTTAAACCTAATTTCAAAAATTTAAGTACAGATAATAATTAAATTGAATGATTCAAATTAAGGGTCTAGTTTAAATCATCATATTAATCTTTCAACCCAGCTAAACTCGTCTAGAACACACTCCGTAGTTGGGAGAGGATTGCGGGCACCAGCGATGGTAACTTGGTGGTTGTGCATAGTATGTGATAAGGACAAGCCGATGTAGACTGCTTGTTGAGTACCACAGTGGAGGGGGTGTTTCAAAACTAGAAAGGCCAAGGCACATCACCATATGGTTCAGCAAGTTGAGGTTTTATCTGAGCTGGACGTCCCACAGACCATGTGAAACGGATCAGGGTCAGCCCCTCAAACTTGTGGTGGAGGTGGATCCTTATCTACTCACCTCCACATGTCATTATCCTATTGGTTCAGAGCGTTTTCCTCTAACTCATCTGAGTCCATCTCAAAATAAGAGTAATGCTATTATTACGTAAAGCACCCTAAATCACGACATTGAATTAAATTTATTATTGAACTAATAGTCCCGGTGTATTATATCCTCAAATTAGATAAACAATAGCATTATTGTGAGAATAAAAAGAGTATTGGTGGGGCTAAGAAGGCAGGTCCAGTTGCTTTTGGTCTTGTGAATATCACGTGGGGGAATGGGACCCATAGAAAGCAAACACTAGCAAGGCAACGAGGACACCCATTAACAAGATAGTGAACTTTATGGTCACTGGTTTATGATGGATGTTACATGTTAGAAATCCAACTTTTCATGTGGACAAATAAGTCTAATCAATTTCAGCCATAAGGCAACTTTTCTTCCTACCCTGTAATTTTTAAAATGGCAATTACGATAACTTTCATCTATATTTCGGACAGATATAATCGGATAAATTTAGAATATATTGGAGTCATTTTGTTAGGTTTAAAAGGATTACGGGGGTTAATTTGCAAAGAAATGAAAATTAGTGTGAGCACAGAAAAACCTAGGATCATAACTTGACTTAACAAAATCCGCTACGAAAAGGACTAATAATCTAACCGAGTTACTCGGGTTCAGCTCGTTTTCTAAACGAACCAAATTTAAAATAATTTTTTAAGCTCGTTTTCTAAAACGCTCAGCTCGAACTCAAACTCAACTCAGGTTTTTTAAATGAGCTGAATTTGAACAATTTTTTAAGCTCGTTCAAATTATTTAGATAAAGAATGAAATTTTCAAAAACATAAAGTAAAAGTTCTTATACAACAATTTTGAAGTATTAATATCAACCATGATCACTTTTAAGTGATTACATTAAATTTTAATTTTTGTAAAGGGTTATAATTACTCTTTTTGTTATTTTTAATTTCCTAACACCATGCATACTGATTTTCTAGGCTTTTGTGTTTATTAAGTTTTTAAGTATCAAATATAATGTGATAAATATGATGTATTATATTATTTGTATCGATCAGTAGAATTTTTTTTTAAAATTTGCTAAAGTGTTCACTCTATAACGATGATCTGACTCCGTCCCCGTATAAGACTGAGTGAGCGAGAAGTCGAACAAGGCGAGACATAAAACTTGTACATCTAAATTCAGTTGACGTGTATAATTTAAAAATGATGGTATGCTATGCATTTTAACTTTAAATTTAAAGGGCAAATTTGCATAGGAAGATTGGAACCATACACTAGGAAACGTGAAAACAATCTGGCATCTTGAAGGTTCAAGGAGAAGTTTTCTGCAGATGGCCATCACTCAAACATGTTCATCCACTTTTTTTCGCTGATTCATAGCAAATCTAAGACACAATTTGCTCACCCGACACGAGATCAAGAAAACACTAGTGATNTCAAACATGTTCATCCACTTTTTTTCGCTGATTCATAGCAAATCTAAGACACAATTTGCTCACCCGACACGAGATCAAGAAAACACTAGTGATTGTAGATTTAGCTAACATGTTCAACAAATAACGCATTAAATAAATTAATTCTCGCGAATATATACAAAACACGCTNATTGTAGATTTAGCTAACATGTTCAACAAATAACGCATTAAATAAATTAATTCTCGTGAACATATACAAAAAACGCCTACTTAATACAACTTATACAAAATACAAACTCGACATAATACAAACCCAAATACACATGAATTGAACAAATTTCAACACGCTACAACTTAAGCACGACACAAATTAGACACAACACGACTCGTTCTTAACTCTAATTAGAAATATGTTGACCAACTATCATAGAACTTTGTTCTACTTCTTGGTCTAACAAGGAAAAAGGTATAAAGGAGGGGTTTTTTTTGATCAAAATTTTAAATCGCAGAAACAAATCAATTCTAAACAATAGCGTCAAAACCATATACACTCAAAAATTCCTCCCTTTTTTCTTTTTCAGTATACTTGTAAGAATTGAAATTTTTTAACTTGTTTTTATCATTAATTATACAAAAATTAAAGTAAGCTACATCTGATTTTATCATTAATTATATAAAAATTATAGTAAGCTAAATTTGATTTCAATTCGAGATTTCACTAGTCTCTATAGATCTTAACTTCTAGACTTAACAATCGCCCTCAACTTGGAGCTTTATTTTTGTCAATCACAATCAATTTAAATGCACGTATATTCAAACTTAATTCCATAGGTGTCTAGATAAAGTTGTCAATTCATTTCAGTGTCATATTTTTTTTTGGTTGTGCAATTTCGATTCGTGTTCTCTATGTATCAATATTTGGGTGGATAACGAAATTATAAATATTTTCAACTTTTATTTTTAAGAAACGGAAAAATTTTATGGTCTATTCTCAACGAGTAGAGACGCGCTCATAACTTTGAGTAAAATCAAGGACAAAAACCCAGAGTATAAATTGGTCCCTCAATTGATATACCGGAGATCCAAAATTCACATCAAAAACTTAAATACGATTCATCTAAATAACTACGATTTTATCGTACCAAACAACCACGCTGTTACACCCAAAGGACTCCGAATCCCTGACCTCCACCGAGAAGCCAGAGGTTGACCAACTGAGCTACCCAATGGTTATAACTATTTTCAACTTGCAAACGACTTAATCATAAAATTCGTGTCCAATTTTACATGACTGACACTTGTGCAACCAGGTTCGAGTACGTTCACCGGCTGACTCAGCAGGCTTTTCGATTTGAAAAGTGGCCATGCCAAAAGGCGAGTACATAAAGCTAAGAAACTCGAGGGAGTACAAATAAACAAACACTCCGCCTTCATTATTTGATTCCAAAAAGCCAAAGCCGTTGGGTCCCACCAGAACCACATCTCGATCCGGACCTACCAGAACCACAGCAAACCATAAGATAAAGTTACGACTTTTCTCACCCACTAAATTCTCGCCACCTGTCACGCCTGGATTCTCTCCACCACTACTTAGTTGTCCACAGTTATTTCCCTCCTTCACCAGCCCCTCCCTCTCTTCACAGTTCACTGTGCCAGAAGTATAAGCCAACGCCTCATAGTAATAGGGAGTAATAGAGACTAGAGAGCGAAGAAAGCAATGATGAAGGAGGAGCATACTCCTATAGATGGTGGCAGCAGCCACAGTTGGGCGCGTGTGTGCGACGCGTGCCATTCGGCAGCGTGCACCGTGTACTGCAGGGCTGACTCTGCCTACCTATGCTCTGGATGTGATGCCCGTATCCACGCCGCCAACAGGGTGGCATCGCGCCATGAGCGCGTGTGGGTGTGTGCGGCGTGTGAACGTGCTCCGGCAGCCTTCATTTGCAAGGCTGACGCGGCATCACTCTGCACCACTTGTGATGCGGACATCCACTCCGCCAACCCTCTGGCGCGCCGCCACCACCGTGTCCCCATTCTTCCCATTCCCGGCTGCCTCTACGGCTCCCCAGCCACCGACCCAGGGGGCTCCATAATTGGGACCCCAGGGGATGCCGAGGATGGGTTCTTGGCTCCAGAGGCTGACGAACCAATTGATGAAGACGATGAAGATGAAGCGACTTCATGGTTGTTGTTTAATCCTGTTAAGAACACCCACCAAAGCAACGATGGGGTTTTGTTTGGTGGAGAGGGAGTTGATGAGTACCTGGACTTCGTTGAGTACAATTCATGTCAAGAGAGTCAGTTCAATGACAAGTATAATAATCAGCAGCAACGCTATTCTGTGCCTCAGAAGAGCTATGGAGGAGATAGTGTTGTGCCAGTTCAGTGTGGAGAGGCGAAGGATCAGCTTCAACAGCAGGAACACCAGAATTTTCAGCTGGGGATCGAATATGAGGCATCAAAGACGGGGTATGGTTACCCTGCTTCAATCAGTCACAGTGTAAGTGCTTCACTAAATCAACAGATACTCCTCCAATTATGCTGATCTTTGAAGTAGTGTTTTCGAGTTTTTGATGGATTTTTATTTTTGGCTTTACAATATGTCTGCTAACAAAACACTAGGGTTTCTATGAAAAGATGAAATTTTTAATATCTGAAGGTGTTTTAGTACACACTAGCTTCAAAATTGAGACTTAAACCATATCTGTTAGAATTCAGACTTAAACCGTATCTGTCTTCAAAAACTTCTTTCTATTTGGTATATTCATTCCGCTTGCTTGATTCTGAAAATTTTGAGTGTTTGTTCAATTCCTCCAATCCAACTCTTAAGATAAAAATTGGTGGAAATTAAATATTTTAGTTTGCATGCGAACAAGAATTTACCAATTAGCCCATGCAGGGTTTTCACTTTGAGTTCGAGGACTTCAAAGATCAGAAGAAGTGTATCTCTTTATATTTTAATATTGGGTTTTGGACCAAGCTAATTGTAGCTTTTTCTTAGAGGCAGCTTTTAAAGTAGATGTTAATACTTTTTCTTTCTATGCTATTATTATAGTTTCTCTCCTTGTGTTTCCTTTTTTTATGAGTTCTACAAGCTTTTTGGCTAAAGGGCTCTTTTCAAGTACATGTTACTGCTATTTGCTTTTAAAGTCACTAAATCACTTTTGTTTTTACTTTTTGCATTAGATTTTTTTTTTTTTTTTTTTTGGGGGGGGGGGGGGCGTGGGAATGGGTTTGATGTTACCTTTTTTTCTTTTTTTGTATTTTTTTTTTG
>CAUOFW020009501.1:0-40503 GCA_963454935.2 Ilex paraguariensis
GCATTGTTTTACGCTTCAAGAGGTAGCTGCTTTATCCCTACTTAGGTTTTATTCAAACTAGGTATGATTATATGAAATGGGTAGAATAAATTCTATCTTGAATTGAATGCATACGAATTGCTAGATTGTGATTTCTTGAAATTTGATAATTGGGTATGTGAAAATCGCTAAATGTGATTTTGTGATTTATGTGATGATTATGGGCATTTTTATGTCATAACGTGATTTGGTGCCTTGAAGGTGTTTGAAATGCCTATGTAAAAATTAAGTGTTTTATTGCATAGATTATGTATGACATGCTTGGAAAAATTGTTTTTTAAATGTAAATGTCGGTATATGCCTACGATAAGTTGGCATTGTGATGACTTTATGGAAGTTATATGCTTTGGATATAATTTGCCATGAAAATTTTGAATGTGGTTAAATTAACCTATATGACATTCATTACATATGGAGCATGATATTGATATTGTAATGGTTTATTATATTTCATATGCACGGAGACATCGCATTTGGTGGTTGTGTGTGCATGGTTTGATCAAACACTATTTTTGGTGGATGGTACTTGGGCTCAGGAAAGTTGGATCAAAGATTTGACAGAGTCTCATAGTTTGCATGAAAAACTTGTGTTGGGTATAGCAAGCAAGGCTAAATTCGCCCTCGGGTGCAAGACCCGATTACTTTGTTCATACACTCATCTATGGTGAAATTTCGAAAAAGTGAATCAGTGTGCGGAACCGGCGGTGTGACACCAAAACTCTGCTACCCAACAAAGACACATAATTTTTTTTTTATAAAATAGTCATTCGATGTGTAACATCCAATAAAGATACATGATTTTCTTTATAATAAAGGCATGATTTTTATTTCAAAAAGATCATTGGCTGTATTTCATCAATGACGGATTTATACACATTAGCATTGCATTGTGTTGTAGGAGCCAGAGTGGGCTCGGGTTAAAGTGCATGAGCGAGTCTCATCTCATTTCATGGCATGACATGGTGATTTTCAACATTGAATTACATATTCTTGTTTGGAATGTATGTTGTTTGTTGAAATTTTATGTGACACTTCATATGCATCGAGACTGGGGAGTAGCCTCTTTAGGAGATACCCTATTGAGCGTGGCTCACTCTATTTGGAAAAATATTTCAGTTGCGGGGTTTCACAATGATGGAAGGCTCTCAATCGGGGCCTAAATGTTAAAGAAAAACCGAAATGTGGCTTTAAATGATGTTTTTGTAAAACATTCGCTAAGTTAGTTTTTGGGCATGTAATGTATGTAAAAAAATTGTAATCAAATTCATATGGACTATTTTTAATGTAACATTGCATGTGGTTATATGAGTATGGATAAATGGACCCAATGTGGTCAATGTTTACTCATAAATGGATCCGGTGTGGTCAACGTTTACTCATAAATAGACCCAGTGTGGTCAATGCTATATGATTGCACAGGTTGTGTTTTTAGGTAAAGCTCCCCATATAAAGGAAACTCTACCCAAATTTTGTTAAATTATGGACCTTGGCAAATGGGACATAATGGCGTGATATCAAGTTACACGGTATCCATTGGTATTTCGTGGGTTAATGGGTGATCAACGGGTTGATAAAGGACCCCTGATTTTTGGGGTGTCACAATACTGTATTCACGGGTACTTCTGCGAGTTGATGGATGATCAACGGGATAAGAAAGGACCCCCCGGACTTTGAGGCATCACAGCTTGGTATCAAAGCTTAGGTTCTCGATTTACCAAGGACTTGCGGGCATAGGTTCAGGTCATTGCATTCATTGAGCATCGCATGTTGAATTGTGTTAAATGTTACATGTTGCGTGATATGTGACTATATACATGATTAAATATGTATGAAAATGAGACACTAGGGTTAGAAAACATAACCTTAAAGTCAAAAAAAAAAAAAAGGAAGAATGAGAAAGTTCAAGGGTTGGGTGTCTACTAGTGGGTGGTATACCTCCTACTAGTGAGACAATATGAGAATTTTGCAATGTTTTGACTTTGATCCCTAAACTTTGGGATACTAAGTTACTGCTCTATTGCTATCTTAGGTGTGTGTAGATGGCAAATAGAGGTACAAGACACCGGAACGGCCGAGCAGATGGACAAAACAATAACCAAACGTCACCGACCTTTGATCAACAAGCCTTCATGGAGGCTATAGGCACAATGGGAGCTACCTTTGCACAAGCTAGCACCAGTGTGGACCAAGAAGGCTCGAGTAACCTCCAAAAGTTCAAGGCACACAAGCCATTGACTTTCATGGGAGGGGCAGATCCGATGGTGGCCAAACATTAGTTCCAACAAGTAGACAAGATCTTGAAGGCTATGGAGACCACATCTAATGCCACCAAGATAATGCTAGTTGTGTTCCAGCTTGAGGGAGAGGCCCATCTATGGTGGGATTGGGCAAAGGCCTCAAAGAACGTATAGGCAATGACTTGGGGAGAGTTCCAAGAGTATTTTATGGGCAAGTATTTCCCATCATCCATTCGACAAGTGAAACCCCAGAAATTATTGGATTTGAAGAAAGGGACTATGACAGTGATGAAATACATGTCTAAGTTCACCAAGCTAGCACGTTTCACCGATTATTACGTAGCCAAAGACTTTCCCAAGGCAAAAAGATTTGAGGATAGCTTGAAGTTGTCCATCCTGGTAAAGATTATGGGATATTGCCTATAAGACTTAGACTTAATGGTCTAGATGACCATTTCTATTGAGAAAGAGGTGGAAGATGCTAAGAACATCTAGGAGGTAGGTCCTAAGGATAAGAAGAAAGAGGGTCAATCTTCTTCTTGTAGTTCGGGGAAAAAGCAAAAGATATTTACCTCAGAAGACCATCAGGGGAAGGGCTGCGACTATCAAGGCTAAGACCAAGGCCAATCCTTCCAAGTGAGAGAAATTTCAAGGCTACCTATTAGGTGGGCCAGATGACTTGCTTCATATGTCACCATTCGGGCCACTTGAAGCGGGATTGTCCTCAGAGGCAGGGATCCCAAAGCTATGGTACATCTCAGTCCTAATCATCAAACATTCTTCATTGTTCCCTATCCTCACATGGGTCAGGGAAATCAATTCCAGTTCTAGGGTGCTGCCCAGACCCCTACTACTTCACGTGTGGGGACTCTACAATCAGGTTAGATGGGCCAGGGTTTAGGCTAAGGCTAAGGATGGGGCTTACAGGCCGGGACTTCAGAGACTTAGAGAAGAGTCTATGCCATCACACATCAAACTAAGCCCGTGGATCAGTCGGTGATTTAGGGTATATTTCTGTTCTCTCACTTATGGCCAAGGGTATTACTTGATTCGAGTGTGTCTCACTCATTTATTATGAATCATGTGTGAGGGATTTGGGCTTAGAGGTTGAAACCTTAGAAGAGTTATCGCAAGTGAGTTCTCCCCTAGGAGTTAGGGTTTGCATTGTCGAGATATATCGAGGGTGTAAGCAAGAGAGCTTGGAGATTCAACTCACTGTAGACCTTAGGGTCATGGACATGTCAAAGTTTGACGTTATTCTCGGAATGGATTAGTTGACGACACACTAAGTCGTCATTGACTATGATTGGATAAGGGTCACTATTTATACACCAAAAGGTGTCTATTTCATATTTTAAGAAGAAAAGCACGATACTTTATCCCAAGTTGTATATGATTCCCGTTGGCACAAGAAATTGATGGGATGCTTGTGAGCCTTACACTTGAGGACGAGGCGAGATAGGAGTTGGGTCTACCTTGGGTAGTTTATGAGTATGTAGACATTTTTTTGGACGATTTACAAGGATTAGCTTCACATCAAGATGTAGACATCACCATTGAGTTACAACCCGGTGTATCCCTTATTTCCTTGACACTGCATAGGATGACACCTGCACAGTTGCAAGTACTCAAAGTTTAATTACAAGAATTGTTGCACAAGGGCTCCATTAGATCGAGTACCGCACCTTGGGGTGCTTTAGTATTATTTTCCAAGAAGAAGGACAAAACCTTAGACTATGTATTGACTACTGACAGTTGAATCAAGTCACTATCAAGAATAGGTACCCATTGTCGTGGATCAATGATCTTTTTGATCAATTGAGAGGGGGCACGAGTCTACTCCAAGATAGATCTATGCAATGGATTCTATCAGTTGAGGATTAGGGAGACATATATCCCTTAAACGGCGTTTAGGACCCGATATGGGTATTTTGAGTTTACAGTGTGCCCTTCAGGTTGATGAATGCCCCAGCAACATTCATGGACCTTATGCATAGGATGTTCCACCCTTATTTTGATCAATTTGTCATGGTCTTTATTGATGAAATCCTAATCTACTCTAAGTCTAAGGAGGAGTATTAGGGTCACTTAAGGATCATTCTCCAACCCTTGAGGGACCAATAGTTGTACACCAAGCTTAGCAAGTGTGAATTTGTGGCTGATGAAAGTAAATTTTCTAGGACACATGGAGTCAGCTTTGGGTGTGTTAGTTGCTTGACAAAATTCCTTGTAGTTTCTAACCTCTAAACATCATCTTTTAGCATGTATAGTATATGAATGAAGGGGAATGTCACTCTCCTATGGGTGATGCAAGAGATGGGGCAACGGAATAATTGTGGAATGAATGCAATGAACAAAATATGTGTGTGGAATGAAATGCGTATGTGAACAAAAGTGCTCCCCAAGTGCAAGGAGTCTTTTGTGTGTCGTTATTTTACTTGGAAAAACATTCCAAGGTCGTCTCCTCAGGGAAGGAAAGTTCAAGTGCATGAAGGGGATTTTGTGAAAAGATAAAAGTGTAAAATCTTTTGTTTATGTTTTGGTGATTGGAGTTTGTGAATGAAAATGCAATAAAGCAAGTGTTGGCTAATCCAAAAAGTTCATTCTAATGGGAATCCCAACTCAACTCGAAACCTTCCTCCAATGGTGCGTAGATGAATGATTGATTCGTGGGAAGTTAGGGACGAGATGGTGAGGATCCAAGCATAAACCCTGACTAGGCCTATAGAATATCAAAGACTCACAACCACATCCACTCTCAACCCAATCAAACCAAACCATCGTACATCGAGAAGAGGAAAGAAAATGAGTTGAAATGGAAAACCCAAAAGGAGGTCTCCCTTGGATTAACCAACTTAAAATCTAGCTACACGTGAAAGCAAGAAACAAATGCGTAATATAAAGAGACATAATGAAGAAATGAAGATTGGAACTTAACTTTAAGCAAGAAAACTTGAACTATAAAGAATGAAATACAATACCCATTTTAAAGTAAGAAATGAAGAAAACTTGGAAGCAACAATGGTGGATTGAAGAACATGTAACTAAACTTGAAATATACTTGAAATAAAGGAGATTACAATGCAAGAAATAGAGATTACAACAGAACTACAACTTACAACAATAAAATGGGTGACGAAAATGAAAAAAACCATAAATTTCTATATTACACTATTCATCATCTTCTTCCTTGGGATTGTCTAAGCTTAGGTAGCCACGCTTTGAAATGCTAAAGAATGTTGAATATATGGAGTGTGAGAGCCTTCAATTTTTGTGCATGGTGGTCCCCCCAAGGTGTGTGAAAGGCCTCCCATCAAGAGGGGCTGAATGGATGGGTTTTGACAGGCTAGGACAAGGCTAGCTTGCAACTCCCCTCTTCTCTCTCTTCCTCTCCCATGCCTTCTCTTCCAAAGTCAGGAATTTGTGTAAGGGAGGCATGGTTGCATGTAGAAATTGTCTGGGGTAAGTGTGGGAGAAGTGTAGGTGGGCCCCCAAGCAAGTTGGAGACGATTTGCAGGCGTGCTGGGCTGTTCTAGGCATTTAGTAGATTGTACCGGTAATGCGTACCGGTACACTAAACCTTCTGGAGTTCGGCATACCGGTACGCAGTACCGGTACACTTTTCTGCTCTAGACCAATTTTCGTAGAATTGCCATAACCTTGGATCCAACCATTGGATGGAGCTGAAATTCTAAAACAATATATAAGACATCCAGATCTACAACTTTCATATTTTGCACTGTTTCAGAATAGAAGTGGATTATGGTCAAAATGGAGGAAAACTGAGGCTCTGCAACCAAATGGTGTGGGTGCTGGTGCCTTTGTTCCCAAACACCAATACCTCCTTGATTTCTTCACTTTTAAGCCTCCAAATTCTCATGTAATGTGTCTATGCCTTCACCACACATACAGACTTAGTTTCAAGGTCAAAAATCCATCATTTAAGCTATAATTACCTACAACATCGAAAATTCAACATTATTCATAATTTTGGCTAACTCTAAGTACTTATATGCAAAAGTTGAGTTAAAATGCATGTAATGAGGCCGTCAAATATGCAATATTTTGTGCTCATCACACCCCCCAACTTAATCTTTGCTAGTCCCTAGCAAACAAAATGTAAAAAGCAAGCAAAAAAAATAAACATGTATTAATTCCGCAATTGCATTTAGCACATGCAACAAGCCTTTAAACCCCTAGGTGATCCCTAGTGGACGAGTTTTGTCTTGTGAAGGTTTCCAGTGAAGGTACCTACAAACTTCTTTTCCTAGTATCCAATATTTAAAGCATATTCCCTTATCCTGACTAGCACAGGGATGTCAAAATAGCTTGCTCACACACCCGAACCAATCACACATCAGACACATCATAGCCTTAACTCATGTGTGTGTGAAATGAATATGTAATTTAAACATTTACACAACAGAGTTCACATTCACTTTGGCTATCCAAATTAAGTTTTGATGCAAAAACTCACCAAGGGTTTCTCTCAAAAATGAATACACTATGATTATCTGAGCATGCACTCCATGTGTATATGTGAGATAGAATCTTGTGCACAAAACAAAGTATGCTCACATATAATCCAAAAATGAAGTATGTATAAAAATGAAACAACCTTGGCATAATCTCATGAAAGGAATGCTAGGGCATTAGATAGAAAAAACAACTTCTCTTTTTCTTTAAAAGTATGCATCCCCCATGCTTCTCTGGATCATTTAGGACTTCACGGGTTGTAATGAGGCCTTGGGGTGATATTAGGCAAAAGAAGCGAAGGATATAGGATAACAAAGAGGGTTGTTTTGAGTGAATGACCTTTATTTCAAAAAGATCTCCCTTTTTATGGGATTTCTAGGCTAATCACCATCACTTCACTCTGTTTCTTTTTTTCTTCTTTTCCTTAACATTTTCCTTTTCTTTTTTTTTCTTTTTCACTCCCTTTTTCTCCTTTTCTTGGATTTTCATTATTTTTCCATTCAACTCTTTGAGTTTCAACATCATTCATCCCTTTTGTTTGAGTTTCCACACCATACTTTCTTTCTCTTTTATAATCACTCATATTCAGCTTTAGGAACAACCAAGGTAAGGTAGGTATCTATAATTTTCACTGGCTTGGTCAAAACATGTGGCATAGAAACGAATTCAATTAAGGCTCAATCATGGCATTAGGGATAAATTTTTCCAAGAAAATGGCTAAGGCTCAAAGCATTTCAATGATGGCCCAAGATCATTTCTAGATAGGCATGGGTGAGCACATTGCATTTCAAGACAAAGTCAATCAACTACCCAAATGCTCCTAACCAAAACAAACATAATGATATTATTGAACAAATTTGAATTTGAAAAATTATTTCTTGAGTAAATGTAAGTTCCCTCCAAACAAGGATTGACATTAAAGCTCACATGAGTTCTTACTCATCTCCACTATTCATGTCAAGCACTAAATGTGAACTCAATTCGTAAATTGAAAAAAATTACAAGTTCATGTGTACTTATGCTTGAGTTCAAAACCAAACAAGTATGTGATACTCTTAACAATAGGATAAACTTTTATAATGTGTTCATGTATTCAAAGTTCAAAATGAAGATCAAATTATCACAACTCCCACAACAATTAGGGTAGGGGAATATAGTTCAATATTGGATATTTTTCACAAAAATTTTTCAAAATTTTCACATTTCCAACTTATTCTATAAAAAAAGTGGTGGAACATGTAAATGGTGAACCTCACCCCCCAACTTGAACTATGCATTGTCCTCAATGCACAAAGAGTCATGCAATGAGAAAAATGAAAGTAATATGAGAAATGAGATACCACCCTTTTTTTTCTTTTTTTTTTTCTCTTCTTTTTTCTTTTTTTTTTATACATATTAAAGAGAAAACAAAAAAGTTTGTTTACACGCCCCAACTTAAACTTGCACATGATATTGAATGAGTTTTTCTACAATGATGCTCAAAATGTAATGAGTCCAAATTAGGGAGAGGTAAGCAACTTCTACACTACAACATCAAGAAAAGGAAAATATAACAATAAAATAAGTCTAATTAATATGTACATGAAAGGAAAACAAAAAGGGATCATGTCAATCCCGCTTAAATTCGGATATTAGCTTGAGCCCATTGATGTTTTGATTTTAAATTTTTTTGGTGTATAAATGCCCTTCCAAACCAATCTTTCCAACAATACAAAAGATAGTCATTAAAAATTCTCAACCAAACGAAGGTGTAGGCAAGTTTATACAATTCCAACAATGGAGTACACAATTTTTCTTTAAAAGTTTCTTCACTTAACTCCATTTCAATGCCCTCCCCAAGTTGAGAAATATGAATCTCAACACCACTCCTAGATGGAAAAATGACCTTGGGCTCATTAGTCTTATGTGAGATAATAACTTCCTCAATTTTTTCACAATCTAGAGTGGTGGGAGATTCAACATCAATATGCATTTCATTGGGATGATCATCCTCAATACATTGACTATGCTCAAGATGTTGTTCTTCATGCATAGCCATTATAGCATTATTCAATGTATTAAGTCCATCTCTAATTTCAGAAAGTTGTTGGGCTACTTGGGCATTGGCTTCCATTTGGCATTGCATAAACTCGTAAAGCTTATTTTCAAATTCTTGTTTGGTTGAGTCCTCATATGTTGAATAATGGGAAAATTCATTTGGTGGTGTGAGATCGAATGAAAAATTATAAGGTTCATTCTCCCAACCATAACTCGGATAACTCGTTGCAACATAATGGTTGGGGTAAAAAATTTTGGAGGCCAAAATTGAATTTGAATCTTCGCATGCAAAGTATTGAACCGGATAATTTATTGGACATTCACTAGTGATGTGTCAGTACTCACCATAAATCTCACAAACATTTTCAAAATAAGGGGCATTTATTGGGCACTCACTAGTGATGTGTTCGTACTCACCACAAATCTCGCAAACGTTTTCAAAATAAGGGGCGTTTATTGGGCACTCACTAGTATTGTGCCCATACTCATTACAAATCTCACATGCAATTTCAACAAAAAGGGCATTTGATACATTTTCATGATAATAAGGAAACATAATACAAAACACAAGCTAAAACAAAAATATATACAAGGAGCAACGTACCTCAGCCCATGATGAAAATCAATGGACTTACCTCCGTTGTTCGAAAATCACCCTCGAACTCAATGCTTAACCTTCTCCGGCAACGGCGTCAAAAATGCTTGACAAAATTTCTTGTAGTTTCCTAACCTCTAAACATCACCTTTTAGCATGTATAATATATGGATGAAGGGGAGTGTCACTCTCCTATGGCTGATGCAAGAGATGGGGCTACGGAATAATTATGGAATGAATGAAATGAACAAAATATGTGTGTGGAATGAAATGCGTATGTGAACAAAAGTGCTCCCCAAGCGCAAAGAGTCTTTTGTTTGTCGTTGTTTTACTTGGAAAAGCATTCCAAGGTCGCCTCCTTAGGGAAGGAAAGTTCAAATGCATGAAGGTGATTTTGTGAAAAGGGAAAAGTGTAAAATCTTTTGTTTGTGTTTTGGTGATTGGAGTTTATGAATGAAAATGCAATAAAACAAGTGTTGGCTAATCCAAAGAGGTCATTCCAATGGGAATCCCAACTCAACTTGAAACCTTCCTCCAATGGAGCGTAGATGAACGATTGATCCGTGGGAAGCAAGGGATGAGATGGTGAGGATCCAAACATAAACCGTGACTAGGCCTACGGAATATCAAAGACTCACAACCACATCCACTCTAACCCAGTCAAATCAAACCATTGTACACCAAGAAGAGGAAAGAAAATGAGTTGAAATGAAAAACTCAAAAGGAGGTCTCCCTTGGATTAACCAACTTAAAATCTAGCTACTCATGAAAGCAAGAAACAAATGCGTAATATAAAGAGACATAATGAAGAAATGAAGATTGAAACTTAACTTAAAGCAAGAAAACTTGAACTATAAATAAAGAAATACAATACTCATTTTAAAGCAAGAAATGAAGAAAACTTGGAAGCAACAATGGTGGATTGAAGAACATGTAACTAAACTTGAAATATACTTGAAATAAAGGAGATTACAATGCAAGAAATAAAGATTACAAGAGAACTACAACTTACAGCAATGAAATGGGTGAAGAAAATGAAAAAAACCATAAATTTCTATATTACACTATTCATCATCTTCTTCCTTAGGATTTTCTAAGCTTAGGTAGCCACGCTTTGAAATGCTAAAGAATGTTGAGTATATGGAGTGTGAGAGCCTTCAATTTTTGTGCATGGTGGTCCCCCCAAGGTGTGTGAAAGGCCTCACATCCAGAGGGGCTGAATGGATGGGTTTTGACAAGCTAGGACAAGGCTCGCCTGCAACTCCCCTCTTCTCTCCCTTCCTCTCCCATGCCTTCTCTTCCAAAGTCAGGAATTTGTGTAAGGGAGGCATGGTTACATGTAGAAATTATTTGGGGTAGGTGTGGGAGAAGTATAGGTGGGCCCCCAAGCAAGTTGGAGACAATTTTCAGGCATACTGGGCTATTCTGGGCATTTAGTAGATCATACCGGTAATGCGTACCGGTACACTAAACCTTCTAGAGTTCGCATACTGGTACTGCGTACCGGTACACTTTTCTGCTCTAGACTAATTTTTGTAAAATCATCATAACCTTTGATCCAACCGTTGGATTGAGCTAAAATTCTGACAAAATATATAAGACATCCAGATCTATAACTTTCATATTTTGCACGTTTTTAGAGTCGAAGCGGATCATGGTCAAAATGGAGGTAAATCGAGGCTCTGCAACCAAATGGTGTGGATGTTGGTGCCTTTGTTCCCAAGCACCAATACCTCCTTGATTTCTTCACTTTTAAGCCTCCAAATCCTCATGTAATGTGTCTATACCTTCACCACACATACATACTTAGTTGCAAGGTCTAAAATCCATCATTTAAGCTATAATTACCTGCAACATCAAAAATTCAACATTATTCATAATTTTGGCTAACTCTAAGTACTTATATGCAAAATTTTAGTTAAAATGCATGTAATGAGGCCGTGCTCATCATTAGTGGACCTGGTGAAGGTTAAGGCAATTATGAGTTGGGAGATACCTAAGTCTGTCTTCGAGATACGCAATTTATTGAGATTTGTAAGATATTATCAGAGGTTAATTAAGGACTTCTCATCGCTAGTTGCACCTATGACTCGACTAACCAAGAAAGATGTCAAGTTCTAGTGGTATGACTTATGCGAGAGGACATTCTAGGAGTTGAAAAGGTGGCTTACTTTAGCTTCTATTCTTATAGTTCCATAGAAGGGTCAGAAGTACACGGTCTATTGTTATGCCTCAAAGGAGGGATTTGAATGTTTTTTGATGCATTCTGGGATGGTGTTGGCTTACGGTTCACGAAAGACGAAGAACAATGAGCAGAACTACCCCACACACGACATGAATTTGATGGCCGTTGTCTTTGCCTTGAAGGCATGGCGCCGCTATTTATATAGAGAGAAGTTTGAGATTTTTTCAGACCACAAGAGCCTGAAGTACATCTTCACATAGTGAGACCTCAATATGAGGCAGCACTGGTGGATGAAGTACCTAGAGGACTGTGACTTCACTTTGCATTACTTCCTTGGTAAGACAAATGTGGTGGCTGATGCACTCAGTTGGAAGTCACAGGGAGTCTTGGCTAGTATAGCTTCTTAGGAGTGGCAGATGCTCAAGACTGTGTGACAGTTCAGGCTACACAAAATGGGTGAAGCTCAAGGCACTTTAGGTAGTCTAGTGGCTACGTCATCCCTATTGAGCATGGTGATCAAGTCCTAGAGGAAGGACATAGACATATTGTCCATCAGGAACCAGGTGCAGTCGGGTATGGGCAACGAGGGTTGGGCCATTCACCCAATGGAAGTCTTTGGTTAGAAGAAGGATTATGGTTCCCCAGTCTTTGAATTTGAGGGAAGAGATTCTCAGGGAGTTTCATTACTTCTGTTTTGCTGTGCATTCATGTGACATGAAGATGTACCATGATCTTCACCGTTAATACTATTGGAGTAGAATAAAGAGACATGTTAGAGACTTTCTCAGTAGGTGTTTCACGTGTCAGTAAGTCAAGGCTGAACATCAAAAATTGATAGGGTTACTCTAGCCTTTGGAGGTGGTTGAGTGGAAGTAGGAGCATGTCACTATAGACTTTTGACTTATTTGCCATGGATTTTGTGTGGGCATGACGCAATATGGGTGATCGTAGGCTAGCTTACGATGTCGGCATACTTTTTGGTAGTGCAGATGACCTTCATACTGGAGGAATTTTGCAGGTTGTATATACAGGAGGTAGTCTGGTTACATAGAGTATCCATATCTATTGTATCGGATCGGGATCTTGGTTCAAGGTCCACTTCTGGGAGAGCTTCCAACGGGTCATAGGGACACAGTTGATGATGAGTACAACTTTTCATCCCTAGATGGACAGTCAATAGGAGAGGACCATCCAGACTTTAGAGGACATGCTTTAGCCATGCATCCTTGATCTCAAGGGTAGCTAGGAAGAGCAATTACCCTTAGTAGAATTCCCTTATAAGAATAGTTATCAAGAAAGCATCTGTATAATACACTTTATGGGAGGTCATGTCATTCTCCATTCTATTGGATAAAGGTTGGTGAAAGACTCTCCACGGGTCTAGACTTAATTTGAGACACCTCAGAGAAGGTGGACTTGATATGAAAGTGTCTTCTTATGGCTCAGAGTCGGTAGAAGAGCTACGCCAATAAGCGGTAGCGACCTCTGGAATTCGAGTTTGGAATCACGTATTCTTGAAGGTTATGCCTAAGAGGGGAATGGTCAGGTTCGAAAAATGAGAAAATTTATTGTCGAGGTATATCAGGCCCTTCGAGGTGCTCAAAAGGGTTGGTAAATTCGATGACCAGTTAGCGTTACCACCAAATTTATCAGGTGTTCACGCAGTGTTCCATGTCTTCATGCTTCAAAAGTACACTTTAGATCCTACCCATGTGGAAGATTAGTGTGAGCTAGTTGTTGATGTAGATGAGAACTTCGAAGAAAGATCCGTGTGTATCATGGATAGCTGAGAACAGATTTTGCGAAGCAAGACCGTGAGGCGGGTAAAGGTGTTATGGTAGCACTGTGGTATAAAGGAGGCAGTATTGGAATGTAAGGACACTATTCGTACTACCTATCCATTCTTATTTCAGGATAGAGGTCCATTTCTTACAGTCATAGAGTATTATATGAACAGTATATGCATGTTGTTGTATGTGCATGTGTGTGACATTCGGGAACAAAATTCCTTTAAGGGTAGAACAATGTAAAACCTGAAAATTTTATTTTTTTATGAAAAAGGGTAAAATGGTAATTAGCCATTGTAGTATATGTTGAAAATCCAAATTTTTCTAGAACTCGGATAGTGAAACGACCTCACTGTTGTATTCATCTCTCGAAAAACTAGTTATCCAGTCAATTTTCTTTGAATTCCAAAACAGTCAGATTTTTCACGTTTTATGGTATGATCAGACGTCGCACGGTTAAAATAAATGCGATTAAATTTTATTCGCGAAACCTAGGAAATGAATTAAAGTTAGTTCATTAAAAATGTACGAAACTTAACACAACATGAGATTTAATTGATTCGAGACAAAATCATATTAGAAAAAGACGGGACGCATGACGCCTTGTGAGCCAATCATTGGAGCTTATAAAAAAGGGGAAAATTAGAATTTTTCCACATTTTTTTGCTGAAATTTCTAGATAGAGAGAGAGAGAGAGGAACCAAAGGTTCTCTAAGATCAAAGCTTTGAAATTTTATTCGGGTTCTTCTACGTATATTTACGCTTAAAGAGGTAGAGTTCCTTTTCCTAACTAAGTTTCTTTCCAACCTAGGGTTGAAATATTGAGTGGGTAGGGTATTAAAGATGAAATCTCATGTATAACAAATACCTATGAATTGTTGGAATATGGAAATAGGTATAGGAAAATGCTAAAACCAATTCTTGTATAAGTGGGTTTTATGAAATTGATTGATTTGGAATTTCATGAGAAATGTGTTGATTAGCCATGCTATTTGTTTACATAATCTATGTGCCTTTTAGGTGTTTGATAAGATTTTTATGGTTGATTAAGTATGTTATATTAATAGAAAATGATAAAACATGCTTCGGGGAGATTGTAAAATATAATTATATGTTTTATGATATAATATACATTGAGAAATTGAAAATGGTTATGGAGATGGAATATGTTCATATTATGTTCATGATAAAATGAACATGCTATTATAATTGCAATTGACCAACTTGATTGCATATTGATATGGAATGCAATTGTTCATTATATTTGCATATGCACGGGTAGCATTGCATTTATGGGAAATTGACATGAGTGTGGGTGGGTGTGTGTGCATAGTTTTGGGCTCGAGAAAGTTGGACCTAAGTTCGACTAAATCACGAGTTTTGCATTGAAAACAAAGGTTGAGATTAGCAAGAATGGCTAGATTCTCCCTTTGGTGCAAGACCCGGTAACTTCAGATACGCACTCCTGTTGATAAAATGTGCTGGCGTACGCGGAGCCGTTGATGGAAGTCCACAGATGTCGTGTTGGTAGGGTACCCATTGGTGAAAGTCTATAAATACTCACCCCAAGAAAGACCCGGGATTTATAAAATAGTCATTGGATGTTCAACATCAATGGCGGAGGCTTGGAATACCCAGATATATATGCATGGCATTGCATGTGTTATGGGAATCGATGGAGAGCCCGGGTTGCATTGCATGTGTAAGTTTCATCTCATAACATGGCATGATATTGTGATATTCATTTATGAATTGTATATTCTTGAATGAATATTTGATTGTTGAATTGCATCTGAATATTTCAAATGCATTTGGGTTGGGCAATAGCCTCCTTAGGAGATACTTTATTAAGCATGCCTCATCCTTTATAGGGAATATATTTCAGGTGTTGGACAAGCACTGATGGATGGCCCTTACATGGGCCCGTGTTGATGGTGAGGCCAAATTTTGGCTTTTGATTTTCATTTTGTAATAAACTATGTAACCTGCAAAAATTTTTTAGAAAGAGACATGTAATGAACACTTTGGACACTATTTTAGTTTAAATGAATGAATTTATGAGTTTGGATGAACATGGAAAGAGCTTGGATGGTTTAGAGTTGAAAATGGAAAGATTTGGAGAAAATTTGGGCTCAAGTACTGGTACCTAAGTGATTAACTACCAGTACCACGCTAGCGGATGGCCGAGATACCGGTACCTAAACTTACGGGTACTAGTACTTAGATTGCAGTGAGCTTAGGTACCGGTGCCAAGTCACATAGGTGCCAGTATCGAACAAAAGGAAGGTACCTAGCAAACAGTGGGCTCAGATACCAGTACCAACTAACATAGTTATTGGTACCTGAGAAATGGAAGATACCTGACAAACAGAAGGCTCAGGTATCGGTACCACGTGTAAGAGGTACCAGTATCTCTTCCAAAATTTTAAAAATTTATATGTAACTTTGTCAATCCTTCGAGCCTTAAGCCTTCTTATTTAAAGGGTGATACTAGTCAGTATTAAGTGTAAATTGATGGGAATTGGACCTTGGAATGGTCATACAAGTAACGTGTAACAAGTTATTGTGTTGGGCAGGGCTCCCGTGCAAAGGAGACTCTAATTGATTTTCGTTTTAGTTATGATCCAGGTAAAGGGAATATAATGACGTGGTGTCAGGTTATACGACATTCACAGGTACTTCCATGAGTTGATGGATGATCAATGGGTTAAGAAAGGACCCCGAATTTTGGGGCATCACGCCTTGTCACCAGGTTATCCACTTGGTGAACTTCTTGATAATTATAGATTGTCCGTTCACCTACAACGTTATTCTAGGATGGCCGATCCTCAATGCACTTAGATTAGTACCTTCAACATATCATATATGTTTTTGTTTCCCAACCAAGGATGGAGTGGGTGAGGTGAAGGAGATCAGGTTGTTGCTAGAAAATGCTACTGATTCGCACTATTTCGTGATCTAATTTATAATATATTATACACCTAAGTATAAGTGGTCGAATTGTAGTTTTCTCGGTTTAAGTCCAAGTATCGATCCCATGAAGAGTTTTAGTAATTTAGATTTTAAAATAAAAACAATAAAGTTTTTGCTTGAAGAAGTGTATCACTTGATAGCTTGTGATGTGATTAACAACTAGTTTAATTAAATAAAATATGCAACTAACCATATTAATGAGAAGAATATAAAGGATACCCTTCAATTTAGGGATTCCATATGCTTTATATTGGTTAACTACTGGAAATGCTACCTTACAACAATTAACTCCCATTTTATTGGCAAGTCAACCGGTAAGTCTGATGTATATTGACCATCACACATCAACTTCTTAGGTTAGCTGGTGGTATTCATGTCAATTAATTAATCCAAGCAAACCAGAAGGACAAGTCATTCATGCGAAATACTTGAATTAATCAATTGACTCTATAATAGTAGGTGCACATATAATAAACCATAACACAACCACTTATTAGGTTAACTGGTGGTATTAAGTCATAACACAGCAACTTCTTAGGTTAGCTGGTTATAGATGTATCAAGTGATTAATCCAAGCAAACCAGAATGACAAGCCATTCATGAGGAATACTTGAATTTCTCAATTAACTTCATCTGTGATACATATATACCAGTTAAATGATCTTAGTAATCCAGAAGGACAAGTCATTCATGAGGATCACTTAGGTCATTAATCTGATAGTTATAGCATGCTACAGTAGAACATCTTCAACTTTTCGGTGGAAGACTAGCCATACCGATAGGAACACCATAGATATTCATCTGACTGTATTATTATATATGAACAACTCTAATAATCCAGATGGACAAACCATTCATGAGGATCATTTTGGTTTAGTACCATGCAATAGTCAAACATCTTCAACGTTCTGGTGGAGGACTAGCCATACCGATAGGAAAGCTGTGGTGATTTTACTGGCAAGTTGATGATGCACTGATGACATAATTCCAGACACAGCACCGAAACTACGTACATCACTGTATCACACATGAAGCTTATAATACATATATAGATAAAGATATAAATAAAACATCAGCATTTCCAAAATCTAACCAATATTATACATACGTTCACCCTTCACTGAAGAGTATAAGTAACTACTCACGCCCCATTGCTATAGACAAACGAGGAGTACGGGTAGGTTTCATTACAACAGTAAATAAAAGACTGACGCGTCTTTCACAAGGAACAACTAAAACACAACCACCTTTACTATCAATTAAGACAAAAAGGTGGCAATAGTTCAGCTATCCGAATGGAAAGATATAACAGAAATGTACAATTACAAAGTATTGGTGTAGGACAGACCGGCTCCTGACTTTCTCTTTTTCTTTTTTTCCTTCTCTCATTCTTTATTTCTTTGGAACTCTCCCTTGGCTCTTGGATGGCCGGCCTCCTTGGAATGAAGAAACAGTCCCCTATTTATAGAAAAAAGGCAAGCACAAGGTGGAAAGTAAGGCTGAGATGGAGAAGTAAGGTTTTGCCACCTGGTGACCATCCAGACCCTAGGATCANCAGTCCCCTATTTATAGAAAAAAGGCAAGCACAAGGTGGAAAGTAAGGCTGAGATGGAGAAGTAAGGTTTTGCCACCTGGTGACCATCCAGACCCTAGGATCACCATCCAGATGGTGTTGCCTTGCAAGAGATTCCAAGTGTCTTGTTCTTAAGCTTCAAGGTGCCTTGCAGTTGATCCATGTGTCGCGTGCTGGATGTTCCATGGGTCTGTATTACACTTCGCTCCTTTGTTGTTTCAAGTTTTGAAAAATTGCCTCATATTCTCCAGTATTTCTGCATTAGACCCTGAAATTTAAACATAAAGTATTTAAAACTTTAATTTCCACACAAATTATAATTACTCCTAATTGAAAATTTTTAGTTGTTTTATCTGACAAAGTTGATTACTTAATCATTATAGTTTACACACTAATTAGGGTTAATCAACTACATAGCCTCGTCCAAAAACAATCATACCGTGAAAATGTGCCAGGCAGATAACCTTGACCCAAGAGATTCAGTAGAAGTGCTAAGAGCTTGGTTAGTAGAACAATTGATCTCGATAATCTTAGGAGAACTCCCAGAACAAGTAACATATATAGGTTCAAGGCTCTCCTCCCAAATCAAGAGAAAAATAGAGAATTTTCTGCTCACCAAGTTAGATGTGTTTGCTTGGAGCTATGAGGACATCTCAGAGCTTTATCCCCAAAAGGGCCAAAGCTATAACAGAAGAAGTAGGAAAACTCCTACAAGCACGGTCCATTAAGGAAGTTCATTATCCTAAATGGGTCACAAATGTGGTCTTGGTTAAAAAAATACAATGGGAAATGCAGTCTCTATATAGATTTTGCGAACCTCAATAAGGCTCGCCCAAAGGATTGTTTTTCTCTGCCATGGATTCACCTTTAGGTAGATGCAACATCAGGTTTGCAACTCTTGACCATCATAGATGCATTCTCAGATTATAATCAAATTCTTATGCATCTAGAGGACTAAGAGAAGACATCCTTTGTCACAGAGCAATGGTTGTATTGTTACCAAGTGATCCCGTTTGGCCTATAGAATGCTGGAGCAACGTACTGCCGTCTAGTCAATCATATTTTGAAGGATCTAAACAAGAAAATTATAGAAGTTTACGTTGATGACATGCTAATAAAGAGCCAAGCTGCAGAGGATCACGTTACCCGCCTAAATGAAGCTTTCCAAGTCCTAAGAAAATACCAAATGAAGTTAAATCCAGCTAAGTTTGGCTTTAGAGTTTCATCTGGGAAATTTCTTGGCTTCATGGTTTCCCAAAGAGGGATAAGGCAAATCTAGACAAAATCCAAGCTCTCTTGGATATGCATCCACCTCGTCTTATCAAGGAAGTGTAATGCCTAACAGGGAGAGTTACACTACTTAAAAAATTTGTCTTAAGAGCCAGTGATAAGTGCTTGCCCTTCTTCAAAACATTCAGAAAAGATTTTGAATGGACCAGAAGTGCACATTAACTTCGAAAACCTAAAGTAATACTTGGGATCCCCACCATTCCTATTTTGAGCAGTATCTAGAGAAAATCTATATATCTTTCTATTGTTGAAGGACCTGAGACTAGATACTCAAAGCTAGAAGAGGTAGCCCNGTATCTAGAGAAAATCTATATATCTTTCTATTGTTGAAGGACCTGAGACTAGATACTCAAAGCTAGAAGAGGTAGCCCTTGCCTTGGTAACAACAGCATAAAAGCTATGCCTATATTTCCAAGTGACTGAGAGAAAGCAAGCAACACCCACCAAAACAAAAAAAAAAGACATCTTGCATTTTTGCCCTCTCCCAATCTTACAAAAGTCCGAGGTATTAGGAAGCTTAGCTAAATGAGACATTAAGTTAGGGGAATTTGATATAACCTATCAGTCTAGGATCGAGTGCTGGNCAAAACAAAAAAAAAAGACATCTTGCATTTTTGCCCTCTCCCAATCTTACAAAAGTCCGAGGTATTAGGAAGCTTAGCTAAATGAGACATTAAGTTAGGGGAATTTGATATAACCTATCAATCTAGGATCGAGTGCTGGTGAATTTCATAGTGGAGAACACAATCGAAGAATGAGAATAAGCCACCTTAAATATTGATGGCTCCTCAACTATTGAAGGAGGAGAAGCAGAATTAATCCTGATCTCCCCAAGCTCGCTGGAGATAGAATATGCCTTAAGATTTGGATTTAAGGTCTCAAACAATGAGGCTAAGTATGGGACCTTGCAATCTAGGTTAAGGTTAGCAATTTCTCATGGAGCTAGTAACATTCAAGCCAAGATGGATTCTAAGCTAGTGGTCAAACAGGTTAGGGGGAGTATGAGATAAAAGATGAAAGAATGATTTCTTACATGACCAAGGTCAAGAAATGTGTTACCTAGTTTGAAAGCTTCAATATAAAGCAAATTCCTCAAGAAAAAAAATTTCATGCTAATTCCTTGGCATAACTGATCTCATCTTTTCATAATGAGCTCTCATGTTTGATCCGAGTGGAGCTCTTCCCAATGCCCAACATAGAGGAAAAGACTAGCGAAGTAAGCAATCCAACACAAACAATGGTGGACCCATCCTCTTATTCAATATTTAACACATGAAACTCTGCCATCAAAGGATGCTATTGAGTTTTCGCGTAGCTATGACAAATGTTTGAGGTTTGCCAACATCCTCAAGAATCCTCCATAGGAGCTCACCCCAATGACAAGTTTATGGTCTTTTGTGCAATGGGGTATTGATAAAGTTGGCTTTCTGCTAATCGAAAAATGGTAGAATAGGCTTGTAGCAATTGCCATTGATTATTTTACCAAATGGTCAAAGGCAGAACCATTAACCACAATCACTGAACACAAGCTTAGAGGTTTCATATAGAAATCCATAATCTATAGTTTTGGAATAACCAGAGTTCTCATAATTGATAATGGGAAATAGTTTAATAATGATGCCCTTAGAGAGTTCTCCTATGACTTAGGTATTCAAAATCATTACTCATCCACCCTCAAGCTAATGGTTAGACTGAAGTCACCATCAGAACTCTACTAAAGGTATTAAAAACAAGGGTGGAATCCTAAAAAAGACTACGGGTATAAGAGCTTCTCGACATCATATAGGCCTATTGAACAATGGAAAGGTCTCCAATTGGGGAAACTCCATTCTACTTAGCCTTTGGGACTGAAGTAGTGATACTGATCAAGATGGGACTAGAAATCCAAAGGTTCCAACATTCTCCTCCGAGTGCTAGTCCTCTAGATATGACTTTTTTCTCTCTTAGTAGTTGTTGGTGCTCACGAGGTTTTATAGGAGGAGCTTCGTCCCCTCTTCGATTTTGTTCCAAGAGCCTTCCCAAATGGCCTCTCCAGATCAACTCCTCTATTTGGTCTTTAATAGTGATACAGTCTTTCATGTAGTGGTCATGGTCATGGTAAAAATGATAATACTTATCTTTTGCATGTAAAACCCGAGAAAATTTTAAATTTTTATGAAAAGAGGTAAAATGATAATTTGCCACTACGGTATGGTTTGAAAATTCAAATATTTCTAGAACTCAGATGATGAAACGAACCTTACCCTTTGATTTTTCTCGCGAAATCTAGTTACCCAGTCAATTTTTATTGAATTTTGAGACAAACGGATATTTTGCATTTTTTCGAGGCAATCGGGTGTCGCGTGATTAAAATAAATGCGACCTGCTATTAAATTGTGAATACTGGATAATAATTTAAAGTTAGTTCAAATAAAAATATATTGAACTTGAACTGAGACAATATTTAAGTAATTTAGGATGAAATCGGACCCGAGAAAGGCGAACGTGTGGTGCAATGAGGGCCAAGCATTCAAAGGGTATAAATAGGGGAGAAAAAATAGATTTTCTCCCCATTACCCATCAGATTTTCATTGGAAAGGGAGAGGGAAGAGGAGATAAAAAATCAAGGGTTTTCTTCAACTTCTCTCTACGATCTACGACTATCCGTTCGTCGAATCACCTTGGGCCAAGAACAAAGATTGTTCTACACGATGTGTGTTACAAAACCATACCAAAAATCACAGGTTTTGACGAAGTCCAAAAGACTAGATTTTTGGAAATCAAGGGTTAAAGTTTGATTAGGGTTCTTGGGAGTTTTCTACCACTTGAAATATGCTTCAAGAGGTTGGATTCCTTTCCTAATTAGGTTTACTTCCAACCTAAGGTTGAAATATGAAATGGGTAGGGTATTAGAGATGTAATCTCATGTATGACACATATCTATGGTAGTTGAAATGTAGAAAATGGGTATAAGAATGGTTAAAATCAATTCTAGCATGAATTAGGTTTGTTGAAATTACTTATTTGTGATTTCTTGAGATATGTGGTGAAAGAGGCATGCCCTGTGTTATAATTATGCCTTGAAGGTGTTTGATGAAATGTCTATGTTGATTAAGTGTGTTAATTGCATTAAAAATGTTATAACATGCTTTGGTGAGGTTATTGATGGTAGTTATATGTTTATGATGTAATTGATCATGGAAAATGTTGATGGTTATTGAAGTTGTTCATAATGTGTTTATGACATATTAAACTTGATATTGAAAAATGCAATTGTGCATTTGCATATGCACGAAAAACATCGCATTCATGGTCATATGATATGAGTGTGGGTGTGTGCATGAGTTTATCAAACACCACTCTTGGTGGGTGATGCATGAGCTCAGAAAAATTGGACCAAGGTTCAACTAAGTCACACAGGTTGCATTGAAAATAGGGTTGGAGTCAGTAAGAAGGGCTATATTGTCCCTCGAGTGCAAGACATGGTGATTTTGGATACGCACTTCATTGGTATTGAGTCCATAAAATGTGTTGGCGTATGCAAAGCTGTTGGTGGAAGTCCATAAATGTTGTGTCGGTTGGGTGCCCGTTGGTGGAAGTCCATAAATACCCACCCCAAGAAAGACCCGGGAGTTTTAATAGTCACTAGATGTATAACATCAATGGCGGGGGCTTGAAACGCCTGAATTTATACATATAACATTACATGTGTCATGGGAGCCAACGAAGGCTCGGGTTGAGTTGCATATGTGAGTCTTATCTCATAATATGACATGACATAGGGAATTTTATTATGAATTGCATATTCTTAAATGGATTGTTTATTGATTGTTGAACTGCATGTGAGTATTTCTTATGCATCTAGGATGAGGAGTAGCCTCTTTAGAAGATACCCTATTGAGCTTTGTTCACCCTTTATGGGGGCAACATTTTAAGTGTAGGACAAGCGCCGATGGATGGCTCTCACTCAGGCCCTCATTGATGAAGAAAAGCCGAGATGTAGCTTTAAATCACGTTTTTGTAAAATAATTATGTAACTTAGTTTTTGAACATGTAATATTGTATAAATGATTGTAAAACGAACTCATATGAACTATGTTTTATGTAAAATTGTATGTTATGAGTTTGGATGGGTGTTGTAAGAGATTGGGTAAGTTGGAATTGAAAGCAGTTTGAATTGGGAGAAATCTAAGCTCTTCTACTGGTAGAACGTTGATTATTTACCAATAGAAAATTTCTAGAAGGCTCTTTTACCTGTTGGATGTTAAATATCTATCAATAGAACAATTCCAGAGAGCTCTTCTACTGGTCGAGTGTTGATTATCTACCCGTAGAAGCTTCCAGTGAGTTCTTCTACTAGTAGAACATGGAATTTTCTACTAGGTTTTCTTTAGTTTTTAGAAAGTTAAAATGGTCTTGCCAAGCCTTCGAGTCTTGAGTCCTTTTTCTCAAGGGATATAAATGGAGTAAAATTTAGGGCATATTTATGTATATTAGACCTTAGAAGGGTCATATGATTGAAATGTACACAAATTATGCATTTGGGAGTGCCCGATACAAGGGAGACTCTGCTAAACACTATGTGGTTTATGATCTCGGTGAAGGATATGTTATTGCCATGGTATCAGGTTATGTAGCTATTACGGGTATTTCGAGTGTTGATGGGTGATCAAAGGGTTGACAAAGGACCCTTGATTCTAGGGATGTAACATTGCACATTTGTGGGGAGGTGTTCTGAGCTTTGTGGGCCATTTAAGCACAGTTTTGTCATGTATCTGGAAGAGGACGTGCTCGATCGAGGTGTTCAGAGGGGATTATCCTTCATACCTTCTTGGTGGAAAGCCAAGCTCTAACCTTTCTCTTATGGGCACGTGGTCTGTCTTTCTTTTTTTGGAAGTTTTAGCCTTGTCAAGCTTCTCTTGATCTTTTTGCTTCTTTATAGAAGGGTAGTTCTCCACTCCTTTTCCAGCATTCAAGGTGTCCTCTACACTCATATGACCTTGAGCTCTAGAAAGAGATCTGCTATACTTGTAGGTGGAGCCTTAGAAAGTGAAAACGAGAACCTGAAGGGTTAAAGTCCTCCTATGAAGGTAGTCAAGGCTAACTTATCATCAACAATGTCTATCTGTAAAGACTCTTCTCTGAACCTTGCTACAAATTTTTGCCGTGATTCTCTCTTCATCTACTTGAGATTCAAGAGATAAGTGACAGGTTTCCTATGTGTTCTTCCTCTGATTAAATGAGAAAGAAAAGATTTGCTAAGTTCCACAAAAAACCCAATAGACCCCAGAGGGAGTTTACTAAACCAGAGGCGAGCTATTCCCTTGAGGGTGGTAGGGAATGTTCTCTACAAATGACTTGATTTGGAACATTGGGAAGTAGCATCAGAGATTTATAAGTTTCCAAATGATCATTCTTTCCATCAAAATTGTCTATTGAAGGCAACCTAAATTTTGGTGGTAGTGAATAATGTGTGGCATCATGTGAGAATGGGGATTCTAGGCATTGGGTTAGAGTGTTCATATCTTTTAAAGCTCNATCAAAATTGTCTATTGAAGGCAACCTAAATTTTGGTGGTAGTGAATAATGTGTGACATCATGTGAGAATGGGGATTCCAGGCATTGGGTTAGAGTGTTCATATCTTTTGAAGCTCTAGCTTTGACATTGTTAAGAACATCGCCAATCCGATCATTAACTTTCTTGAATTTTCGGTCCAGAGATGCACTCTCCTCTTGTTGGTGAAGAGTTTATTGCTATGTTCTTCCCCTATATCCTTTTCTGGGTTACGTGGGGTTTCTTCAGAATGAGAGGCATGTTGTGGCTGTTGCTGATGTTGGCCAACAAGGGCTTGAAGGATTTGTTGAGTTTGTTGAGCGAGGCCTCCAATAGTTTGGTTAAGTCTATCGTAGTTCCTCTACAAAATGAGTACTATTGAGCCTCTTGTTGTTTATTGGCTCATGGGGGGTTCTCGGTCATGATTGTCTCCTTTGTTTACTCCTTACAAATTTCATTTTCTTGGGGGATATCTATATTTATATCCATTGATCTAGTAATCACCATCTTTAGTTTTATTTTATTGAATTGTAAAAAACACCGAGATATTTTGTCTTTTTCCACATATGGCACCAAACTGTTGGTGCAGAAATTTGCCCAACATTTATGCGAGCAAATGAGGTGGTCTCTTTTCTCCTTGTCACCCTTCTTCGTGTTACCCTTCCAATGTTTTGAATAAGTTTACACAATGTTAATTCAGCTCTCTAGAACTTCAAGTGAGGATTCTACAAGCTAGAATTCCTGAAAGGGAAGTTGAAGGCCGAAGGGGGAGCTCCGGGGGTGGACCCTCCAATACTTAAGTTAGTATTTATTGGAAGGTATCTAAAGGTATGTGCAAAGACTAATGCTGCATACATTTAGTCTTCCACTAGGCTCCTTTTATAGTGTTTTGAATGGATAGTCAATGAGGAGTGGATTCAAGGCTCCTCCGTTTATTCTGAGAAGTTAAGACTCCTTTCGAGGAGTCTATCGTCTCTTATCTTTGTAGGAATCTTTTTTTGGTTGGAGTCTATCTTCTTGAATGGTGGGAAGGAATCCTCCTCATGGGGGAGTCTTTTGAATCTCAGATAGACTTGGTAAAAAGGTAGAGACTCCTTTGAATTGACGGAAGTCCGCCTTTCAATTGTTTATCCCTTGCACGCATTCTACTAACCTTGTCTTGGAGGTTTTTTTGAATTTCAAATAATAGATAATGTGATCCATAGAATCCTTTTCATATGCCTGCTAGTAGGGGAAAGTTGGTTATCAGGATTGGGCTTGCTCCAAGCTTTTCTAGTAGTGTTACAGCTCAACGGATCTGCCAACAGTAATATTTTAAAAGCTAGGGTGTTGCTAGAGCTTTCCCATCATAATAATTAATTTCCTACCACATCAGTCAACAAGCTCTTTCTCCCTTTCCTTGGCCTTGTTCACATCTTTCAATAGCCTCCAGCCCTCTTCCAGTGCGCTTTTAGAAGTGCGCTCAATTGAAAGGGAGTTTATGATATGGTCCAGGTGAGCATGAACTTGCACTAACTCCTCCTCAGAAGATCGCAACTCCTTCTTAACATCAAGATAATCATAGAGGGCTTTCTCTAGCATTTCTTTCCAAGGTTTTTCTTCCATAAAAGATGAGCAAGCCATCTCAGTAGCCAAAATGTCCATCTAGCAAGACAAGAGACATCAGAATGCTAAAGGTAGAAGGGAAAGAAAAAAGAGGAAGGCCAAGGAAAAAGGTTCACCTTGTAGAAATTATGGGCCATCATCTTGGAAATCTTGGTTGTCCCCACTTTATTACCTCCTGAACTTCATGATAAGAAGCAAATACTTGAAACTTTTGAAAGACAAGTTCTAGTTCATTATACATGCCCTTTGGAGCACCACCAGCCTTGACAGTAGGAGTGAAAACAAGAAACCCCTCTACAGACATGGGGGTAGGGAGTTTTCCATTGACAATTTTCTTTCTTTTCTTGATTAAAGGGACATCAAGAGAAGATTCAATATCAAGGAGATCACATCAATAGAAGTAGAAACATCAAGAAATCTTTGAGGCAAGGGCCCCCCCCCCCATCCTCAACCTCTTAGTGATGGGTAGAGGAGGGCTAGTCAAACCCTCTTCAGATTGGCGAACCCTAAACTCATGAAGGGCCTTCTTCTCAGGTTTCGAAAGACGCCCTATTTAAAAAAAAAAGAATAATTAGGAACTCTCACTAAAAGAGTTTTGTGTCTTAGAAAAATGAGCTTGGCAACCTAAACTTGATAGGCATAGGGACAACGACAATATTTGTTGGAGGCGCTGGCCCAAGCTTGTATTTGAAAAAGTTCACGCCAATCACCAGAAGATTGAATCCTTGGTTTTATGGTTCTAAACCACCTTCATCCTATTCTCAAATTGCTCTGGCATGATGATATTATTGATGAGCCCAAATTTAGACCAAGTCTAGGCCTAGTTCATGGGTTAAGCCCAAACCATCAAAAGGCAGGCCAGACTTAGCTCAAGGCCTTAGTACAGTCCAAAGCTCAAGAGTCCAAGAAGAATCAATGCACGTAGGAGAGCAACCATCGGAATAGCCATAACTCCATGATAATGTCTATCCCAAATTGTAGCTATCTTCTCTGATAAACTAGTACTTGACCTTCACATCATCGCCATAGCTAGGGCTCTACGCCTATAAATTGTAAACTCCCTACACATGGGGATAGATCTCACACTATTCACCTTGAGCATACTATTGTTCTCTCTCTCCTTTACTACCTTGTACTCTCTCATTAATATAGTTCTCTGGTTACCGTTGCCACCTTCAGTGGTTAGGTCACCCAAACCTAACCACCCAATCTATGTCTCTAATTATTAACTGCTTCATTATTTGTTTTACACCACACATTCAACTTATTTGATCGTGCTTAAATCTACTTTTATGCATCATCAATTATCAACTGCAACGGAAAATAGAACATCGAATCTTGACACTTTTTTGTAAGAAGAAAAAAGGAAAGACATAGAGAATAAAGTACAGAATTACCAGAAAAGGGAGGCATGACTCACCAGTGAGACAAAATCCTGATACGATTAGGCATAGGAGGTTCAGAAAGGTTGAATTCTCAACCAAAATTAGAGAAGAAGAAAAATATTTCTTTCCATTCTCTTGGAGGAGAGAGAACCTCTGTTAGCAGATCAGTACTACTAGGTCTTTTGGTCCAATAGTACCTGTCATAGCTCAGATCAAGTCTGACCTTGATTTAGAAAGGATGTAGTATTTCGCCCACAGAATGAAACACCTCAATGCCATGGGCAAAACCCCAAAGAATCCTTAAACCAATCAAGATTCTCCAGCTATTGGAGGTGAACTAGGAAAGGACGATGTAGAGGAAAGACAAGAAATTACAAATATAAGATTAAATGGGAAGCCGGAGCCCAACAATGAGGAAAAATTCATAGAAACATACTTCACCCTCAAGGAAATCGTCATTTGTATGAACCCTTAATTGCACAAATTCTTGTATGGAGAATTGAATATGAATCCTCTCAAGTACAAACCTTAGTAAGAGAATTGAATGTGAATCCTAAGGGTCCTTAATGTTCTTTAGGCCTCTTTAATTAACCCAAAGGCATTGATCTCAATAGAATTCTAGCAAGGTCTAGTTTGTATGAGGAACTCTACCCAAAACACAACCTAAGTCAACAAAAATTTTGATTGACCTTTCAAGGTCTAACATACATATCCAATTGAATTCATGCATAAGATAACAATGACAAGTTCAAATGTAAACCATTCATTCAAACAGAAGAAAAGTTTACATTAAGTCCCCATATACATGCTTTTACCAAAGAAGAAACATATGTTGTTTAAACCAAACGTACAAGGCTATCAATTTTACAATTTGGGACCTAAAATCTATATATCAAAGATAAGAGCCCGAGCTCCATATCCATCATCAAAGTAAACCCATGGGAGACCATCTATGGAAGCGTGCGTAGTACCTAAAAAATGTTCCCACAACGGGGTGAGCCTAAGCCCAGTAGAGTATCTCTTATAAGAATACCTCATAACCCAAATGCATATAATATAATGCATATAAAACTCAACAATCACATATATGCAACAAGTAACATAAAAGAATGTTACTAAACTAAATATGCCAAGCTATGAGTGATGTTTCATGAATTCATGTTCGACTCTGAACCCACTCTCAGGTTCCCATGCATACCCATGATGTAATGCTATTTCATGATCTGGACAATTCTAAGCCCCTGCCATTGAGCTATACACACCCAATAACCATNGCATGTTCGACTCTGAACCCACTCTCGGGTTCCCATGCATACCCATGATGTAATGCTATGTCATGATCTGGACAATTCTAAGCCCCTGCCATTGAGCTATACACACCCAATAACCATTTCAATTATTATATTTTCTTTTAGGGCAAGTAATTTATGGCCTTTCACCAACGGACTACCAACCCGTTAACGGATCTCGAGGACATCCCACCTCTGGCTCCATTTTTGCCAACATATTTTTATGGACTTGTTACACCATCAAAAAATGTATGACCAAATAAAACAGGTCTTGCACCCGAGGGAAAATGTAGCCCTTCTTGCTATGCCCCGACATATTTTCATGCAATTTCCCATGAAACTCTATTGAACCTTCGTCCAATCTTCCATGCCCCACCCATCACACACCTACGTGATAAGCTATTTATCCATGCACAACACATACAACTGTGCCAAATGTCTAGTGGATGTGATGTTTAACATGTGCACATGCAATGTATGTACAATTGTTTTTGAATTGAAAACACAATGTCAATTATACCATTAAAACATATAATAGCATTCTAGAATATCATCCAACACGTTATATACATTGATTAACTCAAATAAATTGCTTGAATACATTTAGGCATTTTATCAAACACATAGGATGCATAATTGTAAACACCTTACATTCCCATTATAATCTATATGTAAAATATGTTCAACAACTCAACTCGAGTAGAAATTAAGCAGTATGCTCGCAAGTTCCAATTAACTCACTGGCTACACTAGTTATAGGCTAATCATGTGATTAACATATATTTACTCAAATCCATATCATATACAAACCTTAGATTGAAAGGGAATCTAAATAGAAGGGAACCCCATCTCCTATAGCGTGTGCAAATAAGAGAAAAAGTGGAGAAGAAATCCTTTTAGAATGCCCAAATAAGCTCTTCAAAGCCCTAGCCCCAAACCCATGATTTTTGAAATTTGGGGGAAATGGGCAAAATTGATGTTGACGAATAGCCCTCGTCGAGTAGAACCACTTTTGTTCTTGGTGTTTGATGATCCAAAGGTGGGATCTTAAAAGATTTGAGGAAAAAGGAAGGAGAAGTTGAAGAAAACTCTGAGTCTCTCTCTCTCTCTCTCTCTTTCTCTCTCGAATGTTTTTCACCAAGCAAATGAAAGAGTGGGAAACAAGGTGTAGGAAGTGCCACGTGTCACCTTCTTATTGATTGGAAATCTCCCATGTCCAATCAAATTGTGCCATGCGTCATAGTGGATAAGATTAGTTGAATGACCTTTTAATTACATTACGGGTCCCGAGAATAAATCCAAGTTGCTAGAAATTTTATCATGCGACCTCGATTTACCTCGTAAAGCATAAAAATCCTAACTATCTCATAATTCAGTGAAAATTGAATGTCCAACTTGATTTTTCGAGACGAATTTAACAGTAAAGTCTGTTTCATCATCTAAGTTACATAAAAATTTAAAATTTTTTAATCTTGCTCAAAATGGCTTAATTACCGTATTATCCATTTAATTGATTTATTAAATATTCCTAGTTTCACATTATTTCCCTCTTAAAAAAAATTTCGTCCTTGAAATTACAACATATGCAACATATGAAATGAATGCAGATGGAATCATGTCACATGCAGCTAACATGAAAATTAAATTGTACCTCCATCTTCAAATAGAAATGGATAGGTAGTTCGTATAGTGTCCTCGTGTTCCCATGTAGCCTTCTTGACACCCCGATGATGCCACAGTGCCTTAACTAGCCTTATATTCTTGCCCGCAAAACCTAATCTCGACTATCCAAAATACAAACCGGCCCATCCTCGAAGGTTTCATCCACATCAACTACCAGTTCACACCAATCCACCATATTGATAGATTTGACGATAACCATAACCGATAAGAAAATGCCCCGATCCTCTCAAGTACTTTGAAATGTCCAATTTATCTCAGCGACAACTTGCCTCTTTTCCCAAATAGGACATTTCTCTCTTAGGCATAACCTTCAAGAAGACATAATCACCCACCTCAAACTCAAGATGTCTCCGCCTCTGCTCAACATGGCTCTGTTGTCGGCTTTAAGGTATGAGAAGATGCTTCCATATAATAGCCACCTTCTCATAGGTATTTCTAATCATGTTTGCACCAATGGAAGGTCCTTCTCCCACCTTCGTCCAACAAATCAGAGAATGACATGATCTCCTATACAAAGCCTCATAGGGCAACATTTGTATGCTTGCCTAATAACTATTGTTATAGACAAAATTCACTAAGGGCAAGTGATCCTCCCAACTGCCCTTGAAATCAAGGATGCATGCCCGAAGTATGTCCTCAAAGATCTGTATCATCCTCTCTGACTAGCCGTCAGATTATGGATGAAAAGTTGTGCTCCACATCAACTGTGTACCCATACCCCTTTGAAAGCTCTCCCAAAATTGATTTTTGAATCATGGATCTCGATCCGACACAATGGAAATGGGTACCCCGTGCAACAGGACAATCTCTCGAATATATAGCTTGTAGAATTCCTCCAATGTGAAGGTCATCTGTACGACTAATAAATGAGACGACTTGGTAAGCTGATCCACTATAACCCAAATTGCGTCATGTCCCCAAGTAGATCATAGCAAATGAATAACAAAGTCTAGCGTCATATGTTCCCATTTCCACTCGACTACCTCTAGTGGCTAGAGCAACCCTGTTGATCTCTGGTGCTCAACCTGGACTTGTTAACAAGTCAAACACCTACTCACAAACTCCACAACGTGCTTCTTCATCCTACTCCACTAGTACTGGCAGCAAAGATTCTGATACATCTTTGTGCCACCGAGATGAATCACAAAACGATAACAATGAAACTCCCAGATTATCTCCTCCCCCAAGTCGTTGGAATGAGGAACAAGGACTCTGCTTCTATATCGTAGACTACCATCTGAATGGATAGCCCAACCCTCTTCACCCTATCCATACTGTAGTTTGTCCCTAATGGACAATACTTTGGAATCCTAACCTTAAGCCGTAACCACTATGCTGAGTAAAGACAAAGTAGCAATCAAACTATCCCTAATAACCTGAGCCTAATCTTGATAGTGCAATCCAAACTGTACCACAATCTCAGCATCTGCCACTCTTGAGAAGCCACACTAGGTACAACTCCCCATGATTTCCAACTGAGAGTATCAGCCACCATATTTGCCTTACTAGGATGATTGTGCAAACTGAAGTCATAATCTTCTAAGTCTTTCATCGATCGGTGATGTCTCATGTCAAGATCTCGTTGAGTGAAGATGTACTTCAAACTCTTGTGGTCCAAATACACTTCAAATGGTTCTTCATATAGATAGTGGCGACATGGCTTCAATGCAAAGACAATAGTCGCCAACTCTACGTCGTGAGTTGAATAGTTCTTATCATGGTTCTTGACTTGATGGAAACCATAAGCAACTACCCTACTGGATTGTACCAAGATGCATCCAAGTCCCTCATTTGAATCATCACAGTAAACTGTGTACCTTTGTCCCCACTCTGGAACCATCAGAATAGGAGTTGAGGTCAACTTCCTTTTCAACTTCTAGAATGCCTTTTCGCAAGAGTCATCCCATTGAAATCTGACATTTTTGCTAGTCAATCGTGTTATAGGTGCCGCTAGGTAGGGGAAATCCTTAATGAACCTCTTGTAATACCCTGTCAATCCCAAAAAATTACATATCTTGAAGACTGATTTCAATCTCTCCTAATTCATTACCACCTCACCCTTTGTCAGGTACATTAACACACCCATAGCGAATACAATGTGACCCAAAAACTTGACCTCCTTCAGCCAAAACTCATACTTATTAAATTTGGCATGTAGTTGATGATCTTTCAAGGCTGGTAAAACAATCCTGAAGTGATGTTCTTGCTCCTCCTCCATCTTGGAGTACACAAGAATGTCATCTACAAATACTATGACAAACTAATCCAGGTAGAGTTTGAATACCTTATGTATAAGGTCCATAATGTCACTGGAGCATTTGTCAACTTGAATGGCATGACCATGACCTCGAAGGGGTCATACTGAGTCTTGAATACCGTCTTAGGAATGTCTACCTCTTGTACCTTCAACTAACGGTACCCCATGCGCAAGTCTATCTTAGAGTAGACTCGAGCACCATCTCAACTGATCAAATAGGTCATCTATGCGCAATAATGCATACTTGTTCTTGATGGTGACCTGATTCAATTGTATGTAATCTATACAAGGCCTAAGGGTCCCATCCTTTTCCTTGGCAAATAGTGCCAAAATGTCCCAATGTAAGGTACTCGGTCTAATAAAGTCCTTGTTTAACAATTCTTGCAATTGGGCCTTAAGTTCTTGTAACTTCATTAGTGTCAGCCTATGCAGCATCATAGAGATAGGGAATATACCAAGCTGCAACTTAATGGAAAGGTCGACTTCCCGATGAGGAGGCAATCCTAGTAACTCTAGAAAGACATATGCATACTCACAAACAACCCAGGGTAGACCCAACTTCTGTTTCATCTCGTCCTTAAGGGTAAGACTCGCAAGTCAACCCATCAACTGTCCGTGCCAATGGAGTCATACATGGCCTAGGCAAAGCATTATGGTTATCTCCTTTGAATTTGAAATAAACTCCCTCAAAAATATAAGTGGTGACTCTCTTCTAATCACAATCGATAACTACCTGATGTGCTGATAACCAATTCATCCCAAGAATTACATCGAACTCCAACATGTCCATGACCTAAGGTCTAACATGAGTTAAATCCCACCAATCTCTAATTCACAACTCTGACATATCTTGTTATTACAAAACCTAACTCCTATGGGAGAATTCAGATACACAAGGCTCCTCTAAGGTGTCAATCTCTAAGTCAAATCTTTCATACAAGATGTAGAGATGAATGAATAAGATGCACCAATATCAATAAATACTCGTGCCTATAAGCGAGAAAGTAGAAATATATCATATATCACCGACTAGTCCACTAGCTTAGTCTAAGGAGTGATGGCGTAAACTCGCCCCTAGGTCCTTGAAGTATTGTCCTAATAGCCTTGTCCCTAGTTTCGGCCTACACCTTGACCCATCTGGCCTAATTACGAAGTCCCTGCATGTGAAGTGGCTAGAACTTGCCCAGTGCCTTGAGGCTGATATTGATTTTCTTGGCCCATGGTAGGGTAGAGAGGATTGTAGAATGTTTGAGAAAGTCTCACTAATGATTGGGACTAAGAAGTCCCATAACTCTGGGATCCTTGCAAGAAAGGGCAATCTCTCTTTAGGTGGCCTGGATGATAACACAAGTAAACTGCCTTTTGGCCTCCCTAATATATACCCTTAAAGTTCTTCCCCCTTGGGAAGCTCGACTCTAGCCTTGGCCTTGATGACCCTAGCTTTGTTCCTAAAACACTTATAGTGTAAAAGTTTTTTGTTTCTTGCCCAAACTTGTGTTAGAGGATTGACCCTCCTTCTTCATGCCTTTATCTCTGGCCTCCCAAATTCTCCTAGTCATTTATCTCTCTCCCAATGGTTATGTCTTTCTTGACTAAAGAATCCAAGTATTGTAATTTGTGGCCTACGATCTTTTCCCATATGATCAGTTTTAGACCATCTTCGAACATTCTCACCTTTGTCATGTCAATGGCCACATAATCATCAATAAAACAGGCTAACTCGGTGAATTTAGCCATGTATTGCAAAACCGTTATCGTCTCATGCTTGAGGTCTAAGAAATATCGAGCCTTTACTAATTTGAGTGCAAAAAGGAAGTACTTATTCATAAATAACTTTTTGAACTCAGCCCACATCATGGCCTCCAAGTCCCTTGATGACTTTACCCATGTCCACCATTGGTGGGCTTCCACTTCAAGTTGAAAAATGGTAAGTCTAATCTTTGTGGTATCCGACGTGATTTCCATTGCCTAAAAATTCTTATCCACCTTTTTGAACTAATTGTTGGCTACCATAGGGTCTNCCCATATACATGTCTTTACAAAATAATATAAATATGTTGTATAAACCAAAAGTACAAGGCTATCAATTTTATAATCTGGGACCTAACATCTATACATTCAAGATAAGAGATCGAGCTCCAGTTCCACCATCAAAGTGAACCCATGGGAGGGCCATCTACAGAAGCGTGCGAAGTACCTAAATAATATTCCCACAACGGGATAATTCTAAGCGCAGTACAGTATCTCCTGTAGAAAANCTTTCCTCAATGAAAGTAGGTGGCATGTGTGCCTTGAACTTTCTGGAGGTTGCTCAAGCTTCCTTGACCCATGTTAGCAGTAGCTTGTATGAAAGTAGCCACCATGGCAACCATGGCATTCATAAATGCCTCTTGATCGTAGATGGGTGGAGATGGCGGTTGGTTGTTCCGACCACCTCCTCGACTAGGTCGACGTCCTAGTCCTCTAATTGTCATCAAAAACACACAAGATAGCAATAGACCTAATTTAGTGTCATAGATCATTAGCAACATCAAAGCATCATAGAATATGCCAAGGCAATGTCATAATGCTTTAAAAAAAACATGCAAGTTAGTTTCAAGTTAATGTCATGACACACTCTTACTCTTTTTTATCATAATTCTTAGGATACTAATAATTTGGGGGCTGAAATGTAATCCATTTGAAAGTATACCTCATAAGCTTTCCAACAATAACTTATTCGTGTAATTCCAATTTCGGTAGCAAAAGTTATGGCCGTTCAAAGTTAGAGGAAAATGCAATGTTTTCTAACCCACCGATGTTCTACCAATAGATTCAAAACAGAGTGTTGTTCTACCGATAGGTCGATGTCCACCTACTAGTAGGTTCAATACAGAACGATGTTCTACCAATAGTTTGATGTCCATTCTACCAGTAGGTTCAAAACAGAAGGCTATTCTACTGGTAGGTTGATGTCCATCTTATTGGTAGGTTGATGTCCATCCTACCAGTAGGTTCCAAAATAGAGAGTTGAGCTACTAATAGGTTTAAGGTCAACCTACCGGTAGGTTCAAAACAAAAAAACCTTCCTATCGGTTCGTTCATGCCATCTAAAGGTAGGTCAAGCCCAAAAGCTAACCTACCGGTAAGTCATGTATTAATTCCTACCGATCCATCTATGTTTTTTTTCCTTCTTCTTTTCCAACCTTAAGGCTATATTTTTACCTAGGTTTTCGCATTTTTCATGTTCAAGCATACATATATTCATAAATTTAATGTCCCAACCTAAATCTTCTGGTAATAGAAAATGATGGATTCACATCCCATGAGACCATGCAAGATCTAAAGCCTAGGCTCTCATACAAAGTCGTAATGCTCCAAACCCTAGGGGTCTTTAATGCCCATTAAGCCTCATTAATTAACTCAAGGCATTGATCCCAACAAAATTTCAATGAAATCTCATTTGTACGGAGAGCTCCACCCAAAATACAACCTAAGTCAATAGCAATTCATATTGACCTTCCAATGTCCAACATACATATCTAATCGAATCAATTTATTAGACAACAATAACAAGTTCAAATATAAACCATTCATTGAAACAAAAGAAGAGTTGACATTAAGTCCCCATATACATGTCTTTACAAAATAATATAAATATGTTGTATAAACCAAAAGTACAAGGCTATCAATTTTATAATCTGGGACCTAACATCTATACATTCAAGATAAGAGATCGAGCTCCAGTTCCACCATCAAAGTGAACCCATGGGAGGGCCATCTACAGAAGCGTGCGAAGTACCTAAATAATATTCCCACAACGGGATAATTCTAAGCGCAGTACAGTATCTCCTGTAGAAAATAACTCCCAACCCAAATGCATATGATATGATTTACATACAACTCAACAATCACATATATACAACAAGTAACATAAAAATAATGTTACTAAACATGCTGAGATACAAGTGATGTTTCATGAATGCATGTTCGACTACAAACCCACTCTTGGGTTCCCATGCATACCCATGATGTAATGTTATGTTATGAACAGGGCAATTCCAAGCCCTCACCATTGAGCTATACACACTCAATGACCATTTCAATTTTTATCTTTTCTTTAGAGGCAAGTAATTTATGGCCTTTCACCAATGGGCTACCAACACGTTAACCGATCTCGAGTACATCCCACCTCCAGCTCCATTTTCGCTAACACACTTTTATGGACTCATTACACCATCGAAAAATGTGTGCCCAAATCAATCGGGTCTTATACCCAAGGAAATATCCTGCCTTCTTATTATGCCCCGACATATTTCCTTGCAATTTCCCATGAAACTCAATTTAACCTTGGTCCAATCTTCCAAGCCCCACCTATCACTCACCTATGTGATAAGTGATTTATCCATGCACAACACTCAAAACAATGCTAAATGTCTCATGGATGTGATGTTTAACCCGTGTACATGCAATATATATATAATAACATTTCAATTGAAAAACAATGTCAATTATAGCATTAAAGCATATAAGAGCTTTCTGGCATATCACCCAACATTTTATATACATTGATTAACTCAAACAACATACTTGAATACATTTAGGTATTTTATCAAACACATAAGGCGCATAATTGTAAACACCTTGCATACCCATCATAATCTATATATAAAATATGTTCAACAACCCAAGTCAAGTAGAAATTAGGCAACATGCGCACAAGTTCCAATTAACGCACTAGCTACACTAGTTATAAGCTAATCATGTGATTAACATACATTTTCCCAAACTCATATCATATGCAAACCCTAAATTGAAAGAGAATCAAAATAGAAGGGAACCCCCACCTCTTGCAGCATGTGCAAAGAATAGAAATGCTGGAGAAGGTGGAGAAGAAATTCCTTTAGAATGCCCAAATAATTTCTGCAAAGCCCTAGCCCCAAACCCATGATTTCTGAAATTTGGAAAAAATGGGCAAAATTGGCGTTACCGCGTAACCTTCGTCAAGTAAAAAAACTTTTGTTCTTAGTGATTGATTATCCAGTGGTTGGATCTTTAAAGATTTGAGGAAAGAGGAAGGAGAAGTTGAAGAAAACTCTAAGCCTCTCTCTCTCTCTCGCTCTCTCTCTCTCTCTCTAACGTATTTAGCCAAGCAAATGAAAGAGTGGAAGATTTGTATTCCACCTTTTTGACCATTTTATATATTAGATCATGCACACGTGCCTTGCACGTGGACTTTTTGAGCTATAATTTTGTTTTAATTAAGATTTTAACTTCTTCTTTTTTTGGGATCAATTAAGATTTTAATTTGAAACAATCAAATAAATACAATGACANTATTTGCTCAGTTTTAATAGATAATCTTGTTAAGTATATTTTGTATAGACTGTGTGAGATGAGGTATAGAAAAAAATCCTAAAAATAAATATTAAGATAAGTTTAGTTATTAATGGGTATAGAATTGAGTGAACTTAGTTATTAGTGGGGTGTATATAGATGAGGTGAATTTATTAGTTTTATGACTTATAATTTAATAGGGTGGGAACTAAGATTTGTAGGGTAGGAATAATTCCACCATTTTCATTTGGCCTATGAAATTTCAATTAATATAATTACATTCTTAAAGTTTTACCTGAATTTCAATTCAGCTGTTTCATAGATCTATTAAGTTGTTCTAACAAATAGATGTCACAAGATTTGTCCAATACTCTTTTACTCAAACTAGATCATGAACACGTGCCTTGCACGTGGACTTTTTGAGCTATAATTTTGTTTTAATTCATGTTTTAAATTTTTTTGGGATCAATTAAGATTTTAATTTGAAGCAATCAAATAAATACAACATCAACTACATACATATAAATCAAGCAATCTAAATATACCTATTTTAATTTTTTTGTAAATTATAATAGACGTATACTATATTTTTTTAGAATGAATATTAGTTTTTATTTTTTTACTAACTCTTAATGTTTTGATGAATTACTTTCTTGTAAACTTCTACCCTTAAGGTTTAGAACTTTTCACATGAAGCTAATAATTTTGATTAATTTTGTTTGTAATATTATAGTAATGGTAAAAGTATATTTAGTGGTATTCGGGTATATATAACTAAAAAGTATCACTGTCCCTTATTAAATTATGAATAATACTAAAGAGAATTTGTTTGAAGTTATAGTGGTCATCTGGTTATAAACAATTGGTTGAGTAAATTAAAGAAGTTAAGTTGTGGTAAATAAATTAATGTAATACTGAATATTCATAGCATTGTTAACAGATAAAAATAAAATGGATTGTAATATTGGCAATACACATAACTAAAAAAGATGTATTGAAACTAAAACATTAAAGAGAAGAAAATGAAAAGTCAGAATTTTTTAATATTATCTAAGTTATATTAAAATAAATCTATAATATAAAATAGGGCGACTTCAACAAACAAATCTAACAGTCACAAATCATTTCATCCAATTGTCACATATCCTCTCATTTTTTCCCAAATTCATCATTTTTCACCTATAATTTTTTTCAAAAATTTGATCAACTCCGTCACTTCACCTGTCAAATGGCCTCAATTGCTTATTTTTTTCGATACAACGGAAAAAATGGCCTCAGTCACTTCACCTGTTGATCGTTTNACGGAAAAAATGGCCTCAGTCACTTCACCTGTTGATCGTTTTTTTTTCCCCTCCCTTCTGTCAGACAAGCCTTCTTCAGAGGCCATCTCTCTCTCTCTCTCTCTCCCTCTATTTCTTCTTACCAGCAACACCATCACTGCCCCAGCGACACCATCAACAACACTATTGTTGCTATCCTCTCCCAAGTATGCCTCATTTTTCTCTCTCTCTTTCTCTCACACCCATCCTACCCCCACCTCTTCTCTGCCCTCTGCTAAACACTCATCACCCACACACAAATCACACACACACACACAAACAAACCCAGNGTTAAAATAACATTAAAAATGAATCCGGAACGTCGAAAAACCTTAGGGTAGTCGTGTGGATCAAATTGGAGATTTCTAGTGATAAAACTGTAATTTTAGAAAAAAAACTCAAAATTCAGCCATGAACAGTGATTTGTCGCGGACTGCTGTGTTTAAAACACAGAATCCAGCCAATTTCTTCCATTTTTTCTCACATCTCTCACCCCCAAACCCCTTAGCACCTTTGGGGAAGATAGAGGAAAGGAGGAAAGGGAGAAAGGAGGTCATTAGAGCTTGGGTTTTTGGTTTGAAACTTTGATTCAAGGTAGGAGATTTCTTCTCTTTCTCTTACATTGAGACTAGGGCTATGTATACATATAGGTTTTTTTTTTTGATCTAAATCTTAGATGTATGTTAGGAAACCTTTGATTCTTGATGTCTATGCAAATATTATCATGTTCTAAACAATGTTATGGTTGGGTAACTACTTTCTCTTGTTTTTGCTCTCAACCCTAACTTTTGAGAAATATGGATTTTTCTCTCTATAGTCACTCAATCTTGGCTTTGAAAACTTTAGTGGTTTGTGTTGAGTAATAAATGATGTTGTGGTGATCTCTTGTATTTTCCTAATTGTTTATTGAAATTGCCTCATAAT